>JAJJWW010015192.1:0-45520 GCA_023531295.1 Papaver armeniacum
AAGGAGGAACTAATGAAAAAGGAAGGGTTATGTTAAAGAATGGCATTAAGGGTAATTAAGAGGTATTAGGACATGTGTCATGAAGTAGTGAAAATAGGGGCTTTTAGGAAAGCCTATAAAAGAAAGGACAAGGTACAATGGAAAGACAACTCTCTCTCTTACTATTATTGGAATTGTGAGGACATGTGTAATAGCTAGGACGGGTAGAACCTAAACTGAAATTCACCCCTCAATATTTGGTGACCACACCCGGAGGCTCGTGCCTAGCTTACGATGACACACACAGAAGGCGCTAGCTCAAGCGCGGCAGGAAACCTAAACACACCCCCAATTAACCCAGAAGGAGAGAGAGTAGGTATAATATCCGACCCAATCACGCAGGTGAGAAAATCAAACATCACACGCGAAGAATATAAGTAGCACGAGAGCGAGGAAGCGCCGCTTACTCAGCTTTCCCTCGAGGAGATGCAAAAAGAACTAGAAGAACACGTACGTAAAGAACGAGAGCTGAGAAAGCTCATGAAGGCGGTCGGTGCAAGGAAAAATGCTAAATAAACATCAGAAGATGTGAGAAGTGGAAATGAGCCTCGCGGCTATGACACAAGAGGCGATTGCAAAATACCAGAATTAAATTATGAGGAATCGTTAAACAAGACAATTATAACTTCATGGTGAGTCCTTACTCATCTGAAATCATGGAATATCAGTACCCTGTAGATTATACTTCACCAAAATTCAAGGTCTACAATGGCCAAGGCAACGCGAGAGAGCTACCTCAATCGATTTCTGTCTACAATGAATGATCGCGCGACAGATGGGAAGCTATGTTTGAGAGAGTTTCCAAAATCGCTGACTGATACGACGTTCACCTGGTACGACAACCTCAAGCTAGGGAACGTCCATTCATGGTCAACCATGTCAGCGCTTTTTCTCAGAAAATTCTATTCAGCAAAAAGGAAAGTCACAACCATAAACCTGAGCAAGTGCAATCAGCGTATAGGCGAGGAGATAGAAAAATACATCGCTAGATTCCGCCTTCTCACTCGATTGCCATGAAGATGTTAAATAAAAAGCGTTAGTGGAAATTTGCGTCCGGGGATGACTCCATCTTTCAAAAAGAATCTGTAAACTTTCGCTTCCCCACATTTGTAGATTCTGGGAGGAGGCGTACGGCAAGGATCGCCGATTGCATTGAAGAACCAAGCTAGGATTATGTTTGGCGAAACTCGGTTAACACTGTATCGACCATGCCAAGAAATACTCGTGCAAATAGTAATCGCGAGGGTTGGGAACACAAGCGCTCCCGCCACCGCCTTGCAGCAAGGAACAAATTGTCGGATTATTAGAACAATGGGTAGCAAACAAGGAAACCCAATTACCCCCGACAAAAGTGGATCCTAGCACTCTTGACAAAAATGATGCGCGCTATTTTCACTTTCATCGGAGAATACAACACCCTACAATCGTCCTTCCAACTCTGAAGGATGTTTCAGAAGAAGCTGGAAATAAGAGAGATTGAAATGAACAAAGCGGAAGATGGAAAAACCGCCCCACATCAAGTAATGATGCTTTCCCATGACGGAGATGCCTGGAGGCCTTGGATCGAGGATGAAGGAGAAGCATGCGAGGTGGATATGGAGAATTCTACTTTTGCTAACACAGATGGCGTGGCTCATCAATTTGCTAAGACATTATTGGCTCAACAGTTCTTCGATTCGCTCGGCTTAAGCGAAGACCAAATCAAGGAAGCGTCTAAGGCCATATAGCAGAGGCCCCGTGGGCTTCTTCCTAGTGAAGCGATCGTATTCACCAACGAAGACATCTGTTAGCGGGAGAGCACCTCAGGCCTTTATATCTCACCGTGTACATCAACAGACAGCCGCTAAAAAGAGCTTTTGTTGATGGGGACGCGTCCTTGAACCCGATTTCGATGCATACGCTCGATGTTTTAGGCATACAGCGGTCCGCAATAAGAATGCGGGTTACCACACTAAAAGGGTTTGGAGGCCACGCCCAAACAACTATTGGAATCATAAACCTAGCAATGAAGGTTGGTCATATCCGAGGGACCACCCCGTTTTATGTTCTATAAGATGACACTACCTTCCATGTGCTACTAGGGCGAGGCTGGTTACTCAACCACAAAGTAGTCGCGTCGACGTACCATCAATGTGTAAAAACTAACATAGAGGCAAGCGATCACTGAATTCCCGCCACGAGCGACCATTTCGACCCGTGAGAAGCATATATAGCGGATGCAATTTTCATGATAAGCCAAAAGAAGAGGACGAAATGCCTGAAGCTCGACTCACCCCGCTGCCGAAGTGGGGGACGAAGAAAAAATAGAACCCACCAAATCCGTGTTCAGTCCGTCAAGGATGGTATTACCAACGGAAAGAAAAATGAAGCAAGATGAGCAACCCAGTTTCCAACGCTTCTCTAAGCCTGATGGTGGACATGTGTACCGATTATAGCAATTAGCCAAGGGAATACCCGCAAATGAGCAAAACCACGCTGACGAGTTGATGAGTGAAGCGGGAGTTCCCGATGAAAGCACGGAAAAAAGCTTGTCCGAGCTTCCCTACAACACGATTGATGACCAAGAATTGCGCGATCAGTTGGCAAGCGTCACTACGGGAACCAATGAGGAACGAACGCCAAAAGACCTCACCGTGGATGAAATGGAAGAAATCAACATAGGAACACGACAAGACAAGCGCTCCATCATGATAAGCAAGAATCTGTACCAAGAGGAAAAGGGCAGCATTGATCGCGTTACATTTAAAGAATACAAGGACGTCTTCGCTTATGTCTATGACGAAATGCCGGGTTTAGATAGCGCACTGTGGGTACATAATCTAGAGTATCGCCCGAATTCAAACCCGTGAAGCAAAGAAGTCATGAGTTTCTAGGCTACCGCCCTGCGATAAAGGAGGAAGTGGAGCGGCTACTTAAAGCCAAATTCATTAAGCCAATACAACACCCCACTTGGTTGGCTAACATCGTGCAAGAATCAAGAAAAATGGAAAGGTTAGGTGTTGTGTAGACTATAGAGACCACGAACCGAGCTTGCCCAAAGGACGATTTCCGCCGCCAAACATCGACATGGACGCCGGACGCGACCGGAAAAAGAAGAGATATTCTTTCATGGATGGCTTTAGCGGATATAACCAAGTAAAGATGGACCCTGCAGATGCAAAGAAAACCGCCTTCCAAACCCCATACGACAACTTCTACTATGTAGTAATGCCGTTTGGATTGAAGAACGCCGGTGTGATGTGGTTTTTAAAGTTGTTGTAGAAAGTTGTAAGAAAGATGTCGTTCTTCTCGCATCAGGAAGGATTTTTAGATTCAAATAAAACTAGAAAATTCAAAGAAGGTTGTTATCAAGATTATAAAAACACCTGAGACTCGAGGTTTCCACTATTTTCCAACTTTTATGTGATTGATATTAATAATTATCATGCAATTCATACGTTCAATTGATTCTTAAATATTGCCCATAGTAGATTTTCAAAATACTGGTTGTTAATCTCAAGCATGGAACATCAAGAACCTTAAGCTAAGCATGCACCATCAAGTGAAAACACAACGAGTTAGCAAAAATCATTATTTCAATTTCGATTCAATGCAAATAATCATAAAAAGAATTGCAGAAATTAATTAAATAAATATTACCACATATTTGTTGGAAAAATAGCTTCCTCCGTCGCCTTAGCAAAGGGGTTTAGTGATAGACGCATTTATGTGTCTATTTTGATCTCATTTATCTATTTTGTTAGTGCTCATTTTGTACTTATTTTGGCTTTTATGTCTTTGCTTAGGTGTTTTTAGAGAAATAAGCTTTGCGGCGAAATTGCTCGAAACGGTATTTGTGCTCGTGGGAGAAAATTACTATTCGGACTCTCATTTTGGATAAGGTGACCAAATTTAATGGGCACCCAGATTGCTATGGGCACCCTCGGACTGGTTAAGGGGAGGTCATCTTTCTCCCATTTGAAATTCAGAAAAAGGCGAGAAACTATTTCAGTCGCCTGCAGATTTTAGTTTCGATTTTTGGGTATGATTAAGAGAGACTCAATCACAGATGTTTGTTGCATTCGACTATATTTGGATAAACGAGGTTAGTGTAAGTGATTTAACAGAATAGATTGGATGGATAATTGGTTCACGATAACACATGGCTTGGAGTATTGTCGGGTTTCTCTCGTGATTATCTCGGGAAGAATTCACGGCGAGAATTCGGTGGAATTTTTATTGGATATGGATTGGGATGGATCGGGTTTCCAGACGTGAGAAGTGGTGGATTTGGATGCGTTAACAAAGGAGATTTATCTCAAGTTCACGAAACAGGGAAACAAAAGACTATCTCGAGTTTTATCCGAGATAAATATGGAAGCTACGTGAGAAATAGGGGAAGATATATTCTCAGATTCGATTGCATCCAAATTAGAAGAGATTTTTGCACAAAACAGAAGACGCGCAAGAGAGTTTGGGAGAATAAAATTCCCGAGGATTGTGGTGAAAGAATACAGATTTGGAAGGATATTTCTCACGATATTTTGTTGTGTGTGTATAAATATGCGATGAGAAGACCTAACCAAGTTTTTTCGAGAGACTTTAGGGGACCGTGAGAAGAACAGAGAGAGTTGCAGAGCTCGATTCAACATCATCAGTGAAGAAGAAGGAGAAGGGTTGCATTTGACACTACAGAAGTGTCGCTTCCCAAGAACTCTAATACGAAGAACATTGGACCACAATAACTATCGCAAACCTGCTACACCAGAAATCTATCGTTCTCAACAAGTCTTATAAAATTGTAAGTTAGCCTATTGTAACGCCCATTATGTTATGGATTCTCTGATTATTATTCCTCTTCAATAAAAACACCTTTTGAGCCATGATTTATTATTTTGAGCGTGTTTTTACCATGAGGAGCTAAACCCCAACACTGGGATGACGGAGGAAGCCATATTTCATGCGTGTGGTAATTATATTTAATTCTTTCATGACTACTTGCACTATTATCAATCGTCTTATGATTTTTCTTAATTGATTGTGATGTCGTATGATGATGTATGCTTGGTCTAAGTGCTTTTGATGCGTCATGCTAGTGATTTATAGTCAATCTTTTAAGAATCTACCTTGGCAAAGAACTAGAGTCAATATTATTTGAGCTATAATTGTTTGGAATAAATATACGAATCGCATGAATGAGTTATGGTGGAATCCGAGTCTAAGTAATCTCTCGATTTTTGTGACAAACTTGTGAATATATTTTAGTTTTAAGTCTGAAATCAAATCTTTACAAGTCTGAGTTGAACGAACTTTTACTACCACTTTTCTACAACTTGTGAATATATTTTAGCTCTACTCAGATAGTTTCTGGACATCATAACCGGAGTCAACCAATCACATGGATAGATTAAGAAATGGATATAGAAAAACATAGATGGTTTTGATGTTGACTAAGGTGAACGGTGTTTCTCATATCTGTCTGAAGGCCACTGCCAAAATAAACCTATCCTAATGGACTGAGATATTGGTCTAGACTAATATCAACACACTGGCATATACAAGGGAACCAGTGGTCGATAATCCTAACTCTAGGTCAACACAACTGGCATATACAAGGGTTTCAGTGGTCGACTTTATTGAATTTATTCCGGTTGGTCTGATGGTCTGGTCTCATTTTTTTTTTTTCAACTTTTTTTTTCCAACTTTTTTTTTTTTTTTCGGTATCTCAATTACTCTATTTCACCCTAGCAGTGGTAACAACTTTAATCGTGAGCCCGACCTAATCACTTAGACAAACATATTTTAAAGAAAACAAAATAAAAATAGAAGTGAAAAGGATTCAACGAGATATGGCGAAACTACCATATTTTTTTCAATTCTAACACCTGAGCTCTGTGCTTTTATGAATAGACTCTTTAGATGTTTCCATCTAATCAGATTGGTTCCTCAAATTGTTATGGTTTCCTATATAAAACACCCGAAAGAATTTCTGATTGTGTAAATAAAAATAAACAAAAAAAAACAAATATAAAAGCAAAGAAACAAATAAGCAAACAAATAAGATAGAAGAGATATTGGTTAAGGATTTCGTTTTCATTCACTAACATGCTTTTCACAATAACTAGAATTGATTTTTTAATCTCAACTTTTATCAAAGACCCTAGAATACCTTGATCGCAAGAATTTCATAAACCTCCTCATGTCATCAACAAACACATTAAAAGATGCGAATATGAATTCTACCTAAAGGAACAACCTAACGTGTAAAAGCACTAATCAAGTTTAATTCCTAGATGCGTTAAGTTCTATGAAATCAGGCCAATCAAAGCAATCGAGCGTGGAAAGCGCACTAATTCAATTTAACAAAGGTTACGATTCACATATGATCATAAGAATATATCACTACAAACTATAATCATATTATGCTACTTGTATCCAAGGAATATCACTTTTAAGTATAATAAACCTAGACTAGCAATAGATGTGATTAGAAGTTCTACCAATTTGCAACTTGACAAAACAATCAATCAATCATAAAACAATATTTTCAGAGAATTGCAAAGCGATAAATATGAGACAAAACTAATATATTGAATCAAAGAATCATATTATGTGAAATCCAACTATTCCATAACCAATAATAAACTTAGGTACTCATATTCAAGGAGTTCATCACAAGAAGAAAGAGAAGAAACTTCATGGTTCTAAACCCTAGAATAAAGTAGAGGAAAAAGAATTAGAAAAGATATCTTCAATTAGGTAAAAGTCCTCTCTTTTTATAGCTCCACTCCTTCCAAAATTAGGTTTTGTCTTCAAAGTCCATTAGTTGGAAATTCACCGGCCCACCATGGAGAGAAACCGTGTAGAAATTTTGTTCCAAAACGCTCAACGGAAATCGGGATTATGGTAGGAATTTCATAGGAAAAGTCGCCGGAAAACTAGCTCAGGTGACCGGCAAGTCAAACCGGTCACCAGTCAACGGTCCAACTCGGTCGGGTCAATCAGGTCGGGACTCGGTCAATCACCGAAGTCAAATCGGGTCAAGTCGGGGTATGGGTCGGAGTCGGACTGAAGGTCGTTAGTCGATCATTGCCTTCGTTTGAGTGAGTGACTAGTCTCAGCTCGGAGTCATTGCACAGAAGTGTCGGTCATGCACTATGATTGTACTTCATCAATTCATGCTCGACCAAGATGGCTATCTGGCTCGATCACCATATCCCAATGGCTTGCCGTGCCATTTTCGCACTAGTATAATTGCACCGCCACCGCAGCTACAACCCCGCAATTTCAGTCCTCCATTCGAATCATTCCTGCAGCTGCATTGCCATCAGCAGCATCACTCAACCACAACAAACCCATCTCAGGCAATCAACACCAACTCACATCTGTAATCACCCATTTCATGCACTTGCAGGTCAAATTCTCACTGCCATTGGCAACACATAATTCCCATCCTCATGCACCATCACCTTTGTATAGCTCCACATCATTGCTTCTTCTTGCATTCTCTGCCATCCAGCCCATGACAAACACCACACACATCACAAGCACCACCAGTGCCTACAGCTCAGCTTCATACTGCTCCCTGCAACCATTGCCTCACCATTCCTGTAAGGCCACCACCGGTCCTCATTGTAACAGTGCAATATAGCTTCTGACCCTACTCCATTATATGATCACCAGCACTACTTCATACCCATATTTCAGATCTTCCTGCAATTCATTTCCCTGGATTTTAGCTTCTAGCATCATCGCAACTGCCCTTTGCTATGCCATCACTTCAGTGCCTCCCACCTGAACTGCAAGCCCTGTTCAACACCAGCTCAGGTCAATCACCACTGCTACACTTGCATCATCAACTCAGCTCATTTCAGTAGCTACCAGCAGCTGCTTCCTAATCTCACATCTTCTCCCTGTCATTCCCCATACTCAGACTCCATAGCACTCTAATTAGCCTTTACCACCATCTGCAATTGTACCCTGGCTCAACATCACCAGAGCCTGCATTCGTGTCTCATTCATCATCAGACAAAGATCGGTGCACCAACAAAACCCATCCTTGTGATGCCGCACCAAGCCATTTTCACTTAATAATCCCCTGCAAATCAAGCCATTTTGCCCATTTCAGTTCCTTGCAGCTCTTACCATCCACTCTGCCAATTCCATCATCACTTGCAACTTAATTGCTCATCTCCATGACCATGAGCTTCAGCACTTTGTTTCCACCATCACCAGCAGTCACATAACCACATGCAATGCATCTCAGGTTCACGCTTCACCTCCCCATAACTCAAATCCCTGCAATTCACTACCTTGCAACTTGCAGCTTGTGATTCACTCCACCTGAACCTCACAAAATCACATCCCCTTCTTCCCTGAGTTTCCAATCCCGAGCACCTGTTAATCATCCATAGCATACCCATCTTCTGTATTTATCAATTGAACCCTAATTCCATTTTTGGGGAAGAACGGAGAGAAACCCTAATTCGATCTCAACACCAGCTGCTTCAATTATGCCTCCAAGTTCTCGCTCAAACCCCATGGCAGAAAATCCATCTCCTTCTCAATTCGAATAAGTCACCCCGATTCTTTCGAGAATACAGCGATCGATTCAAGACCCCAATCGACTAAAGAGCATCAAGAACTCCTTCTTAACAATGAATCGAACCCAATTCATTTTCCCTTCAATTGCATCTCTGAATCCAATCGCATCATCTTCGCTCGATCTCAACCAAAATCACCACGTAACCCATGAATCTCTCGATGCAGCAAATAGTAACAAAAGAAAATGGGAAAAATTCCTCAATTCCGATCTAGATAAGGCCCTGTGAGTGGGATTGCTATTAGCACCCCAAGAGTGGATACGGGCCACCCATCTGGCAGCCCCCTAACGTAAGCTGTCATGTCTTTAATACTTCTCCAAAACAGAGATGCCCCTTAACATTGACTGGGCTCCAGATAATGCTCGCCCGTGAAATGACAACCCCGCCATTTTCGCTCTAAATGAGTAGTTTCTCCTTCTTTTCCTCTGTGCGACTCCAAAGCACCTAATAACTCAAAAACACGCATAAAGTACATAATTCACAAGAAAAATAGCAAAGAAAGCGTAACTACTAAATAGTAAATACGGTGTATTCTACACCTATCAGATTCCCCCACACTTAGACTTTGCTAGTCCTCGAGCAAATCAAACAAAACAATAAAATACAACAACTCCATGTCGTCGAGGCTACGGTCACTTTTAGCATAAATAACAAGCCTTTAAACCACTAAGTGTCCCTAGTGGACGAGTTATAGTCTCGTGAAGGTTTACTAGAGATATACCTACAAAACCTATATTTCAAACTCCGTCTATTCGTGACAAATCAATGAACGAATCCAAAATGACTACAGGAGGAGGTACCTTGCAAATTCAATTCATATATTAGTAAATATACTCTAATTAGATAGTTGAACAAGCCACAATACTCGGAAACTAACAAACCACAATCACAATGAAAGGATTAAGAAGATGAATATAGATGTAGATGTTGGCGAATATTCACAAGTGTTCGATGTTTCCCATATCTGTCTGAAGGTCACTGCTAAGATGAACCTAATCCTATTGATTGAGCTACTTAGTCTTGAATGCTACATCAAATCAATTGGCATATACAAAGGGAACCAAAAGTGACTTTATTCAACACAATAATAATTTCTTCTTTTTTTTTATATGATTGGATCAAACTGGATCCAATTTCTCTTTTTTTTTAGACGGCATGATTAGATCTTTTGGATCCAAGCGCATGCTTCTTGTCAGCAAGTACATGATAGTTGCCTTGGATCCCCGCATTCCACGCTTGTTTAGGCGACGGAGACGGGGACTACGTTTCACACATCTTGCTATTCCCAAGTGTCTTTTTATTAGTTTTGGTCTAATTGTTCGGTCCTTTTTTTCTTCTTTTCATATATTTTTTTTTTCTTTTTTTTTTTTTTTTTTTTAGTAACTCAATCACTCTATTTCATCCTAGCAGTAATAACACGTCGATTTTTAGTGACCCACCAAAGCACTTAGAGAACAATAGATAAATATGGAAAAATAAAAATAGAATGTGATATGGTGATATTCCGAGATATGGTAACAACTATCATGTTAATTTGTGATTTCTGAGCTATCTTCTTCCCTTTTAGTTAATTAGTTCCTCAACTCCTGCATTCAAAATGGTTCCATCCACCAATGGTGTCAAAAACAAACTATACAAACATATAAATGCTCCCCCACACTTAAACTTCACATTGTCCTCAATGTGTAAAACCGAAAGTTCTGAATTCTGACGTAACAGCAGATAAAACGCAAAAACTGTGCAAATTGGTAAGGAATTTGGAAAAACTCCATTTCACAAAAGTTGTTCACCTACGTGTTTTCTACACAGTGTCAAAATTTCACAGTGTTTTGATAAACGGTCTGACAGTTATGGTCTCTGGACTGAACTACGCGCAGTCTGAAATTTTCGTCAGAAAGGTATTCGGCATAATTCTCTTCTAAGATAGATTACGGACTCAATGAAATTAAACATAGGGATGCAAATATGATATGAAAACAGTAAAAATAAATAAATAAATAAATAAACGAAACAAAAATAAAATGCAAAAGGATAAGAGATACAAAACCGGTGGGTTGCCTCCCACTTAGCGCTTGTTTTATAGTCGTCAGCCCGACTATATCCTCGCAAGATTCATTCCCCATACACCAATAATCGGAAAAGTTGGGGATCCACCCATAGCACCTGTTTTGCAAACACTAGCTTCACACAAATATTAGTAATATAAAACAAACGAAGCTATGAACCGCAAAGTTTCCCCACACTTATTCTTGTCCACACATGGAAGTGCATAAAGAATATAGGAGTCGGGTACTTCTACGGTTTCTTTGTCCAAAACCTGCATAGTATGAGAATCAAATATCTCTAATGGCGGAAAACGAGAAACAAAGTCATTCAACAATATTCTCAAGCACATACATCCAAACCAATAAGAGGTAAAGGAGAAGAAACAATAGGCAACGGGTTAGATAAACCTTTCACAATCTCTTGTATTACGGAATCCTCTTCATCCTTGAAAAACTCAATTGAATTATTCACCTCTTTTATATCATGGTCCTCTATCAAACCTTGCAACCATTCTTCGTCCGTTCAACTTGCCTTAACCATAGTCTCGACATAAACATCATCATTACAATCATGCACAAGTTCAATTGGGTCTTCCACAATATTGGTCATAACGGGTCTCATTCTCAACATATTCCTCCTTTTTATTGTAAGGCACATACTCTTTTGTGGATCCAAATTTTATTATAAGAAACTTTTTAGAACACTCGAAAATGCATCATCCTCAAGCTCCACCCTTTGAATAGGCTCTTGATCATTATTAAGATCAATGCTTGAGTAATCTACACAAGTGTCGACATATTCCTCTTCATCTTCATCTTGATCCCAAAAAGACTCCTCGGAGATGTCACCATGAGTTGTTTCAAGCAATGTATCATAATCACCGTCACTATCATAGTCAACATAAGATTGTTCCTCGCTGAATTTAGTGTTTCTAATCTCAAACTCATCCTTTTGAATAGGTGAATGATCATTATTACGATCAAGAGTTGAGTTAGCCACACAATTATCCACGAAAGTGCCCAAGGATTCGCCTTTTTCAACATTAGCATCAATCAAATATTCATCACAAACCATATGCATATTAGAATTATCCATATCTTCCTTGTATTGATCAATGCCTCTTCGCAAGATAATCATACCTTCACGAAGTTCTTGGAGTTGCTCGTTTGTAGTCTCTTTTGCTTTTTTAAATTCCTCTTGTAAAAAGGTGGAAACTTTATCTATAAAATTAGAGACTTTTTGTTCACAAGCATAAGAATCCTCCCATCCTTGTTGTTGTTCACACACATACTCACCATAAGGTTGTTGAGGAAAACCACAAGGTTCCATGGAATATTGGTCATAACCAATGAATTGGTTTTGATTATACCCATGGAATTGGTAGTTATCATATTGTTGAGGTTGTTGAAAACCGTAACCATTGTTCCAATATGCTCCTTCCATAGAAATAAGCACCTGAAATAATTCTCAAACCAAGGTTAAAACTCAGAAAATAATAAAAAAAAATAAAAATAAAACAAAAACTAAATACAAAAATAAGAAACCAAAAACAATTAACAACCGCTGCCTCCCCGGCAACGGCGCCAAAATTTGATCTAAGGTTGTCGGTGACACAAATATAATTACACTTTCTTACTACTCAAAATATAAATATAGCAAGGGCAAGAAAGGATCGATCCACAGAGAGAGGTCTAGGTTGTCAAATTGTTATGGTTTCCTATATAAAACACCCGGAAGAATTTCTGATTGTGTAAATAAAAATAAACAAAAAAAAGCAAATATAAAAGCAAAGAAACAAATAAGCAAACAAATAAGATAGAAAAGATATTGGTTAAGGATTTCGTTTTCATTCACTAACATGCTTTTCACAATAACTAGAATTTATTTTTAATCTCAACTTTTATCAAAGACCCTAGAATACCTTGATCGCAAGAATATCCCGCAAACCTCCTCATGTCATCAACAAACACATTAAAAGATGCGAATATGAATTCTACCTAAAGGAACAACCTAACGTGTAAAAGCACTAATCAAGTTTAATTCCCTAGATGCGTTAAGTTCTATGAAATCAGGCCAATCAAAGCAATCGAACGTGGAAAGCGCACTAATTCAATTTAACAAAGGTTACGATTCACATATGATCATAAGAATATATCACTACAAACTATAATCATATTATGCTACTTGTATCCAAGGAATATCACTTTTGCGTATAATAAACCTAGACTAGCAATAGATGTGATTAGAAGTTCTACCAATTTGCAACTTGACAAAACAATCAATCAATCATAAAACAATATTTTCGAGAGAATTGCAAACGATAAATATGAGACAAAACTAATATATTGAATCAAAGAATCATATTATGTGAAATCCAACTATTCCATAACCAATAATAAACTTAGGTACTCATATTCAAGGAGTTCATCACAAGAAGAAAGAGAAGAAACTTCATGGTTCTAAACCCTAGAATAAAGTAGAGGAAAAAGAATTAGAAAAGATATCTTCAATTAGGTAAAGTCCTCTCTTTTATAGCTCCACTCCTTCCAAAATTAGGTTTTGTCTTCAAAGTCCATTAGTTGGAAATTCACCCGCCCACCATGGAGAGAAACCGTGTAGAAATTTTGTTCCAAAAACGCTCGCAGGAAAACTGGGATTATGGCGGAATTTCATAGGACAAGTCGCAGGAAAACAAGCTCGGTGTGGATGGCAAAGTCAAACCAAGCCACCAGTCAACGGTCCAACTGGTCGGGTCAAATCAGGTCGGGACTTGGTCAATCACCGAGTCTAATCGGGTCAAGTCGGGGTATGGGTCGAGTCGACACGAGTCGATTGAGTCATCCTTCGCCTTGGCTGAGTGAGCTGACTAGCCTTGGCTCAGGTCATTGCACAGGCTGTGTCAGTCATGCACTATGATTGTACTTCATCAATTCATGCTCAGCCAAGATGGCTATACAGCTCAGTCACCATATCCCAATGGCTTGCCGGGCCATTTTCTGCACTAGTATAATTGCACTGCCACCAGAGCTACAACCCCGCAATTTCGGTCCTCCATTCGAATCATTCCTGTGAATCGCATTGCCATCAGCAGCATCACTCAACCACAACAAACCCATCTCGTGCAATCAACACCAACTCACATCTCAGAATCACCCATTTCATGCACTTGCAGTGTCAAATTCTCATCGCCATTGGCAACACATAATTCCATCCTCATGCACCATCACCTTTGTATAGCTCCACATCATTGCTTCTTCTTGCATTCTCTCGCCATCCAGCCCCATGACAAACACCACACACATCACAAGCACCACCAAAGGTGCCTAAGGCACCACTTATATCTTGCTCCCCGCAACCATTGCCTCACCATTCCCCTGTGCCGGTCACCACCAAGTCCCTCATTGCAACAGAATATAGCTTCACAAATTTACTCCATTATATGATCACCAAAGACTACTTCATACCCATATTTCGATCTTCCTGCAATTCATTTCCTCGGATTTTAGCTTCTAGCATCATCGCAACCGCCCTTTGCTATGCCATCACTTCAATGCCTCCCACCGAACCGCAAGCCCCGTTCAACACCAGCTCAGTCAATCACCACCGCTACACTTGCATCATCAACTCAGCTCATTTCAAAGAGCTACCAAACTGCTTCCTAATCTCACATCTTCTCCCTGTCATTCCCCATACTCGAGACTCCACAAAGACTCTAATTAGCCTTTACCACCATCCGCAATTGTACCCCTGGCTCAACATCACCAGAGCCTGCATTCGTGTCTCATTCATCACCGCACAGCATCAGTGCACCAAGAAAACCCATCCTTGTGATGCCAGCACCAAGCCATTTTCACTTAATAATCCCCTGCAAATCAAGCCATTTTGCCCATTTCAGTTCCTTCCTTGCGCTCTTGCCATCCACTCGCCAATTCCATCATCACTTGCAACTTAATTGCTCATCTCCATGACCATGAGCTTCAAAGACTTTGTTTCCACCATCACCAGCAGTCACATAACCACATGCAATGCATCTCAGTTCACGCTTCACCTCCCCATAACTCAAATCCCCGCAATTCACTACCTTGCAACTTGCATGCCTTGTGATTCACTCCACCCGAACCTCACAAAATCACATCCCCTTCTTCCCCGAGTTTCCAATCCCGAGCACCCGTTAATCATCCATAGCATACCCATCTTCGTATTTATCAATTGAACCCTAATTCCATTTTTGGGGAAGAACGGAGAGAAACCCTAATTCGATCTCAACACCAAGTGCTTCAATTATGCCTCCAAGTTCTCGCTCAAACCCCATGGCAGTAAAAATCCATCTCCTTCTCAATTCGAACAAGTCACCCCGATTCTTCGAGAATACAAAGATCGATTCAAGACCCCAATCGACTAAAGAGCATCAAGAACTCCTCCTTCTTAACAATGAATCGAACCCAATTCATTTTCCCCTTCAATTGCATCTCTGAATCCAACTGCATCATCTTCTGCTCGATCTCAACCAAAATCACCAGAACCCATGAATCTCTCGATGCAAAGAAATAGTAACAAAAGAAAATGGGAAAAATTCCTCAATTCCGATCTAGATAAGGCCCTGTGAGTGGGATTGCTATTAGCACCCCAAGAGTGGATACGGGCCACCCATCTGGCAGCCCCTAACGTAAGCTGTCATGTCTTTAATACTTCTCCAAAACAGAGATGCCCCTTAACATTGACCGGGCTCCAGATAATGCTCGCTTTGTGAAATGACAATTCGCCCTTTTCGCTCTAAATGAGTAGTTTCTCCTTCTTTTCCTCCGTGCGACTCCAAAGCACCTAATAACTCAAAAACACGCGTAAAGTACATAATTCACAAGAAAAATAGCAAAGAAAGCGTAACTACTAAATAGTAAATACAGTGTATTCTACACCTATCGATTCCCCCACACTTAGACTTTGCTAGTCCTCGAGCAAATCAAACAAAACAATAAAATACAACAACTCCATGTCGTCGAGGCTACGGTCACTTTTAGCATAAATAACAAGCCTTTAAACCACTAAGTGTCCCTAGTGGACGAGTTATAGTCTCGTGAAGGTTTACTAGAGATATACCTACAAAACCTATATTTCAAACTCCGTCTATTCGTGACAAATCAATGAACGAATCCAAAATGACTACGGAGAGGAGGTACCTTGCAAATTCAATTCATATATTAGTAAATAAACTCTAATTAGATAGTTGAACAAGCCACAATACTGGAAACTAAGAAACCACAATCACAATGAAAAGATTAAGAAGATGAATATAGATGTAGATGTTGGCGAATATTCACAAGTGTTCGATGTTTCCCATATCCGTCTCAAGGTCACCGCTAAGATGAACCTAATCCTATTGGATTGAGCTACTTAGTCTTTGAATGCTACATCAAATCAATTGGCATATACAAGGGAACCAAAAGTGACTTTATTCAACACAATAATAATTTCTTCTTTTTTTTATATGATTGGATCAAACTGGATCCAATTTCTCTTTTTTTAGACGGCATGATTAGATCTTTTGGATCCAAGCGCATGCTTCTTGTCAGCAAGTACATGATAGTTGCCTTGGATCCGCATTCCACGCTTGTTTAGGCGACGGAGACAGGGACTACGTTTCACACATACTGCTATTCCCAAGTGTCTTTTTATTCCGTTTTGGTCTAATTGATCGGTCCTTTTTTTTTTCTTCTTTTCATATATTTTTCATTTTTTTATTATTATTTTTTTTTTTTTTTAGTAACTCAATCACTCTATTTCATCCTAGCAGTAATAACACGTCGATTTTTAGTGACCCACCAAAGCACTTAGAGAACAATAGATAAATATGGAAAACTAAAATTGAATGTGATATGGTGATATTCCGAGATATGGTAACAACTATCATGTTAATTTGTGATTTCTGAGCTATCTTCTTCCCTTTTAGTTAATTAGTTCCTCAACTCCTGCATTCAAAATGGTTCCATCCACTAATGGTGTCAAAAACAAACTATACAAACATATAAATGCTCCCCCACACTTAAACTTCACATTGTCCTCAATGTGTAAACCGAAAGTTCTGAATTCTGACGTAACAGCAGATAAAACGCAAAAACTGTGCAAATTGGTAAGGAATTTGGAAAACTCCATTTCACAAAAGTTGTTCACCTACGTGTTTTCTACACAGTGTCAAAATTTCACAGTGTTTTGATAAACGGTCTGACAGTTATGGTCTCTGGACTGAACTACGCGCAGTCTGAAATTTTCTGACAAAAAGGTATTCGGCATAATTCTCTTCTAAGATAGATTACGGACTCAATGAAATTAAACATAGGGATGCAAATATGATATGAAAACAGTAAAAAAAAAAAAAAAAAAAAATAAACGAAACAAAAATAAAATGCAAAAGGATAAGAGATACAAAACCGGTGGGTTGCCTCCCACTTAGCGCTTGTTTTATAGTCGTCAGCCCGACTATATCCTCGCAAGATTCATTCCCCATACACCAATAATCGGAAAAGTTGGGGATCCACCCATAGCACCTGTTTTGCAAACACTAGCTTCACACAAATATTAGTAATATAAAACAGAAACGAAGCTATGAACCGGTAAAAGTTTCCCCCACACTTATTCTTGTCCACACATGGAAGTGCATAAAGAATATAGGAGTCGGGTACTTCTACGGTTTCTTTGTCCAAAACCTGCATAGTATGAGAATCAAATATCTCTAATGGCGGAAAACTAGAAACAAAGTCATTCAACAATATTCTCGAAGCACATACATCCAAACCAATAAGAGGTAAAGGAGAAGAAACAATAGGCAACGGGTTAGATAAACCTTTCACAATCTCTTGTATTACGGAATCCTCTTCATCCTTGAAAAACTCAATTGAATTATTCACCTCTTTTATATCATGGTCCTCTATCAAACCTTGCAACCATTCTTCGTCCGTTTCTGCCTTAACCATAGTCTCGACATAAACATCATCATTACAATCATGCACAAGTTCAATTGGGTCTTCCACAATATTGGTCATAACGGTCTCATTCTCAACATATTCCTCCTTTTTATTGTAAGGCACATACTCTTTTGTGGATCCAAATTTTATTATAAGAAACTTTTTTAGAACACTCGAAAATGCATCATCCTCAAGCTCCACCCTTTGAATAGGCTCTTGATCATTATTAAGATCAATGCTTGAGTAATCTACACAAGTGTCGACATATTCCTCTTCATCTTCATCTTGATCCCAAAAAGACTCCTCGGAGATGTCACCATGAGTTGTTTCAAGCAATGTATCATAATCACCGTCACTATCATAGTCAACATAAGATTGTTCCTCGCTGAATTTAGTGTTGCTAATCTCAAACTCATCCTTTTGAATAGGTGAATGATCATTATTACGATCAAGAGTTGAGTTAGCCACACAATTATCCACGAAAGTGCCCAAGGATTCGCCTTTTTCAACATTAGCATCAATCAAATATTCATCACAAACCATATGCATATTAGAATTATCCATATCTTCCTTGTATTGATCAATGCCTCTTCGCAAGATAATCATACCTTCACGAAGTTCTTGGAGTTGCTCGTTTGTAGTCTCTTTTGCTTTTTAAATTCCTCTTGTAAAAAGGTGGAAACTTTATCTATAAAATTAGAGACTTTTGTTCACAAGCATAAGAATCCTCCCATCCTTGTTGTTGTTCACACACATACTCACCATAAGGTTGTTGAGGAAAACCACAAGGTTCCATGGAATATTGGTCATAACCAATGAATTGGTTTTGATTATACCCATGGAATTGGTAGTTATCATATTGTTGAGGTTGTTGAAAACCGTAACCATTGTTCCAATATGCTCCTTCCATAGAAATAAGCACCTGAAATAATTCTCAAACCAAGGTTAAAACTCAGAAAATAATAAAAAAAAAAAAAAAAAAAAAAAAAAACTAAATACAAAAATAAGAAACCAAAAACAATTAACAACCGCTGCCTCCCCGGCAACGGCGCCAAAATTTGACCGGTTGTCAGCCGACACAAATATAATTACACTTTCTTACTACTCAAAATATAAATATAGCAAGGGCAAGAAAGGATCGATCCCACAGAGAGGTCTAGGTTGTCAAATTGTTATGGTTTCCTATATAAAACACCCGAAAGAATTTCTGATTGTGTAAATAAAAATAAACAAAAAAAAGCAAATATAAAAGCAAAGAAACAAATAAGCAAACAAATAAGATAGAAGAGATATTGGTTAAGGATTTCGTTTTCATTCACTAACATGCTTTTCACAATAACTAGAATTGATTTTTAATCTCAACTTTTATCAAAGACCCTAGAATACCTTGATCGCAAGAATATCCCGCAAACCTCCTCATGTCATCAACAAACACATTAAAAGATGCGAATATGAATTCTACCTAAAGGAACAACCTAACGTGTAAAAGCACTAATCAAGTTTAATTCCCTAGATGCGTTAAGTTCTATGAAATCAGGCCAATCAAAGCAATCGAACGTGGAAAGCGCACTAATTCAATTTAACAAAGGTTACGATTCACATATGATCATAAGAATATATCACTACAAACTATAATCATATTATGCTACTTGTATCCAAGGAATATCACTTTTGCGTATAATAAACCCTAGACTAGCAATAGATGTGATTAGAAGTTCTACCAATTTGCAACTTGACAAAACAATCAATCAATCATAAAACAATATTTTCAGAGAATTGCAAACGATAAATATGAGACAAAACTAATATATTGAATCAAAGAATCATATTATGTGAAATCCAACTATTCCATAACCAATAATAAACTTAGGTACTCATATTCAAGGAGTTCATCACAAGAAGAAAGAGAAGAAACTTCATGGTTCTAAACCCTAGAATAAAGTAGAGGAAAAAGAATTAGAAAAGATATCTTCAATTAGGTAAAAGTCCTCTCTTTTATAGCTCCACTCCTTCCAAAATTAGGTTTTGTCTTCAAAGTCCATTAGTTGGAAATTCACCCGGCCCACCATGGAGAGAAACCCGTGTAGAAATTTTGTTCCAAAAACGCTCGCCGGAAAACTGGGATTATGGCCGGAATTTCGCCGGAAAAGTCGCCGGAAAACTAGCTCAGGTGACCGGCAAAGTCAAACCGGCCACCAGTCAACGGTCCAACTCAGTCGGGTCAAATCAGGTCAGGACTCGGTCAATCACCGAGTCAAATCGGGTCAAGTCAGGGTATGGGTCAGAGTCAGACCTGAGTCAGTCACTGCCTTGGCTGAGTGAGCTGACTAGCCTTGGCTCAGGTCATTGCACAGGCTGTGTCAGTCATGCACTATGATTGTACTTCATCAATTCATGCTCAGCCAAGATGGCTATACAGCTCAGTCACCATATCCCAATGGCTTGCCAGGCCATTTTCTGCACTAGTATAATTGCACTGCCACCAGAGCTACAACCTGCAATTTCAGTCCTCCATTCGAATCATTCGCAACCGCATTGCCATCAAAAGACATCACTCAACCACAACAAACCCATCTCAGGCAATCAACACCAACTCACATCTGTAATCACCCATTTCATGCACTTGCAGGTCAAATTCTCACTGCCATTGGCAACACATAATTCCCATCCTCATGCACCATCACCTTTGTATAGCTCCACATCATTGCTTCTTCTTGCATTCTCTGCCATCCAGCCCATGACAAACACCACACACATCACAAGCACCACCAGTGCCTACAGCTCAGCTTCATACTGCTCCCTGCAACCATTGCCTCACCATTCCCTGTGCCAGTCACCACCAGTCCTCATTGCAGCTGCAATATAGCTTCACAGCCTACTCCATTATATGATCACCAGCACTACTTCATACCCATATTTCAGATCTTCCTGCAATTCATTTCCCTGGATTTTAGCTTCTAGCATCATCGCAACTGCCCTTTGCTATGCCATCACTTCAGTGCCTCCCACCTGAACTGCAAGCCCTGTTCAACACCAGCTCAGGTCAATCACCACTGCTACACTTGCATCATCAACTCAGCTCATTTCAGTAGCTACCAGCAGCTGCTTCCTAATCTCACATCTTCTCCCTGTCATTCCCCATACTCAGACTCCACAGCACTCTAATTAGCCTTTACCACCATCTGCAATTGTACCCTGGCTCAACATCACCAGAGCCTGCATTCGTGTCTCATTCATCACTGCACAGCATCAGTGCACCAACAAAACCCATCCTTGTGATGCCAGCACCAAGCCATTTTCACTTAATAATCCCCTGCAAATCAAGCCATTTTGCCCATTTCAGTTCCTTGCAGCTCTTGCCATCCACTCTGCCAATTCCATCATCACTTGCAACTTAATTGCTCATCTCCATGACCATGAGCTTCAGCACTTTGTTTCCACCATCACCAGCAGTTACATAACCACATGCAATGCATCTCAGGTTCACGCTTCACCTCCCCATAACTCAAATCCCTGCAATTCACTACCTTGCAACTTGCAGCTTGTGATTCACTCCACCTGAACCTCACAAAATCACATCCCCTTCTTCCCTGAGTTTCCAATCCCGAGCACCTGTTAATCATCCATAGCATACCCATCTTCTGTATTTATCAATTGAACCCTAATTCCATTTTTGGGGAAGAACGGAGAGAAACCCTAATTCGATCTCAACACCAGCTGCTTCAATTATGCCTCCAAGTTCTCGCTCAAACCCCATGGCAGAAAATCCATCTCCTTCTCAATTCGAACAGTCACCCCTGATTCTTCGAGAATACAGCATCAGATTCAAGACCCCAATCGACTAAAGAGCATCAAGAACTCCTCCTTCTTAACAATGAATCGAACCCAATTCATTTTCCCCTTCAATTGCATCTCTGAATCCAACTGCATCATCTTCTGCTCGATCTCAACCAAAATCACCACAGAACCCATGAATCTCTCGATGCAGCAAATAGTAACAAAAGAAAATGGGAAAAATTCCTCAATTCCGATCTAGATAAGGCCCTGTGAGTGGGATTGCTATTAGCACCCCAAGAGTGGATACGGGCCACCCATCTGGCAGCCCCCTAACGTAAGCTGTCATGTCTTTAATACTTCTCCAAAACAGAGATGCCCCTTAACATTGACTGGGCTCCAGATAATGCTCGCCTGTGAAATGACAATTCTGCCATTTTCGCTCTAAATGAGTAGTTTCTCCTTCTTTTCCTCCGTGCGACTCCAAAGCACCTAATAACTCAAAAACACGCGTAAAGTACATAATTCACAAGAAAAATAGCAAAGAAAGCGTAACTACTAAATAGTAAATACGGTGTATTCTACACCTATCATCTCTAAATAGACTAGTCATAATATTCCTAATTTCTAGACCATCAGGTTCCTGAAAAAGGTCAATTGCTTTATCTAAGTTATAATCGGGTGGTTCATCCTCTAAATGCATCGATGCATACACAAAGTAGGACTTATGTCCTTAATATCCCTCTATGGTCTACCCTAAAGCTTCCTTATTGTCTTGAAGCACGGCCACCGGCCTACTCTCCCGATCACTATCCAAATCGGAAGCTATAATAACAAGGGAAAGTCTCAGATGGGCCTAAAAATGCATAGTTAGGGTCCAACCTAGGAGGCTCTTCTAAAGAAGGGATTAAGGTAGACTCGAAAGCTAATAATGGTTCAAACCTAGATTTCCATGTATCGGTATCTAACATAGGAATATAATCCAACAGAGCATTTACTTGTTCAATGTTGCTATCATCGTCGAAATCCATGCTAAAATGGGCTAGACAACTCTCTAATGGATCTTCCGATATGATGTTTGGTAATGACTCATGAACTAAGGCTCCTATCATGTTCACCTCTTCAATGCACGTGTCATCTAGCTTAGAATGCAGCTTATTGACATTAAAAATATTCAACTCAATAGTCATATTACCAAAAAGATAGATTCATAATACCATTTCGACAGTTTATGATCGCATTAGACGTAGCTAAAAATGGGCGACCTAAAATCACAGTATCCGGTTCTCTCGAGTCGGGGACAGGTTGGGTATCTAAGACCACGAAATCCACAGGATAAATAAACTTGTCGACCTCAATAAGAACATCTTCTATCACACCATGAGGAATTTTAATGAGACCTATCAGCCTAACTGCAGTGTTATCTTGGTAGGTTTCAATTCACCAAGTCCTAGCTGTAAGTACACATGGTACGGTAGTAAGTTCACACTAGCTCCCAAGTCAAGTAAAGCTTTATCTACCCGATGTTTTCCTATCGTGCAAGCAATGGTAGGGGCACCTGGGTCTTTATATTTAGGAGTTGTGTTGTTCTGAATGATCGAACTTACATGACTATCTAAAAAGGCTTTTTTAGGGATACTAAGCTTGCGCTTTCGCGAACACATATCCTTAAGGAATTTGGCATGCGGAAGTTGCCTAATTGCTTCTAGTAAATTGAAGGTTTATGGTAACTTTCTTAAAAACCTCCATTATGTCATTAAAGTTGGATTCATTCTTTGTTGGTACCAATAGCTGTGGAAATGGGGCTCTAGGCATAAAATAGGGCCTCTCAGGAACCGAATTGGCATCATCAGAGATTTTATCAGTCCCCTCAGCTATGGATGGTCCCGAGGGGTGTACTACAGTATGCTCACTATCGGGCATGGTTACCTGATTGTCTACTACTCTACCACTCCTAAGGGTTCTAATTGAATTCAACTGATGTGATGGTTTTTCACCTACTTCATGAACTCCTCTAGGGTTGGGATTAGTTTGACTAGGGAACCTTCCGTTATCTCTTTCACTTAAAGTCTTAGCTATTTGACCTATTTGAAGTTCTAACTTAGCAAGAGTCGAGCATTAGTTTGAAAATTTCGTTTGGTTTCCTGCTCAAAACTAACTTGGCTCTTTATTAACATTTCCTGGCTTTGTGCTAACATATCCTGGCTCTTTCTTAATATACTAAGAGATTCCTCTAAGCTAGACATTTTATTCTCTGAAGGGTTCTGAAACTGAGCTTGACCTGGAGAGTTCTTATTATAACCAAAACCTGGGGGAACATTCGAATTACTAAGCTGACCTTGACTCTGGCCCTTAGACCACGAAAGGTTCGGATGGTTTTTCCAACCAAGATTATAGGTTTCTGAATATGGGTCAATTTTCTGACGGTTGTCGAATCTAGTGTTATTATACAGAGCATTGGATTGCTCTTCATTATTCTGGTCTTCCAAAAAGGCTCCACTCTACCACTAGCGTGACCCAATTCTAAAACTTCTAACCTTTTAGCTATTGCTGCAATTTTGGCATCTGATTCAACGCCTCCTTCTAGCCTATTAACGTTTCCTCTTCCTAGAAGAATTGTTTTCTTGGGTTCCCTACTATTTTCCCATTGTTGGGTCTTTTCGGCGATTTCATGAAAATATGTCATCGCCTCATCAACTGTTTGGTTTTCAAACCCACCTATACACATAGATTCTACTGTGGTCGTAGTGGAATAATATAAACCCTCATAAAGGATCTGAACTAGCCTAACCTTTTCTAAACCATGATGAGGACATTGGGCTAATAAATCATTGAACCTTTCCAAATACCTATACAAAGATTCTCCTCTTGTTGAGAAAACGTGCAAATTTGCGTCCTAATAGACGATGTTTTGTGCCTAGGGAAAAACTTGTTCAAAAAGGCAGATGTAAGTTGTTCATATGTTTCGATTGAACTAGAATCCAAACTATATAGCCACGATTTGGCTTTATCTTTCAAGGAAAAAGGGAATAACCTGAGTTTCAAAGCATCATCATCAAGGTTTCTAATCTTTAGGGTACTACAAATTTCCTCAAAGTCCCTAACATGGAAATAGGGGTTTTCATTTTCTTTCCCTAAGAAGATTGGGAGCTTGTTTGTAAGGTCCCAGTGTTTAAGTTCATAAGTTGCTTCTGTTTCAGCTAAACTGATACACGAGGGACGAGTAGTCCTAGTCGGGTTCAACAAAGCTTTCAAAGTAGCCATTTCTGGCACTATCGGAATATTAGGGATTGTCTCCTCAAACTGACGTTCAAAAACGGACTCTTCAAAAATCGGACTTTCTAAATTGAGGTAATCGAGACGCTTAGAACTACTAGGTTTCTCTTTAACAAATCTACCTAGGGCGTCTTCTTTACGTTCAGGCATGCAAAAGAATAAGGAAGGGGATTCTATGCAATCACAAATCAAGGCCGACTCAACCAGAGCAAACTTAGAGATTTCTAGCAAACAAAAAGCATGATGGCTCCACTTAGATTGTTTTTAGACCAACTTCTAATCCTTCGAAAGGGAATTCGTTACAATTTAAGCAAACCCCTCTGGAATCAATCCGAGTCAAAGTAAGTTGAATAGAGGCGAGGGAAGCTCAGTGGATCTTTGATACCCAAGGCCTCACCGGAATTACAAGGCGGCACAGTCACGCATTCAACTCACAGAAACCTTCATGAACTTCGAAGTGTGCTTAAAAGAGTAACCAATATTTTTCGAATGACTTTCCTATTAAGCTCGTTACCCTATTGGTCTTGTTCTAGTCAAAATTTTAAGGATTAGGTTCGCGTAGGTTACGTGTTCCTAAGGCGGGCAAGAAGAGAACGGTGATGAAATCCGAACCCTTATCTTGTATGGCCAGGCCTTGCCCTTTACTAGAAAATTAAAACAGCCGTATTCAAGTCCTCAGCATATATGCAAACGAAGGAGTCCAGTAACTCGCTGACAGGGGATTCGCGAGTGTTCAGAATCTTACCTCCCGTTCCAGACAGGGGATGAATCGGTTGTAGTCGACTCGGGCCACTGACTCCTATGTCAGTGTACGAACCAAAGGTGCAAAGACAATATCGTAATTGTCCTCCTTCTCTGCAAACAGTTTATATTTAAGACCACCCTTCTTTAGGTTTAAAAATAATGTCCAGAATGTCCAAATGTCCAAAAAGTCCAAAAATAAAAAGAAAAATTACAAAAATAATTATAAACCCTAATACAGTTTTCGAAAAACCCTAAAAAAAAATAAAAAATAAAAAAATAAAATTCTTTCTCTTTTCCTCGTTTCTTTTCGCTTTGTCTTTGACTCCAAGTCTTTAATTATTCACCAAATCTTTGGCTCAGCTTTCTTTTCGATCCGAGATCCAAAACCTGTAACCACAAGACAAATACCCAAGAAAACGTAAAATAGAACAAAAGAATAAAAACCTAATAAATAAATAAATAAATCTAAAACCTAACCTAAACACAAGTCCGCGTCGGCGGTGCCAAAAATTGATGTGGTTTTTAAAGTTGTTGTAGAAAGTTGTAAGAAAGATGTCGTTCCTCTCAGACTTGTGAAGGATTTTTTAGATTCAAATAAAACTAGAAAATTTAAAGAAGGTTGTTATCAAGATTATAAAAAGCACTGAGACTCAGGTTTCCACTATTTTCCAACTTTTATGTGATTCAATATTAATAATTATCATGCAATTCATACGTTCAATTGATTCTTAAATATTGCCAATAGTAGATTTTCAAAATACTGGTTGTTAATCTCAAGCATGGAACATCAAGAACCTTAAGCTAAGCATGCACCATCAAGTGAAAACACAACGAGTTAGCAAAAATCATTATTTCAATTTCGATTCAATGCAAATAATCATAAAAAGAATTGCAGAAATTATTAAATAAATATTACCACATATTTGTTGGAAAAATAACTTCCTCCATCGCCTCAGCAAAGGGGTTTAGCTCCTCATATTAATCACTTGCTCAAAATACATGTTTATGGTTCAAAAGTTGATTAAAAGAGTGAAAAGTAATAACACAGACTGTTTGCAACGGTGTATCAGCGTTACAAAGCAGCTGTTACGATGAAACTGTTACAGAAACTGTTGTGAACACTGTTGCTTTGTCGTTGATTTTAAGACCCCAAAAACGATTGTCTTCAATGGCCTTTTGTTCTTCGTGTTCTTCCATCTACACCAGCAGAACTCGATTTCCTGCAACTCCTCCTGTCGATCTCTGCCGTGTTCTAAACTTCCCGTAGCTCCTTCTAAACTTCAATACCCTTCTCTGGGACTCGAGTAAACCTTTTATACACCTCCAAACCCTCCAAAACCCGATTAAATCTCTTTTATTCCTTTCCGTGCAAGTCACGGCAATAATATCTCTGCCGACTTACTTACGCAATTCTAACCTGTCCAAACCATCCCAAACTCTCAATTAGGTAATTACGTATCTTAGGAAAGATTATCTGCGATTTAGTTTCCCTGAATCTTCCAAAATCAGGCCAACAGAGACCCGTAACTTCTTTCACCTCTGTTTCCTTTTTCCGGATTATCCAGCCCATTATGATCGATCCAAACAATCATACCATCCCTGTTTAAGCTAAAAAGGTCTAGCCCAACCGAGTTTAGTGATTGAATCTCTTAAAATCACGTCCAAAATTTAAACCCAAAATCTGTTCACGCTGTAACATTTTTCCCGCCAAAATCTAAGATTTGAATTTGGGAAGAAGGTGCCCCTTATCCTGAGTGGGGGTGCGAATAGAAGCTGCCTCGGGGTGTCCTGAGGGTGCCCCTTAGTAATTTGGGTACCCCTTATCCATAGTGAGAGTCTGAATAGTAGGTGTCCTCCGGGTGCAACTTTTCGAGCCGATTTTTTCCAAAAATGTTTATTGGCCAAAAATACCTATACACACATAAAACACCATAATAAGTACAAAAAATGAGCACCATCAATATAAAGAATCGAGACAAATTAGACACAAAAATGTGTTTATCGCGGTGCCACGTATCAGCGCGCCATGACATCCATCTTCCACGACCTGCTGCACCAGACGGTAGAACTATATGTTGACGACATCGTAGTCAAGACACAAGAGGCTGAGGATCACATCTCTCACCTAAAGACGGCCTTTGAGAGATGCAGGAAATTCAAACTCAAGATGAATCCTCTCAAGTGCGCATTTGGGGTCACATCCGGGAAATTCTTGGGCTTTGTAGTGACTAATGAGGGAATTCAAGTAGACCCAAGCAAAGTCGAAGCAATCACAACAATGGCACCGCCGGCGAACACCAAAGAGTTGCAAGCCTTTATAGGACGAATATCGTACATACGACGCCTCGTGCCTGGTTTAGCACAGCTGATGACTACGTTCCTTCCCTTGCTGAAAAAAGGTATACCCTTCGTATGGGGAGAGGTACAGTGTGCCGCCTTTAAAAAGTTAAAGCAGTGTCTTGTCAGCCCTAAGATTCTTAGACCTCCGATACGCGGAGTCCCTTTTTATCTCTACACGGCATTTACCAGCTCAGCAATCGGCGCAGTTCTCGCGCAATACATGGGGGGAACTGAGTTGTCACCTATCTATTACGTGAGTCGGGTCCTACGAGATGCAGAATTAAGATACCCGCGTGTAGAGCAAGCATGTTTGGCCTTCATATACACGACTCAAAAGCTTCACCCCTACCTCCTAACAAATGAAACCATTTTGGTGGCAACAGCGAACCCGATAGCGTACCTGGCTTCGAAGCCTGTCCTTACAGGGAGAACCGCCCGATGGTTGCTTCAACTGTCGGAATTCGAGCTCAAGTACCAGCGGCCGAACGCTATAAGGGGACAAGCAATAGCCGAACTCATTGCCATGTTCCTAGGAGCATACCTGGAGAGGTCGCAGCCGCGAATGTTGACAAGCCTTGGACCATGTTCTTTGACGGATCCTCTTACGGGTCCGTGGGAGGAGTAGTCTTCGAAGCCCCTCGGGGAGAACTACTCTCATACTCGTTCAAACTGGATTTTCTATGCGGTAATAATGTGGCGAGTATGAAGCCCTAATTTTTGGGACTCCAAATGGCGAAATAGCTTAACCTTGGAGGCGTTGAAGTCAAAGGCTATTCCCGACTTGTTACGAATCAAGTGAACGGAGGTTTCCACGTCAAAGAGCCGCACCTGGCCCCCTACCGGGCAGAGGCCCAGATGCTAATGAGTCAAACGGGATCGACTTTAGATCATACTGCATATGAGGAAATAAACACGCAGACGCCCAGCGACCTTGGAAATCAAGGTATCATTAAAAAACGAAGAAGAGGGAACAATTACGGTATGAAGAAAAGGGCTGCCTAGTACTTGGAAAGAGGACTTGTCCTTCGAGGAGGCGGACGACTGGAGAAAGGCATACATCGAAGACTTGACGCGGATGGACGAAGAGCGAGTGGTTCCTACTCAAGCCTTAAAGCATTTCGTGATGATCCAAGGTGCGCTATATTACAGGGCGGCCGGAGGATCCCTCGCAAGATGTGTAAACAAAAGGGAGGCGGAGAAGTTACTCCGGGAACTACACACGTAAACATGTGGGCAGACCGGTGTCGTTCATCTATACAGAAGGCTTCAAAGGATGGGCGTATATTGGCCAAGTATGTCAGCTCAAGCAGCAACACTCCAAGATAGTTGTGCCGATTTCCAAGCCCCGCCACAGCCCGCGGAGGTCTGCACAGTCGAAGAAGTAGACTGGAGACAACCTTACATCAATTTCATCCAACACAGGAAGCTGCCTGGTAACAGACAAATGGCTTTAAAAATACAAAAGAAGGCAACGCATTTCTTCATGCATGAAGGCATTCTCTATCTGAAAAGTTATGGTAATGTCGCGCTGCGATTCCTGTCAAATAAAGAAGCCATAGAAGTCAGGACCCGATCCCACGATGCAGAGCACCAGGGGATGCGGAAGTTGTTCCTACAACTCTACGAAGGAGGGTTTTATTGGCCGACCATGGAAAGTGATACCGCAAAACACGCCCAAAGATGCTTGCAGTGCCAGACACATGGGAACTTGATCCAAGCCCCCCACGCACTATTTCAAAGCATAGTAACACTCTGGCCGTTCCACACACTACACCAAATTCTGGGATTAGAAACAGAACCAGGCCGTTACAAAAACGGGTTGTAACGGCCCTACTTTGTTGCAAAAGTGGGTGTTACATTTTTTTTGTAACGGCTTTGTGGCCGCTATTTAATTTTTTTGTAACGGCCCTCATAATGAGCTTGAGCCGTTACTGAATTTGCCACGTGGTAGCAGACTCGGGCCAAGCATGAATTTTTTTTTGCAACAGGGCTATTGTAACATGTCAGAGCCGTTCATTGAACTTTTTGTAACAACAAAAAATCGCCGTCAACCTTGACTGGTCAAAATTGGTCAATTTTGACCAATTTCGACCAGGTCAAGGCTGACCGGCAGTAATTTTTTTGCCGGAAATAAGCCGGAATTCTAAATTCAATACATTCATGACCACACTCAACAAAAATTTCTTCGATCTATGCAAAAGAACATTCAATTCATAATCGCATTTATTCAATTCATCTCAGGTTCATATAACAAAGAAACTGAAATTTCTCTAAGTATCAAATTTCTATAAGTACCAAATTTCTCTAAGTACCAAATTTCTCAAAGAAACTTTCTAAAGGAATACATACAAATACAAACTTACTGCCTACAAAACTGAAATTTCTTTTGATGCAGGAGCTGCATCAGCTTTCCTCTAATCCGTCTTTACATGTCATAAACACTACCTGTCCTATGTAAGTTACAAGAAGGAAGGTTTCAAAATATCCATGAAACGTAGAGCTTGTGAATGGTACGACAATACCTCTGGAATTAATACAAGCAGGTGAATTACTAGTCCCGAACATTGGCCTTGTTTCCGGATGGAATGATTGAGTTCTCACGACTAAATGATTGGTTAAAGAGAAGCCGAGACCGGAACATATCCATAAATGGGAACCATGACATAACTGCTACAAGTGTTCTGTCTTTCTTTTAGAGTGTTGTTTAGGTCATAACTGCAGAAAGATAGCAATACAAGGAAAAAAAAAAAAACAAACCTCGCCATCACCAGCACAAAAAAATAAAGTTTCTTAATTGCCAGCACACAATCTAGCCATTGAAATCACATATTTTATTTATCCTCCCAACTAGTTGTATTTGTTCACAAGAATATGAAACACTAAGGATTTTTTCTCCTGAAAAAGTGACTTCCTTGACTCAGATTTATGTTGAAACATCTACTACCCTTGCAAAAAGTCTAGCATTGATAACTTAGGAAGTTCTACTACCCTTGAAATTTTTAGCCTTAACTTAGGAAGTATCTAATAGCAAGACAGAATAATATATTACCACCAGCTTATCTTAAAATGCAAAATAAAGGGTTAAAATTGCATCCGCTCCAAAGAGAGATGGCCAAAACCTGAGCCCTAATGCTTAGATCAACACCCTGCATCCACGAGGACTGAGAACTAAGAGCAACAGGTATCAATTGCGGAAAGATCTGCAAACAAGAAAAGCATCCAACTCTAAGGCTAACATTTATGATAAAGAGAGGTTAACAGTTATGTCAACAAAAACTTCCTGGTGTACTGTGACCAACAAAAAACAAACACCAGTCTATCAGCAGGATTCATAAGAAACCTCTACTCAGTGGAGGTCCAAAACAAGATAATTCACCAATGACTAATTATAGTTTATATACAAAGGAAACACAACATATATGATAACAGCAACTTGAAATTATTAGATACTTCTACAACAAGTAGCTAACATATGGTTGTACGATGCATTTAGATTCTCACCTCTGGAGCGAAGCCCTCAATGTGATCCTTCTCCGTTTGTAAGGCAGTAGCAGACACAAACAAAGAGAAGTAGTGACTCTTGATCATCATTTTATTAATTTCTGCACTGAAGAAAGTGTAAATTAGTAACATGTCATTCAAAATATAATCCTAATTTCTAGCTTATATAGGTATTTAAAGGATTTCAGTAGCTTAAAAATGTTCACACACTTTAAATTTCCGAATAGCCATGGTAGATGACCTGAGGATATAACACCCAGATATATCATAGTAGTCGATCCGTTCACTCCTACCTGCAAAATACAAGAGAGCAGAATGCACATTCACTACAGATTTAAGCACTATCACATTACAAAATTAGTAAATACAAACTAAGAAAACAAAAGGGTCAATTAGATACCTCAGAATACCAATCCCCGAAATTTTCATCTTTCAAGGGCTTTAACTTTAGGTGTTTTCTTCTCCTTTGTCAAGTCCAAGTTAGCCACTCTGATGATACATTACTTGAGGTTTCCTTCCCTTTCCTTCCCTTTCCCCTTCTGAAAAACAGGTGAAGATGCTCAAGAAATCAGGCACCAAACAATATCATTTATCTGAACCAAAAGCAAAACTACTATTCCACCATAATTAGTAGTATCATCCCAAGCAACATCATAATTGAAAATTAACCAAAATTTGTGGGAGAATTCATAGTGTATAAAAGGAATTTGGTTTGGGTCTGAATTTTGGATACAGTGGAGTGGGTTCATATAATTTAAACCTTTAATACTAATAGGTAGAATCTCCATTCTAACAACTTTGAAAGAAGAAAATACACAGAAAACAACATTTCCCATGGAAAACAGCTCGATAAGCAACAATGAAAATTCCTGGAAGAAACCAAGAGAACATCTCAAGAGTACAAATATTTAAGAACATATACACGAGTTGATCCATAGTGCTAAATCTACGTTTTACCTCACAGCATAGGCATCACAGAAAAAAATCATGTTAAATCTTTTATCATGACAAATATTCTTCATGTTGTCCTTATATGAGAGGTGACCATTATCAATTCCTAAAAACAAGAATAAACCTAAGACGTAAACAAACAGGGAGATCCAGTAAGCTGTAAATGGAACAAACAAACTTTAAAATCAAACAACGATCATTATACTCGCAAAGTTACCACTATGCTTAGAAATAAGGTATCTCATGGAAATCTCTCATCTTTCAACGCACAAAGAATTATGCAAGCCAAAAATTACCGGTACAAAGTCAACACTTAGCAAACTCCGCTTAATTTTATGTTTACAGTAAACATATTGACTGCATCTACTATGCTCCTACCACTAGCACCTAGTATAGCATGCACGCGCGATGCGCCTGCCATTCGTTCATTCAACATCTTAACTATACACACATAAAATGTACCTTATCTATTTCATATTCTAGTGTGTTGTACTCAAAATAAATCCTGAAAAAATAACGATCAAACGAAATACATGTACAATGATCATCAATCGTTGTACAGATGCTATTGTATTATCTCCACCCTTTATATACCTTTCTAAACCTCCTTGGCCAAGAACGTTTTCTCACTAAAATCATCAGCAACAATTTGTTTTCACCAAGAAAATCTTTTCAGTTTCTTTCCCTTACAGACCTCCCAGTCCCAGTTAGAATCCCATGTATTAATTGACGGGAAACTATAAAGAAATGGAAGAATGGGTTACTGGAAAGGTTGCGTCACATGTATATCAGTGAAAGGAAATCTGAGCACTGCTGCATAATCATACCATCAAACGAAAATTAAAGGAAAAATATAATTAATTAGTCTTGGATTGCCTGGATTATTATGTTATTTACCTTAAACTTCTCAAAGTATACTGCCAATGGAATTCCATGCAATCATTAATATAAACTTTAGCAATCTACTAATCTAAGCGAAGAAAATGTCAATCCAATCTATTAATTAAGTTGTTTGTCAAACTATGTAACTAATAAAGCGTAACATAACCGAAATTTGGGCATAATAAGTTAGGGTATGGAGTGCAAATCTGCCTACTAATCAACAACACACAGGAATAGGAAATCTTGATAAATAATACACTAAACATGCAATCTAGCAACACTTCATTATGATGCATAGACAAGCATAAAATGAATGACTCAGAACTGGCTGATATAATTCTAATAATTCCAGTCATTGGCTCATGCGCCCATGACAGAGTATCTAATTCAAAGATAAAGGATTCATAAGACTCTATTCTTCTCATTATGATTCTTAATGTTAAACTTATGTTTTGCTTTACTTTCGATAAAAAAAAGAGGTATTAACGCAACAATGCTAACCTTTTTCGCATTTCAAGGACTGCCGCTATATCTCTGTACCTGGTAATCTAACTTGTTGCTACCTGCATAAAATCATACATTCATTATTAAACGCTAATGCAAAGTTTTCCCTTGTCTCATATGATTAACAATACATAATTTTAGGTTTGTAGCTTTACATCAGGTTACGGTTAGCTAGTTCACGCATTTTACATTTCTAAAAATTAAAGTTTTCAACTCATAGATATTTTTAAGTGAGGTTAACACACCGCCACATATGTTCAAGCGATGACGCAGTCAATTTCCCAATGTCCATTAAAAGTAAAACCTATTGAAGAAAAAAGAGAAGTTTAAATGCATACCAATATAACATGCAAGAGATGTGACTTAGTTTGCTGCTCAAGTCTTCAGTTCTACAAACGAAAACTTGTGCCGAGAAAGTGAAAACTCGGCCGGAAACCCACTTAACTTAAGTGCAGTAACAAAGAGCAATTTCCTAATGTTGAAGGTAATGTTCTTCCTAGCAAATTCCAATCTAACTAAAGATATTAAAATTCTTGAAGAGAAAAAATTCCCAAGAATTCCTCCATTGAAGTAGTTGAATGGGAATCATATATTAATGAAAATTGTAGATTAGAGTTATGAGATAAAGTATTTGGGGATTTCAGCAGAAAATGAATTTGAAGAAATTTAACCATATAAGATTCACAAACATTAACAAATCTCGGAACAAATTAGGTTTCCAACATTCAGAAACATTAAGAATAACAAATAAATTCTAATTTCAGAAATACAAAGCATCAATTAAGCAAAATTCGCAAGTGAAACAGAAAATTAGAGTTCTTTATCCATATAATAAACACCAATTTGATGGTTTATACTTACACTTAACTCCTCTTTATCCTTCTTCTTTTGCTTCTCTTCTTCTTCTTTTTCATATCAGCTACTACCTCATCCGTCACTATATCATCACCACAATCTCCATTACAAACTTTTTCTGAAGATGAAGAAGAAAGTTTAATAGCAAAATACCTAATTGAAGTTACGATGAATTCAATCTTTCTTAAAACCCTAAAATTGTGAATCTAAATCATCCGAATCTACCTAAATTGAAACACTAATCGAAGCGGAAAGCCTAACTTGTTAACGAAATCAGAACCCCTAATTTGTGACTTACATCGGGTGAAAATAATCTGTTAATCGAGAAAAACAGAGAAGAGGGATGTTTTCATGGATGCACTATGTTATCCCAATTTCTTTTAAGAATAGCAAGGATTGTTTTGAGTCAGTTTTCTTCTAGATCTAGTGATATTGATAGGGTTTTCTGAATTGATTCAGAGAAACATATGAAAAAACGAATCTAGGGTTTTCAGTTGAGAAACAAATCAGATAGAGGATAAAGTTAGAGAATGAAAATCAAAACGAGTATATATTGGGAAAATCAATAACAGATCTGTGAAATTGAAACTGAGACCGAAATCGAAACCAAAACTGATAATGAATCTAAGTATCTTGGGTGAAGAAAAAGAAAGGAAGAGAGGCGGAGGAGAAAACAGAAAGAGAAAAAGAAAATGAGTAATGAAAAATCGATTAAGGATGGAGGAGATAACCCTTATGCATGGGAGGAAATATCCTTTGGTATTACTCTTCTTGGGTGGAAAAAGACTAGCAAGCATGTGAATGGCACACGCACAACTGCAAGTGTTACGACCCAAGTGTGACCAAGCGTGTGAGTGGCATGCCTATAAAAAATTTCGTAACGGCTTTGTCTTGTTACGAATTTCTTAAAATTTAGTAACGGCTTCAGCCTGTTACGAAATTTTTGTAACGGCCACTTGTAACGGGAAATTTGTAACGGCTGCAAAGCCGTTACGAATTCCTGTTACTAATCCGGGAATTTGGTGTAGTGACAGCTGGGGGCTCGATCTTATAGGGACAATCAACCCAACATCCTCAAAGAGACATAAGTACATAATCACCGCCACCGAGTACGCGTCGAAATGGGTCGAGGCGATACCCATCAAAGATTACGCAGGTGCCACAATAGCCGCATTTATCAAAGAATACATCATTTGCAGGTTCGGAGCGCCCATGATAATCAGGGCAGATAACACGAAATCATTCGTGAACAAGGATGTAATTGATTTACTCCGCCAATATAATGTAAGGCTCCACACGTCTACCCCTTATTATCCCACAGGGAATGGGCAAGCGGAGGCAACAAATAAGATGCTCATCCGCATCCTCAGTAAAATAGTGCATGACCACCATAGAGAGTGGCACGAGCAGTTGCCGTTGGCACTCTGGGTGTATAGGATTTCTAAGCGCAGTTCTACATGCGCATCTCCCTACTCACTGGTCTACGGAGAAGATGAAATCCTACCCGCAGAGATAGCAATCCCATCTGCAAGAGTGGAAATGGCTAGCCATGCCACGTCAGATGAAGTGAGCCGCTTTGCCCATTTAGACACAATAGAGGAAAGAAGAGCACGGGAAGAAAGGTTCGCGGAAGCTTATAGGAAGCGTGCAGCTAACTACTACAACCAGAGTGTTAAGGAGAGGACCTTCAAGGTTGATGAGCTAGTCTTAAAAATCGCCCCGCACGTACAGAGAAATGCTAGTGCTGGCAAATTCGCAGCAAATTGGGAAGGCCCGTTCACAATAAGGAAAGTGGCAGAAAGTGGATACTACAAGCTTCGGCACATGAATGGGACCAAGGTAAAAAACCCATCAATGGCAAGTGGTTGAAATTTTTTTACGCTTGAGTCATACCTTGTAAATGCCCGCTTTAAGCAATAAAGTAAGTTGGAAAAATGACGCATGCACAAAAGGTCTCAGGTCATCCAAAGGCGCCTGATCGACTGACAAAATTCACAAAAGGTCTCAGGAATGCTAATGGCACCTGATTGACTGACAAGTTCACAAAAGGTCTCAAGGAAGCCAAAGGCGCCTGATCGACTGACAAAATTCACAAAAGGTACCAAGAATGCTAATGGCACCTGATTGACTGACAAGTTCACAAGAGGTCTCGGGACAGCCAAAGGCGCCTGATCGACTGACAAAATTCACAAAAGGTTTCAGGAATGCTAATGGCGCTTGATTGACTGACAAGTTCACAAAAGGTCTCAGGGCAGCCAAAGGCGCCTGATCGACTGACAAAATTCACAAAAGGTCTCAGGAATGCTAATGGGGCCTGATTGACTGTCAAGTTCACAAAAGGTCTCAGGGCATCCAAAGGCGCCTGATCGACTGACAAAATTCACAAAAGGTTTCAAGAATGCTAATGGCGCCTGATTGACTGACAAGTTCACGAAAGGTCTCAGGGAAGCCAAAGGCGCCTGATCGACTGACAAAATTCACGAAATGTCTCAGGAATGCTAATGGCGCCTGATTGAATGACAAGTTTACGAAAGGTCTCAGGACGGCCAAAGGCGCCTGATTGACCGCCAAGTTTCATAAAAACCTCAGGAACGCCCAAAGCGCCTAATCAAATGCCGAGACCACAAAGGTTCCAGGAATGCCAAAGGCATCCGAACGACCAACAAGCACAAAAAGAAAAGCGGGAGTAGACACGTTTAAACAACGCCCGACCTATCCGGTTCCTTTGAAAATAAAAAAAAAAAGAGGGGGGAATAGGCGCGTTTAAACAACGTCCGCCCCCTTCTCCCTTAAAAATAAAAAAGGGAGGGAGTAGGCGCGTTTAACCAACGCCGGCCCTACCCTTATCCCTTGAAAATAATAAAAAAAATGGGGGGGGGGGGGATTAGGCGCGTTTAAACAGCGCCCGCCCTACCCTTTTCCCTTGAAAATAAAAAAGGAGGGAGTAGGGGCGTTTAACCAACGCCCGCCCTACCCTTATCCCATGAAAAAAAAGGGGGGAGTAGGCGCGTTTAAACAACGCCCGCCCCATCCTTCTCCCTTGAAAATAAAAAAGGAGGGAGTAGGCGCGTTTAACCAACGCCCGCCCTACCCGGTTACTTTAAAAATAAAAAAAAAAGAGAGGAGAATAGGCGCGTTTAAACAACGCCCGCCCTACCCTTCTCCCTTGAAAATAAAAAAGGGAGGGAGTAGGCGCGTTTAACCAACGCCCGCCCGTCCAACTGCCTTGAAAATAGTGAGGGGGAATAGGCGCGTTTAAACAACGCCCTCTCTACCCTTCTCCCTTGAAAATAAAAAAAAGGGGTGGAGTAGGCGCGTTTAACCAACGCCCGCCCCGTCCAACTCCCTTAAAAAAGGGGGGGGGGGAGGGAGTTAGAATAGATACATGAAAAAAGGGGGGGGGGAATAGAGAGAGAGAGAAAGGGAGGAATAACCGCGCCCAACTAATGAAAAACCTTACCCAACAACCCTGCAAGAGAAGAACAGGTCACAGACGGACCGAAGGCACGATATGCTCGTATACAAGCAAATAACAACACCCTCGAAATTTAAAACAAAGACTTTATTCACACAAATCTAGTACAAAAGACGTTTAAACTAAAAAGACACTCCACAATGATAAACTTAACCTGCCATCAGTGCTCTACATCTAGCAATATCAGCGTCTAAGGCTTCCACCATCAAGCGACCATCGCACATTGTGCAAAAGAGCCAAACGAAGGTCTTGATCGGCTTCATGCACCAACCTGAGAATGTCCTGGATCACGTTATCTTCAACACCGGCCCCACGAGCAATTGAAAGAGTATCTTCATGCTCATCGTACTCCTTGCGCGCCTTATCTTGACGAATTAGCCTAAGCGTCCACAACAGACTCGCCTCTTCCTTCAAAATCAATAAACGAGCCAACTCGTCATCTCGTTCCATTGCTATTGCTAATTTTATGGGCATGGAAAGGGCTTTATTCCCGGATAAATATTTGGGAATCCAATTGAAACCTGGTATTGTGCGACATATTCATGTTCGCCAAGTTGTGGAGAAGATCATGGACAAGTCGGGCAAAGTTGGAAGGGTAAGCTTTTATCTTTTCAAGCTAGATTGGTTTTGATTAAATCGGTTATTTCAAATTATGTACTTCATTCCATGGCTGTTTACAAATGGCCATGCACAGTCATTAAGCAAGTTGAGAGGGCCATTAGGAATTTTTTATGGTCTGGCGATGCTGAAAAACGTAAGTATTTTACGGTCCTCTATGATGATTTGTGTTGTTCAAAGCGTGAAGGTGGTCTTGGCCTTAAAAAATTGAATGATGTAAATAGGGCAATGCTTATGAAGCTTTGGGTTTCTATTCGTGACTCAAACAAGACTTGGGCCAGGTTTTTGAGGGCGAAATATTTCAAATTAAATGGCAATTTGATTGATTATAAGCTGGGTTCTTCGGTTTTTCCAGGAATCAGATTGGTTCACAATTTTGTGCAAAAACATACCCGCTCAATTATAGGTAATGGTGCTAATACTTCCTTATTTTTTGATAATTGGTGTGGTGATTTTTCGATTGCACAGAGGCTTGGCATCACTTCCAAAGGCCCTAATGATTTTAAGGCCAAAGTGAGTGATATTATTGTTGATGGTGCTTGGGTTATTCCTTCGAAGACAAGAGATTTGATGTTGCGATGCCATATTGATGTTGACAATTTACCTATTATTGCTGGTGGTGAGGATTACAAAATTTGGGACCTTGATATCAAGGGAGTTTTTTCTGTCAAATCTGCTAAGGCCGCAATTAAAGCTCCAGCGGAGATTGTGCCTGCGGAAGTTCTTTTCACGAGACAGGTTGTGCATCCTAATTTGAGTGTGCAATTCTGGAAGGTTTGAAAGAAACAATGTTGCGCCACTGAAGATAACATCACCAAGAAGACAGGCAGGGAGTTGCCGTCTATGTGCCGCCTGTGTAGAATAAGTTGTGAGGATGTTAGCCATATCACTTGGCATTGCAGAATTGCTAAGCGAATTTGGGCTTGGGCGGCTGGAATTTTCAATCTGCAAGCAAAAGAAGATCTTGTAGCCTCTTATAAGGCTGCAAAGGGGCGCAGTAGGATGGTGAAGGATCTGTGGCTTGTTGCAAATCTTGCAATAGTGACGGAATTATGGAAAATGCGCAATAAAGCTTATTTTGATGATATGCGAGTTCGATGGCTTGGCTTCAAAGGGAGAGTCTATCAGGTAATACGTGATTACTCTATTAGATTAAAGGGTCATATGTATAACAACATGGAGGATTGGCGCATTTTGGATTTTTTTAGAGTTAAGCATAGATCATGCAAGAACTCGACTCCCCTTGAAGTTAGTTGGACGCCGCCCAATACTGGAGAGATAATGATCTGTTGTGATGGTGCTTCACGTGGAAACCCAGGCCAAGCTGGTTCGGGTGTTACTTTTCGAGATTCAAATTCGGAAGTTCTTGGCGCTCTTTGTGTTGGCCTTGGCTGGCAAACAAACTATTATGCGGAAGTTTGTGCGGTTATTTATGGTGCCATGGTTGCCAAAAGGTGGAATGTTAAAAAGCTTTGTGTTAGGTCGGACTCTATGAGTTGCATTCTAGCTCTTCAGAAGGGTGAATTACCTTGGCAGTTGATGTAGAAGTGAAAAATGGCGAGAAGTTTCTATACAAATATACGCTATGTTCACAGCTATAAAGAAGTTAATTTTCTGCAGATGCTTCGGCTAAACAAGCATGTTTGTTGGCTGAAGATGACTATGAGTTTTATGAGGGTAGGCCAGGTTTTATTCTTTCTGTAGAATGGCATGGAGAAGTTTATTTTCGTTTCAAGTAGGTCTTATTGGCGTGTAGCCTAACGGCTAGGCGCAAGTTTGACCTCAGCCCTGTACAGTTCCGCTTTTTTACTTTTTTAATATATTGTTGACCGAGTAAAAAAAAAAACGAGCCAACTCGTCCTCAAGGTAATGTTGAGGTACAAGTGTGGACGCGGCCGCTAAAGTCATAGTATGACCGAGAAGCGGTGAGGCCCCCTGATAAGGGAGTAGGGACCCAAAGATGACAATCAGAGATGGCACGATCCATAGTAGCCACCATCATCAAAGAGTCCGCGAATAACTGATTCGCTGCGTCGCGAGCGGTGATAGCTTCGTCCAGCGCCTGTTGGATCTCCAATGATACCCGACCAGGGGACTCGGCCTAAGAAGTTTGATACGCCTCGTACTGGGATCTGAAATTCGTGCGTTTAGCATCCATGCTTATCTTTCTTTGTGTCCAAAGTTCCTCAACCTCGGCCTTTACGAACAGAATCTGTTCCAACTCGTCTTGTTTGAACGAAGCCGAGACTAACATGGAAATGGGCGCTAAGGACAACACATACCCGTGAAGAGAGTTAGCCATAATGGCGATTTACCAAGCAAAATATATATATGATAGTAGATGTAACGATAAACAAGATTAAGAAACGAGAATAACATGGGAGTATTTATATACACATATGAAGGAAGAGGGCGTGGAATACGAAGCAATTGCTCATACCCCTTCTGCATGCTGAGAAACGTGTCAAAACAAGGTTAAGAGAGAGGATAATCTCGACATAGATATTAGAGACTCAGGAACCAAGGCCTAAGACCAATGTGGTAACGTCCATGAGGTTGGGAATTATGAACCCTGGAAGAGTAATGTGAATGTGCATATCCATTTGTTGGTCAGTGTAGTCTTAGCTGCAAAAATAATGATCCTCTTGTCTACAATTTCCACAACTCAGACCGTAAACCCGTAGTTGCCCAGATAGGGTCAGCTGTAAACCACAAGATAAGACCTCCTGTTGTCATCTTACAAGTTAACCAACGTAATGAAAGTCTCTTCATCTGTCAGCCTCTATTCTTACATTGCAATCCGTATTCTTGAATTTTAGTACCCATGGGTAAAATTCAATACTTATTAAAAAAAAAAAAAAAAAAAAACTCAAAAATATATAGATGAAAAATATTCAAATGAGAGAGAGAAAAGGTTAAGATCCTCAATCGATGTTTGCCCATATCAATAATAACGAGTGCAACAAATAACATATTTCCACATTTACTGCATCCTGTCACGCGTTCCTCACGCTCTTTGTCTTTACACCTGTCATTTGCCACAAATAGTCGTTTTGTATCTATGTATCCATCCCACTTCTGCTTTAGTAGACGTTTATGGAAGAATCAAAATAATAGCATTTCCTCACTCACTCACTCACACACTTCAGAGTTAGGGCTTTGAAGTGCTTCTGCTCTCTCATTGGTACAATTGCAAATAAGGGTCTCTTCTCTCTATGGTTCTTATCTAGACATTGTAATAATGATTCTAGGGCTTGCAGTCTCTCTACCACAATACCTTATGGACCATCATTCAAGCCATTCATAGAATCCTTCAGTTAGATAGAGAGTTATCTCCTAGCCATTCATAGAATCCTTTAAGTGGTGGACTTAAAGGAGCCATATGGTATTTGGTATCCACAAATATCAAAGACAGAACCTGAACCTATATAAATAAGCCAAATTTTCCTATAACCGAAAGTTGAGAGGCAATCTTCTAATTGCTAAGTAATAATAAGAATCCGAACAATATACTAAATTCAACAAATTATTCATGGATACTAATTGGGTACCAGTTTATCGAGCCAAAATCCATATGAGACGAAATAGAAAGTATCATGTCTTATACTCCCTCCGTCCAAAATTAGATGAGCTAGTTGGTTTTAAATTTTTCCAATGCGTAAGATAACTCTCTAACTCGAGAGTATAATCTTAGAGTTGGATTATAGAAACTCCAACTCAAATTACCTTTTTATGAAGGATTATAGAAAAAACTCATTTTGGGGCAACCTATAATCGGAAGGTTATAAGTAATCAATCCTACCGATTATGGTAGATTTCAAAATTCATTACATGAAGGATTTTAGAAAAAACTCATTTTGGGGCAACCTATAATCGGAAGGTTATAAGTAATCAATCCTACCGATTATGGTAGATTTCAAAATTCATTACATGAAGGATTTTAGAAAAAACTCATTTTGGGGCAACCTAAAATCAGAAGGTTATAAGTAATCAATCCTACCGATTATGGTAGATTTCAAAATTCATTAAATGAAGGATTTTAGAAAAAACTCATTTTGGGGCAACCTATAATCGGAAGGTTATAAGTAATCAATCCTACCGATTATGGTAGATTTCAAAATTCATTACACGAAGGATTTTAGAAAAAAACTCATTTTGGGGCAACCTATAATCGGAAGGTTATAAGTAATCAATCATACCGATTATGGTAGATTTCAAAATTCATTACATGAAGAATTTTAGAAAAAACTCATTTTGGGGCAACCTATAATCGGAAGGTTGTGTAATATATTTATCTTCCGATTATGGCTACATCCAAAACACGAACCAGATGGTTATGGCTACAATCGGGAGTGTGTTATCTCACAATAATACACAAACATAATCGGATAATACTTCCGATTATTATTTTAAACTACCGATTATGGTTTTGGCTACCGATTAGACGAAATATCCACACATTAATCGGTAACTACTGAGTCTATAGTTGCTACCGATTATTTTTTAACTACCTATTGGGGTGTTGGTTACCGATTATAATAGGGCATATTTGTAGCGCCCCCAAAGCTAGCAGCTGACTAATCCAAGAGATTAGCTAAATAATAAGGCACTAAGAATCTAAATCATAAACTCAAGCATTCAATTAAGAAATATATTATAAAACTTAACCCAAAAACTAGCCCCGCTCAGAAATATAAATATAAGAACTCTTCTCAATTGATACATATACAATAGTCATTTGGTTTACAAATAGAATATACAACATAATAAACATAGAAGAAGTTAACCAACTAACGAAGTCAACGCTTGAAGCTTTCGCTACGCAACTCTGATCTGTCTCTGAAACTGAAAGTGGGAATGGGTGAGCACATCATCCCTAAAAGGGGTGCCCAGTAGGAATATAACATTTAACTTTTAAGTAATCATGCACAAGATTTGGAAAACAATACATGTTTTCCCAAACATTAAGAAGTGACTAAGTCACTGAAATAAACAAACATGTATATGGACAAACTCCTTCTTCAAACAATGTATATATTGAGTGTCGACCACTTCCTTACACACCCTATTAGTTTATATTAGTGTCGACCAATTCCTTACACACCTATTAGGCATAAAAGCTCGAATTCATGTAGATATAAATGAAGGAGCATATCCTATATACCACACGTGGAAATTCTCATTTCCCATAACAACTCATATTGACAACAAAACATAATAGGTCCTTTCCAAACCATGGAAAGATTAACAGAATCAACAGAACAATCGAAATGCAAACTAAATAAAGCATGGAATGCACAAACTGACAATGGATGAGTTTAATAAACAAAACTTTTATAAAAGAAACAATAATGGTTACAAAAGAGTTAAATGTATTCCCACCTCTTTTGATGTCAAGCCACGCCTACCTCGAGATCCACGATCCACTGGTTCATCCTTTGAATCGATCGTTGTTAATAAAGACTAACTGTTAATCACACAAGAACTCTAAGAATCTAGCCAAAAAGACTCACACAAGAATCATATTATTATATATACTGATTCTAGGCCCATTTATGGTTCTTAACATCTTCATTATCCATCTCTTGTATATCTAAAGATTTCATAATTCAATTACGTTCTACCTATATTCCGTTAGCTAAGTCTTAATAATATCTACAACTTTTTAGAAGAAGTCAAAGTCTAATTCGGACCATAAAGGCCCAAAACATCTAATTAAGAAAGACTAATCCTAAGCCCAAGCCCATGACCCACGGGCATACACCGGCCCGTTAACAAAAGGTCTGGTCCAACTGAGTCATCGAACAGTCAACGCCCAAGGTCAGGTCAATGGTCAACGAGTCAAACTAGAATCGGTCTAACTCAAGTCAAGACAAGTAACTCAGTGAATCAACAGATCCGACTCAGTCAGATACACCGAGTCAGCTAACAATCGAGTCGACTAAACTGACTGGGATGACTAACAGGATTCAGCCATGGTTTTCCAATGCCTCACAACTCTAGTTATAAAACTTGAAAGTGAAACTCCTAGCAACATCATTTTCTAATTCTACCAGACTATACACAACATTTCAACAATACATGAATCCAAGTAACTTCACAAGTGCATTCTTAATCACAATACATCTTACCTGCAATTGCAGTTACAAGCTTCTACAAGAGAGATTTAACTCCACTAAAACTGTAGGTTCACTCCAACTCCAAACCAACTCTGCACAACACAAACTCAGTTCATACTTATATTCCATGCAACCTCAATAATCTGAACACTAACAACAGTACCACTTCTTCTGCACATCCAAACTATCACTGCATCCATATTAACCAATTCGGAACCACCGTATACATACACCCTTTCATTCAATATTCATAAGCAACACCGCCATTCTTAACATTCAACACAAACATTTTCAAGTTCAACTTCCTATCTGCAATTCAGTTCAACACAATTACAACCTTCTCCATCAATATCATTACATTTGCACCAGTTCTATTGCTTCTGATTCGACATACTCCTGTTGATAGTGGTTTTTAACTTAGGGGTAAAATCGTAAAACCTTAGTCAGACAGTGACATCACAGGACTTAAAAGAATTTATTAAACCCTTTAATATGTCTGCGAGAAAACACTAGGGTACCTTTTATTTAATGCTAATTAGGGTTCCGACAAGCCAAAACCCTAATTCTCACACCGCACGTGCCAATGACTCATCATGCCAGCCACATCCTACCGCGCCAAGGCATGCAAACCATGCTAGCCGCACCCCTGCGCGAATGGCAAATCATGCCAGCCACACCTACCGCGCCAAAGCATGCCAACCATGCTAGCCGCACCCCTGTGCCAATGGAAAACCATGCCAACCACACCTACCAAACCCTTGAGCCCACATGCCAAGCCAAACCGCACCTTGCTTGGCCCTAGCCATGCTAGCCGCACCATGCGCCCATGGCATGCCAAGCCCTTGGCCCCGCCAT
>JAJJWW010015193.1:0-122378 GCA_023531295.1 Papaver armeniacum
ATGAGTTGAATTAAAGAAGAGAGATGAACAAAAGCAAGCCTGAGTTGCGTAACGTAACAGCGGGCTCTCCAAAGTTCCAAGAATAAGATATAAAGATGTTGTTGAAGACCTGCACACATACACATGAGACTTACATCCAACTTCTAAAACTAGGTCTAGTCTTCATAAAGTCCAGTAGGTGAGCACCCAGCAAGCCCACAAGAAGGAGAGGCCGTGTAGAAAATACGCCCTAAAAGCGGTCGTGATGCGGGAGTTCGATCGGCGCTGAGTCGGCCGGAAAGGAGTGCCCCGGAAACGGCTGGGTGACGCGGCAAAGTCCGCCCTTGGCCGCCGGTCAACGGGTCAACTCCGTGTCAGGCCGGGTTCGGATCGGTGGTCGACTCGGTCGACACCGGAGTCAGCGAAGTCCCGAGAGAGTGGATGAGTCAGGCATTATGACTCACATGCGGCACTCGATAGCTGGCCGCTCACTGGCGATGCGAGGTTTTATTTGATTTGCGGTGCCAAAGCTGAACGTTTTCGCAAGCCAAGCCTGTGTTGCACCCGGGATGGTGCATCCTACTCAGCTTCGATCCCAGCCAAGTGTGGCTTGTACACTTCGCCTCGTCGTCTGCTTGCAGCTCCAGGACATGTACTGATTCATCGCAGAGTGCAACCATTTCAGTCCCCTTATGCATCCTTAGCTCAAACAATTCCACCTGCATTACCCATTCCTCCATGCCCCACGCTGTCTGGTCTGAGATCCCAAAACACCGGGCCTCCATCGGTAGCATTGTTGTGCACCAGCCGCGCACCCACATATATTCGACTCTCGCGCACACGCCGTCACATGTTCTTCCGTCCGATGCTAGGACAAACACACCCGACATCAACATCAAGCTCCTCTCTCTGTTGCATGCGTCGCGCTTCAACTCGGTAACAATGACAAAGCTTGATCGCACCCCGGCTCCGACTCCGCAACTCATTCTTGCCAGCTCGATCTCTTCACATATACATTCTTCACTAAGTCCGTCCCGACACCACACACTCGCATTGCCATGCAGCATCATAACCTCAGAGTTTCCCAGTGATCAATCACGCGCCCCATTAGGCCTGCCATTCCCCGTGTGCAACTCTCTGCCTCAGCTTCTTACAAAACACCACAACCAGCTCATTTGCACCGACCTGCTATCTTCCCCGTAATCTCAGTCCCACCGCTTACATCTGTGAGAACCACACATGTACTTCCAGCCATTGAGCCATCGGTCAGTGTGCTCAAATCCCCAGTCGCACCACCGATCTCAGTTCCTCCTCTTGCATCCTGCTCTTGGCCCCGCAAAACTACCAACACATCCACCAACACGCTGTCCCCAAGGCATGCTCCGTGCCCGTACTCTCAAACCCAGAGCACAAACCAACCTAGCACCGTCTCGTAGTGCCGCCTTGCCTCTCGGTAGGCCAGAAAGATGTGTATATTTGAGCCTACGCGTTATACCGCAAGTGCACGGTGTCTTGGTTGTAGAACTGGCACGTACGAGTCGAACCACATGTATTCTTTGTGCTCTTAATGATTCGATCAAAGGTTTGTTTCCAACCGAGTTTCAAGTGACAGAGTAACAAAAGGGTTGTAACATGATATTTTTGAAGCACACGGCTGATTTTTAGTGAAGAGAACCTAAACTAAGGTAAACAATGAGATAAAGTGTTACTAAGGTCTCCAATTCCACCACTAACTCCCTATTGTGTGTCAACTCAACTGAGCTTTCTTGTCCCTTGGATCGATAATGGCAGGTGTCAAATCCACCATCTATCTAAGGGGTTTTCCCATGTAAAGCTTCAATTAACAAACAGGGTACTAACCTGCAGCATTAGTTATCTAATCAAGTATAACTAATCAAAGGAATTAGCATTCGTCTAATGCTTGAGTCAAGCCATTAGCCAATGCAGCTTTAATTTAACTACAATGCATACATGATATGCAATCGCGGGAGAGTAAAGCAATGGAAAGCTAAAATTGAAGTTGTTCCGATATAATTTGAAGACTCAAGAATAGTTCAAATGAATTTAACACAACATGGAAATTAGGTTTTAATGAAACCCTACAACTAAATTAAAACCGAAAAATAACAAATTAAATCTAATTCCATTGACTGCTAATCTGTGCGTGTCTAAAATCTCATCCTTCACTGATATTTATACATGCAACAAAGATCCCAAAATACCAACCCTAATTCAATAAAAATATAAATTTAAATCATACCCATACCGCTCTAACGCTTCACACCCGTGCCCAGACGAGTTCTAGCCTTCCCTTGATGATCAGAAACCCAACCTTAGTTCTGCTCTGCAATTAGCTCCTAGGGAGAGAAGCTAAGAGAGAGGTAACTAATAGCTAGAGAGGAGGGAGGTGGTTGGCAAAGTAGGTTGGTGGGAGATGCAGAGTTGGGGGGGAGAAGGAAGAGGAGACGGTGAAGAATGATGGTTCCTGGCAGGGAAGGAGCATTTCCCGGAGAGAGAGTTAAGTCTGAGAGCCTCGTGTGGAGAAGAGAAAAAGAGAAAGAAAGAGAAGAGAACGGGTGCGTTTACATGGGTCGTTTGATGGGCGAGACATCAAGGTTTGATGGAGTGCCTCATCAGCGTTGGATGAATATGAGCGAAATCAACTACCGATGAGAATGGTTGTTTGAGCGATCCGTGGGCAAGCGGGATCGGAGCAAGAGATCTTAGATGCACGTGGATGGAGGATCGTTGGATGTAGAGAAAGAGAAATCTCAACGTCTGTGAGAGACGGGTTCGATCCTGTCGGGTAGCTTTAGCCCATGTCTTCCTTGTTGTCATGAACCGATTTGCGCGCGGGCTTTCACATATCTGCCCATAGATGTTTGACTCCAATTCTTCGCTCTTTGGCTCTCAATTCCTCCGAACTTTATTTAGTACCTAAAAACACAAAATTAATTAATACAAATATTTATTCTTAAAACAAAGAAAATACTGCATTATGGGATAATATCTAATTTAGGTTACAAAGACGAGTAAAATGCCATAAAAAGGTGTATAAATATGCACTATTTGGCACTCATCAAATACCCCCAAACCTGAATTTTACTTGTCCTCAAGTGAAATGGTAAAATAAGAAATCCTAACTATACCCCCCGCGCAGTCTCTCGATGCATTTAGCGTATGACTAAGCCTTTAAACCCCTTAGGTGTCCCGAGTGACGAGTCAGAAATCTCGTGAGGGTTTACCGTGAGGTACCCACAAACCTTCTCCAACTTCGTAGTTGAAAAGAGTCTCAAGCATCCAAGAAGCTATGAGACATGACAGTTTCGCATGCTAGTAACAAAGAACTATCGAAGAACCATTCTCATCCTTAAGTCACTGAGCGAGAAGTAACCATACCATATGAAAGAATTCCCATTCGATTGTGATCATAAGTCTCAACTTACCGCCTCACCATTAGGGTTTTATGATAATTGCACTCAAAAAGATCGCTTTTAGTCTCTCATGTGTGCAAGCAGGAATAAAGAGAGAAATCCCGACACGTTGTAGGTAAGAAGGATAACCTTCCGAAATAAAAACTGGAGACTCCACAAAAGTGTGGACAAAAAGAATCTTTTCTAATGATCTCTAAGGAAGGAAATCAACCATTAGCAAGGGTGTGGGAGACTCATCACCACTTCTCACCCGATCTAATTAATATCAATCTCTCATAAGAAACCATAGAAACGTTTTCAATCTCTCTACTTTCTGGCCTTCAAATGTTGATGACTTTAACTTCTAAACTTCACAAAACTGACAATTTTTTAACTTTTCTACTCAAATTCCTTTGTTGTTTGGATTTTTTCTTTTTAAACTCTTCTTTACCACGGTGGTAGCAAAAATAAGAAAATAAACTACAATATTTTTTTGATTTTTTTTTTGATTTTTGATTTTTTTTTTGATTTTTTTTTTTTTACAATAAGTGAAAATAAAAATACAAATAATGAAATAACTAACTCCATGGACAAAGGACTTTGTCACTCAATTTTTCCACAACTTGTATTGTCTTGATTTTATAAATTTTATTAATTCTCATCCTATTTTCTTTTCTTTGTTGCACATAAACCTTGGACTATATCAATTTTTCTTTCAATATTCCGATTCCGCTCCATTGACTGCCGACGATGATGTGTTTCTATGGGTCTTGCCGATTGAGAGAGAGAATGATGCTAACCGGCAAATCTGCATAGATGGAATGAGTTTTCATCTTTAGACACACCCTCATGATTGACAAAACTAGCACTCAAGAGATCAAAAGTAGTGCTGAAAATGGTGGGTTTGGTAGCTCACCATTCCTACCCGGAATTTACGTACATTTGACACACACTCTAATGCTTTTCTAGAAAGTTGCAAAAAAATCAAGGTTGGTGCTCACTTGATGTAAAATGGGTAGTCTCCACTATGGGTGATCACAATTCTACTACCGAATATCTAACAGCACTCCAATCCGCCTCCTAGTATGGTTAAACCAACTTTAACGCCTAATCAACTAAGGAACCCGATTGTTCTCCGACACTTCTAACTTTTGTTATTTCTACGATTCTCTATGTAAACATAGCTAAAAGCATGCTAGTGACTCTAAAATCTCTAAAAATTTGAGGTTTTTATTTGCAAAAAGTTTTTGAATTTTTGAATTTTTTTTTTTTTTTTTTTTTTTTTTTTTTTTTTTAAAAAAAAAGGTGAAATAAAAGACTAAAAACTCTAAATGCAAAATAAAAAACTAAAAACTCTAAATGCAAATGCACTCCCAACTCCATCAAACATTGTCCTCAATGTGTCAACAGATAGAAAAATTAAACAAATACATACGAGAGAACTATGCCGATAAGAGAAAAGGGAAGAGATTACCTGATGTCTACGGAGCAAGGCCGAGCTTCATTCGCCAAGGCAAAATCCAACATTCTCGGGTGATTATATCTGATTAGCACAAAAAAAAATGCACAAGTTAAGACCCTAACCGATTCAAGAAAGAAAATTAAATTGTAAGTCCTACTGGATTACGTCTACTGATGAAGATAGTATAAGAACATCAACATGAGAAATGGACTTTGGTTTATGTGAGATTTGGTTTGTTGGGCTTTTGGTTTGTTTAGGATTTGGTTTCAATGGATTCAGTTTGGTTTTGTTGGGAAAGTTTGGTTTATTTGGGAGGCCAATGCCTTGTAAACTCAATTTGGTTTTGTTTGGGATTCTTCTGTTGAGCGAGATTTGTGAAAACTTTACACTGAGCTTATCGTAGCTAGTTGGTCTGGCCGCAGCTCTGGTTGCACACCGAGAAGTCTATAAGGCTCGATTTAGGTACCTTGCGTGTAGATTGAGTTAGGAGTGAGTTTGGTTTAAGCCCAAGTTAGGTTAACATATGCATTAGACTATTGAATGTCTGGTTAGTGAGTTCAGTCAGCCTGCATTGATGGTGGGCTCTGGTTTATGCAGATTGCAAGCCTGAATTGTATTAGCCTGAGTGTGGGTGAGTTTGTGTGTAGAGCCAGATTAATTAGTGCATGCCATGTTTTCTTGTTACCGCTTTACTGCTGCACTGATTTGCTCAAGCACGAGTTTGAGTGCACCTGCGTTTGTACATGTCCGCCAGGTTTGTTGATGTCTAAAGGTAGTACATCAAAGTAGCAACAAAGCCCCAGAGCCCAGGGCTGGAGGTTCACGCAGCAGTGCTGGAGTCAACGTGGTCGGTTGATGCTCGATGGCAACTCAGAGCTCACAGCCCACAGACACTCTAGGACAGCCTAAGGGAACAGAGAACTCACACTCTGCTGGCAATGTACTAGGCACAAGGCTGATGACTCACTAGGATGCAAGCATAGATTCCAGGGCATACAGGGTAAGTTTAGGTAAGATTTAGCACAAGGTCGAACAAGCAAGCCTACATATCATTCATTCATTTGGCAAGGTCTAGCATGCCGAGGAGCTTTGGCTATCGGAGGATCGATTGTCTTCCCTGTGTGTAGCTTCAGTCCAACTTTGTCCGAATTGTCACTTAGCAAGTTGTGACTCTAGGTGTTGAATTCTAGATCATTGTCATATTTGGCTTAGCTTTAATTTAGCGAGCATGCATATATAGTTGGCTCTCACAGGTTATGCGGGAGGCGGATGGTTCACGGGGCCTGTGGCATCAGCAAACTTCGAAGCCTCAAGTGAGGCTCAGCTCACGACCAGGAGGCTGGAGTTCAGGCTCGAGCATTGCACTGAAACCACTGAGGCGGATGGAATTGACTCACTTAGCTTCGGGGTGGTTACCTAGCAAGAGTAGCTAATCATCCTGCAGAGCACTAGGTGACTAGTTTGCAACTTCATGCAATGGAAGTGATTCATTTAACAGAGTCAAGCATTCATGGCAATTAGCCTGGGTGAAACACAATCAACTAAGTCGAGCTATCATACAACCAAGCATGTTATTCGAATATGAAATTTAGCACTTTTATCCACACTAAACATGCACGGATGCACAAATGCTCAGATAATCATGCACAAGTTATCTTGGCTCGAGGTTGCGAATCAATGGCTCTCCAATCTGCAGCTCAACTCACGACTCAGAGGCTGGATTGAGCACAGTGGTCTCGAAGGATGAGCTCAGGGGTATGCTTCAAGGTTATGCAAGATTCGGTGGGTCACAGGCTACCACTTGAGAGCTAAGCTCTCGAGGCAGTCGTGGCCGAGGCATAAGCATCAGAGCTTCTTATGCACCACAGTTAATGGTGAGTAGTAGAGTATGTAAAGCCTCACAGATTTGAACACATGGGTTGCGGGGCATACATGGCATACGAGGAAGATTAGGCCTACCTCAAGAAGCTGGGATTTCTTAGGTTAGCTCAGGTCTTGCACTCACAGCCTTTGCTCAAGCAAGACCGCTAGCTGTAAGGCTCAGAAGATGGCTATGAAGGCTTACAGACGATGCAGTAGTGTAACATTCAGTACCTCGTTAGCTTAGAGGAAAAATTCAGTTCTCATAAAGTGCAACTTAAAGCAAAGAGAGTTGAATATTAACACTTGCACATGCTCGAGAGTATTTTGGACTGTCGAGGAATAGTAGTTCTACAGTAACACTCAAGATGCAAGAGCAAATGAACTAACTAGACTACGAGTAACATCAAATGAACTAACTAGACTACAAAGCTAAGATGCAGGAAGTGGATGAAGATGAGCAAATATAAGAGAACAGGGTAGTGACAATATGCAATACAAACTACACTAAGTTATAGCTACTGAGATAAAGATGCAAAAACAATGAAGATGTAAACAATGAGAGAACAACTACATTACACTAATACGAGGGTTAAAGATGACAATGCACGGTGAGTATGTACAGGGATAGAATGAAATTTCGAGTAAAGCAAGCACAAGAATCACGAGGGCACACGCCAAGTCCCGACACGGCGCCAAAAACTTGGTAGGCCCGAGAAGATGGGTAAATTTAATGCCTACGCGTTATCGCAAGTGCACGTGTCTGGGTTGTAGAAGCTGGCACGCACTGAGTCGAACCACGAGACTTGTGGTGCTCTTGTATTGATCAAAGGCTTGCCTAAGCGAGTTTCAAGTGACAGAGTAACAAAGGGTTGTAACATAGATATTTTTGTGCCATTACGGCTGATTTTTAGTGAAGAGAACCTAAACTAAGGTAAACAGTGAGATAAAGTGTTACTAAGGTCTCCAAATCCACCACTAACTCCTATTGTGTGTCAACTCAGTTGAGCTTTCTTGTCCTGTGACTGATAATGGCAGGGTGTCAAATCCACCATCTATCTAAGGGGTTTCTCCATGTAAAGCTTCAAATAACAGCTGAGGGTACTAACCCAGAGCATTAGTTATCTAATCAAGTATAACTAATCAAAGGAATTAGCATTTGGGTCTAATGCTTGAGCTGAAGCCTAGCCAATGCAGTTTAAGCCTAACTACAATGCATACATGATATGCACTGTGAGAGTAAAGCAATGGAAAGCTAAAATTGAAGTTGTCTGATATAAATTAGCACTCAAGAATAGTTCAACAGAATTTAACACAACATGGAAATTAGGGTTTCAATGAAACCCTAGCAAATTAAACTAAAACAAATAACAGAAATTAAATCTAATTGACAGCACTGGCTAATCCAGGCGTGTCTTCTACACTCATCCTTCACTGATATTTATACATGCCAAACTCAATCCCAAAACCTAATTCTATTATAAAAATGAAAATTAATTGAAAACAGTTAACCCATACTCTGAATTATCGTTCCCTTCATCATGCGGCTCTCGAGAACTCCATGCATGGTTGTTGGCTGAACCTAACCCTAGCTTTAGTTATCTCTAAATTAGCTCTGAGGTTTGAGAGAAGCTAAGAGAGAGGAAACTAAGAGCTAGAGAGGAGGGTGAGGTGCGGTCGCTGTTGGTTGGTGCATGATGGTGGATGATAGAGATAAGAGGAGTTGGTGGTGGTGATGGCTCTGCAGGAAGGCGATGGCGAGGAGTGGGTTTTGCGGAGCTCGTGAGAGAGAGAAGAGAAGAAAGAGAAGATGAGAAGAGAAATGAGAATGGGGTGCGATAGGGTATAGGGTATGGTGTCGTTCGTCTGTTGAGGCCGAGCATCGAGGATGATAAGAACGCCTAGCGGGCGTAGGATCTAGCGAGTGGAGAGATGCAAGCGAGTCGAGGAGGTGAGCCGGTTTTGGAGCGATCCGGTGTTGCGAGTAGCATCGAGGTTGATGAAGTGGAGGCATAGCGACTCATAGGATGTGGGATGAGAGAGATCTCAACGGTCTCGGAGTGGACGGGCTCGGATCCGGGTCATGGGTAGCTCTAGTCCAAGTCTTCCTTGTTAGGTTGCAGCCGATTTGCGCGCGGGCTTTGGCTACTCTGCTCCATAGATGCTTGACTCCAATTCTTCGCTCTTTTGGCTCCTCGATTCTCCAAGCTTTATTTATTACCTAAAAACACAAAATTAATTAATACAAATATTTATTCTTGAAAACAAAGAAAATACAGCTCCAGTCTTTTCTATATACTTTTTGAGATCCCCCGCATCAATCAACTTTTGTATCGCTATCTTAAGATTTTTTCACTTCTCGATTGGGTGCCCGTAGGCTGTGGAAATCGCAATACTCTTTGGATTCTCGCCGAGGCGGTGGTTGTTTCCCCCTTAGGCCAAGGCCGGTCTAAGTCTTCACGATCCTTGATCTCCTTTAAAATGCGTGAGTAATGGGCATTGAGCTTTGTGTAGACTCGGTCTTCAAATTTTCTTCCACCCTTTTGTGGTCATCTTTCCGATCCTTTTGGCGTTCGCTTTGATCTCATTCGCTAGTTAGCGGAATTGGTCCGGTGGGGGTCGTTGAGCTTTGTGCTCTCGGGTTCTCTCTTTGAATTTCTTCCAACCTTGCATGTTTTTCGATGATTATCCTCAAATCTCCCTCTCGTGGTTGGAGAGGTACTGTGGATTTCAACAAACAAAGGGCTCATCTGTCAAGTCCCCATTTGTAACAATTAATACTCACTACGGGATCCACATGTCCTATGGCTTGACATATCTTGTGCCACCTATCCGTGTATTCTCGAATGGACTCCTTGTATTTGATTGCAAGTGAGAAGAGCTTGTCCATCCTCGTGTTTACAACCTTGTTGTACATGTAGGTAGCCAAGAATTTTTAGTGAGTTGATCATACGAATTGATGCATCCGGGCTTGAGGTTATCAAACCAAGATAGGGCGGATCCTTTCGGGCTTGAAGGGAAGTATCGCAAAGTATAGCTTCGTCGTGGTCCCATCCGCCATTACCCCGTTGTAATATCGTAGGTGAGCAAGCGGGATCGGTGGATCCGTCGTAACACTCAAAGGATGGGACCGGCACTTCGCAGTATGATAGCGGTGGCCAATCTGTTGTGCGAGTGGGGTGGTGTTGGCTTCCTTCATAACCCGTTCTAGTCTTCCACCTCCTCGTCGGGGTCTTGATTTGATTGATCTCTGCTAACATCTCTGCGCGGAGACTCTCCATTGCCAAACAGTGTTCTTCTTGAATGGAAGGGCGTGCCTTCCTTGTAGGTTTTGACGTCGTGGAAATCAGGTATGGTCCGCGTGATCACAAACAATCTTAACATGAATTGAATACGTGCATTAAAGTGCGAGTAAAGTATAGTATGCCTAGGTAGATGATGATTCATGGATTCCAAACCCCATGAGTTTGTCATGATCTCGTCATCATCCCCAAAGTGATAGATCTGAGACATGAGTACGTAAATGAAACTATACGAGTACTAGAGGTAAAGGAGACGATGGTTTACGTGGTTCGGCACTAAGGCCTACGTCCACGGATCCGGAAATATATACTATAAAGTAAATGGTTACAAAAGTAAGGGAAACGGTGATTTTCGTGGTTTATGGAGAGATTCTCCATAAACACATACTTACTTCTCTCCTATTCCTTAGTTCTACTCTCGACCCCCTTTTCCGTGGAAGGGGTATTCATATATATAACTAAATCAAGTGGGTCCACTGACAAGGAGCTGTGGAGACCTTATCTTCTTGTGCTATGTGCATGGTCCGCGGACTTCCTTGTCACTCCGCGGCTTCTATAATACCCACGCTCGTTACGCTGACCTATCCTCGCTTCCTTCGTGGGTCGTCTGACACGTGCCCTCCGAAAGATTAAATACGAGTGGTTGGGGCTATCCGGTCAAGTGCCGGGCGGTGTCGGGGCCCTCCCCGTCACGTCTGTGTCAGTTGGACTATCCCCAACCGTTGATTACATCTTACCTCGTGATGGGGTAGAGTAACTCATTGGTGTTGTGTGGGATCATCTACTTTGGATGCTCCCTCATCTTCGACTGTTGGTCTTGACAGATGGCACGTTGTCTAAACGCCATGGATGCCCCTATGTGTCATCCCTCTTTGAGACATGGCCTCCACGTGGGCTCTGCTAGTACACGTGGCGATGGAGATAAATAAGTGTACTTACATCGACATTGTTAATATATCTTGTAATTCAAACCATGTACTCACTTATCAAATGTATATTACAAATGAATCGTACTTCCTTCGTTTAAAAAAGAAGAAAAAGAAAGATTGCACTAGCAAGCGCAGACCACTTGTAGTCGATGCATGCCCGAGATATGGATGGATGGATTTATCCTCCGGTGGCCTCTACCATATTTGAAAACGATTCAATCGGCACGCCTACAAAGAAACTGATACGAGTATATATCATTAGCTCTGCCTCTAAAATGTCTAGCAACCGTTGTGGTAGGGACACTTGAATTTGATGCAAGTTAGCAAAACAGCCCATCACTTCTATTCTTTTAGATAAACGGGGATGCTATTTGGCTTCCTATTCTCCACCTCCCTATAATCTAAGCCTCACACCCATATCGAGATCCACATTCAGGTTCAGCTAGGGTTCACCATTCCCCTAATGTGGGGTTTAGATTATAGAGAGGTGGAGATTAGGGAGACAAATAGCACTGCCGATAAATAAACACCAAATTTATTCATGTCATGCAACCAGTGTGAGTGAGCTAGTTTGCTGACCTAACCTCACCACCACCACATTTGAACGTGGAGCCATACCAACCTTATTCCGAAGCCCCACAAGGGCCACAACCCCTAAATAATCCAAAACATCAGAGTTGGGGACCAACAAAGTGACAGCAGTGTATAGCACCACCCTTTGATGATCCAGCTAGCTGTTTAATTATATCATGTGGCAAACAGCTGCATAACTCGGGGTCCTGTCCCCATCAAATATTAGGACATCGCAGATATTTATGGTTGTGATTTGAACTTAATTGGGTCCAACAAAAGCATACAGCATACTCATATCAAGCATTTGATAATCGTCGGTCGAAGTTCATCTATTTTCTTAGTGAGTTCGGACAGTAGAATTTGGCATGATATCATTAGGCTGCTGAGCTGCCGGTCAAAAAAAATTAGAATGTTAAGTATAAATAATACAAGTAGCATTTCGCAACATATATTTTCTTAGACTTGCCGGACTGAATTTGGTACATCTGAAGTGACATGACAGTGAGCTTGTGAGTGTTAAAATGCCAGAGTGGATAAAGCTGGCCGACTATTTATGAGACTCAAGTGGGATATAAGTGCAGATATAAGTGAACTACACGTGTAATGTTACATGACACGTGGGCATGTGGGATGTAAGTAACACTATCCTATCCAGCTACGAACTACAACAGTACAACTATATCAGATTATTATTAGTTGATAGTTGACAGTTGGAGAAAACAAAAACAAACGATAACGTAAATTTATGACATGATATTTCTTCTAGAATTACGAAATTACCCTTAGTCAGTAGGAGTGTTGAGTTTTTTAATTGGTATTTCTTTTACACGTACTGACTGTACTCGTAGTATGTTGATAAGGTAGGAAAAAATAAATGATTTAATAAGCAAGTGTAGTGTACTAGTGTACCAGTAGTAGGATAAAAAACGGTAGGATTCCCATACGCTCTTTCCCACGATTGCAAGATTGCTAATAGGGGTACCAGGTTATTTGGGGTGTACTAAAATACATGTAAGATAAAATAGCCTTCGTCTTTGGGTTGCTACATCCCAACAATTTGGTACCCCATTAGCAGTCTTACAGGATTGGAGCCAAGCTTTATATCTCAAGGCTCTCGTAGCAACTTAGCAAGGAAAGCGGGCCGAAAATAGCAAAGCTGTTAACGGGATACCAGGTTTGGTTGGGGTTTAACAAGAGCCCCCCTAATGAAAAAAGAATAAAAAAACGGTTTTGTCTTATTCGTTACATGGATTGAAGGATCAAGCAGAAAATATGTCAATTACCCATAAATTTAAAATCATGACGAGATTGGGGTATACCCAGATTAATTGGGGTATACCTAATGAGATAAAACCCAGGTGATTTTGAAGTAAAACGGGACACCCCTTAACCATATATTTTCAAAATGCCTAATCTACCCTTACTTAATGAACACTAATAATGTGTTTAGGTTAATTAATTTAGTTGAATTAAAATTCTCAAATTACGTATTATTTGGATTGAACTCATGAATTATGTGTTATGATTTTGAGGATCTTTTTTTTTTGAGATTTTTTTTGTAACGGAAATGAAACCACACTAGCCAAACACTTCTACAAAGGGGATTGCAAAGCTGCTGAGTGATTTTATACTCAAAATTATAGAAGGAATTAACATTTTCAATTCTAAAAGTATGAAAAGTCGGCTAGGTCGACAAAAAACTACCCTGCCGACTATAGGATTTTTGACACACAGAGAAAGGTGTTTAGAAAGAACGCGAAATTGGGGATATAAAAAGGAATTCGGGGATATAAGGAAAGGACAAAAACTGGATCCAGATATCAATTCGGGGTCACCCCTTATCTAAGTATGTTACGTAATACCTAATCTACCCCTCACTAATCAGGATTAGGGATTAATAAAAATTAGTAAAATCATAAGATTTTTTTATAAATGATTAGTGTGTGTTTTTATTTGAATTTGGGTTAGTGATGTGAGAGTAGAAGGAGGGAAAAATATTTTGAGAGAGAAATTTTTTTGGGAAAAATGGAGGATGATTGTGAAGAGAGAATTGTTGCCGCTGAATCTTTAGCTCAACTACAACAAGGAGCATATCTTGAATCTTCAGCTAACAACAACAACTCTCAATTGCAACTCTTTGTTGAGCCAACACCCTTGAATGATGATTTTTGAGTATGGAGAGTTTCTTGAAGAACCTACACAAGAAAGTAAACTTTCACAACATAGTAGCATCCCCAATACACAGGTAAAGCTGCTAGGATGTTGAAAAATCGATTTTTTTCTTAAAACCCGCCATTTTTTCAACTGAAAAACCTTGGTGCCGGCATAGTAGTTGTATGAATCCCATGCCGGTAGTAAGGGTACCAGCATGGTATTCATACTAAGACCATGCCGGTGAGTCAGTGGTACGGCATGGTATTCATACTACGACCATGCCGGTAGAGACCGATATCCCCATTTTGAATATTGATCCAAGCATAACATTCTTCTAAACAACTATCTTGAAACGCAGTTAACCTTTTTACCTACCAAGGAATATACTACGGAATATGCAACCGACATGGTTGCATTGATAGGTTACCATGCCGGTACTGCATGGAAAACATACAGGAAACAGTACCATCGCAAACCTAAAACCGGCATTGAAACTTAATAAATATCAACGCCGGAACTGGGTACCGGCGTGGTACCATCAATATCGATAGTGCCGGCACCAAAACCGGCGTTCAATATCAATTATTGTCAATGCCGGAATTGTGTACCGGCTTGGGACATTAGATTACGAGAATGCCGGCACTCGTGATTCCGGCGTTGTTTTCTAATGAAACATTTATGCCGGAATAGGTTTCAAATTTGGTCTTCCGTTTTGGTTAACTTAGACTATCTTGGAACAATGGTGAGCATGCTTAAGATCTTGGTTCCGGCATAGTGTTTTAATTTTGTTTGGAACTAATTTTCATTCGATCTTTAGGTGGTGACATATATTGATTCAACAAATGCAAAGCCGCTTTATCGGGATACGTCGGAATACTATAAAATCCCTCTGGTATGTGACCAAAGAATACTTTTCACCTAGTATCTTGAACTTTACTAATGGATTGCTAGTAATGAACCTTCTAATGAACGCGAAATTGTTCTTATGTAGGGAATAACAGATCGAAAGGAAGCAATCGCTTGGGATAAAGAGACGGCTCTTAAGAACATGTGTGTGTTGGTGAGGAATACCGAAGGTTCGAAGAGGCGTTTTGAGATGGCTTGCGAGAGAAGTGGGAAATACAAGGAGAAGAATAGCCACAAGAGAAAGGATTATGTATATCCAAAGAAGACTAATAGGGTATACAAGACTCGTACGAGGAAGAATAATTGCCCGTTTAAGCTTGTATTCCTTTTAAATGACATGAACAATTGGGATTGTGAGGTTTTGCGTGGATGTCATAACCACCGGGATCCGAAAGATTTTGTTGGTCACTCCTTAGTTTCCAAGCTAAAACCTGACGAGTTCGAGGATGTAAAGAGATTGACCAAAGCACTTATCAAACCGAGACAAATTCTCAGAGGCTTCAAGGAAAAGGATGAGACTAACGTGTCTTCTTTACATACAATTTATGCCGCACAAGCAACTATTAGAAGGGTGTAATGGGAAGGGACGAGCGTTATGCAAGAATTTGAGAAGATAGTTTGGGATCACAACTACATGCGTATCATTAAAAGAGGGCCGGACGAGAAGCCCCTTCAAATATTCATTTCGCATCCTTTGCTCTCACAATTGGAAAATACATGTTGTGGTGTTCTTTTGATGGATTGAACCTACAAGACAAACAAATACAATATGAAGTTGTTCAACATCGTGGGGCAAACCTCGGACAAGGTAACATTCACATTGGCTTGGTGTTTAATGGAAAACGAGAGGGACTATAATCATCATTGGGCATTACGACAATTGAAATTGTTCTTCCGGGAAAATCAACTTCCGAGGGTCATCGTAACCGATAACGATGACGCATTTATGAAAGTGATAGACGCATTTATGTGTCTATTTTAGTCTCAATTCTCTGTAATGTTAGTACTCGATTTTGCGCTTATTTTGGTATTGTATGTCTTTGTAGGTGTTTTTGGAGAAATAAGCTTTTGCGGGAAAATTGGCTCGAAAAGTGGTATTTGTGCTCGTGGGAGAAAATTACTATACGGACCCCATCATAGGATAGGGGGCATCCTCTCTCTTCACGGTTTGAGGAGGTATTTTGGCGGGAAAATTTTTCACCACCTGCGTAGAAAGTAGATCGATATTTGGACGAGATTTTTGAGGAGTTTGTATTGGAGATTAACTGGCATCAATCTTATACGACAAAACAGGGTTGGTAACACTATTTGAACCAAAAATAGAGGAGGTTATTGCCGGTTTGGAGTAAAACAGAGGACCGAGATAAGTGAGAGTTTCTCGGGAGTCTGTTCTATTTTTGGGAGAGAATCTACGCTGAAGATTTAGTTCCACCTTTACAAGAGTTTAAGCAAACCCAGAAGACGCGTACAGAGGTACAGAGGTGAAAAAAAAAAGAGGAGAAAATCCCGTGACTTGCCGAAAAAAAGGAAGAAGATTTATTCGAGTTATTTTCTCGTCTGTGGTATATATAAGAGCTGTGGTGAGGTCAAGGGAGATAGTCGAGACTTTGGGAGAGTTTTGGGGGCCAAAAGGGAGGTTGCAGAGCGAAGAAAGAAAGTTGCAGACGAGCTCTGCACTTTCAGGGAAGAAGACGAAGGTGAAGAACATTGGACAGACGAGGACAGTCGCAAAGCCAGTCGTATTTAAACAGCATAAAAAAGTATCGTTGTTCAACAGTCTTAGGTCACATCCATCACAAACTTGTCATCTTTTCTCTGTAACAGTTCTCCACCCGTTATAAGAGCCGTTTGTAACGCCGCTACAGCGTTGCAAATTGTCTGCTTTACTAGTTTTCTCTTGTTTTTCACCTATTTGAGCTATGAACAATTATTTTGAGCACGTGAATAATATGAGGAGCTAAACCCCAACACTGGGATGACAGAGGAAGCCATATTTTATGCGTGTGGTAATTATATTTAATTCTTTCATGACTTTTTGCATGGATTGTTAATTGTTTTATGGTTTTTATTGAATGGTTGTAATTTCAATTGATGGGTTATCAATTGATGGGTTATACTCAGGTTAAGTCTTTTGATATCCCATGCTTTAGATATACAGTCGTTGCTTTTCAAAAATCTACCTTGGCAAAACATAGAGTTAATATTTTATTATTATTTGAGCTAAAATTGTCTAGAATAAATATATGAATCGCATGAATGAATTTTATGGTGGAATCCGAAGTCCCAGTTCTCTCGATATTTGTGACAACCTTGTGTATATATTTTCTTTAGTTTTAAGTCTGAAATCAAATCTTTACAAGTCTTTAACTAACCACTTTTCTTGCCACTGTAAAAACTACATCAATTTTTGGCGCCGCCGACGCGGACTTGTATTTAGATTTTTCTTAGGTTTATTTTTATTATTATTTTTTGTTCTTTTTTACGCCTTTGGTATTTTTCGATTCTTTTCAGGTTTGGAGCGAAGCTACAAGGAAAGAAAAGGTGCTATAAAAGGAAAGCATCTTCTAAAGAGGGAAAGAAAAGAGGAATTCAAAAGGAGTGAAGAAGAAGATTTTGTATATAGTTATTTTGTTTTATTTTTAGAAACTGTAAATAGGGTTGTATTTTTGTAATTTTTCTTTTTATTTTTGGATTTTTGGACTTTATCTTTTTGGACTTGGACATTATTTTTAAAACCCTAAGGAAGGGTTAAGATTAAATATAAATCTGTTTTTGAGGGAAGGACGACAGGATTACGACATTGTCTCGCCCCTCGGGTTCGTACACCGACATCGAGTCGGTGGCCCGAGTCGACTTCAACGGTTCATCGCCCGTGGTACGGGAGGTAAGACTCTATCCACCCACGAATCCCTGTCGGTGGGTTTTATTCGTGTGACAACTCACACCCCGCAAATAGAATGTCGAACCGGTATTACAATAGCCAATACAACGAATATCCGATCGAGTTTCAAAATGGACGTTACTACTTTGACCATAATGTGAATAGTGGTTGGGAACATCAGCCTTTTGAAGGTTATGGTCCATACCATGGTGAGCCCAATTACTATCCATACGCCAACCGGTCATACGAGCAAAATTCCTCCCTACTAGAGTCCGCACGTAAGTTAGCTGAGTCAGCACAAAAGATACTTAAGTCAACGCGTAGTTCAGCTGAGATGGATAACTTAGTTATGGACGAAAGCAATGCAACGTGTGAACCTTATTTTCTAGATAAAATCAGGAAGTCATGTGAGTCGACTCAGAGAATGTTGTTAGAGGCCCAGGAAAGAAATGCTCAAGATAGTCTTAATTTCCAATATAGTGTTTCCAATAGTACCTTTAAAAATGAAGATAGTTATTCACATAATCAAGATGACGAGGTTAGAATTGGTAACACTACTTTAGATGAGGTTCGATCATTTTCATGTTATTATAATGATGATTATGATGAGGATAGTGTTGATGAAGAATTTGAAATAAGTAGGCATAGTGATCAGGAATTTGTTGCTCCAAATGAACTTAATAATGATAATATTTCTAGTTCAAATTCAAATAATTTTAATAATTATTCACCTATTCAAAAGGACGAGGATTTGACTAGAGATACCCTTGTTTTAGACGATGTAGTATTCCCTTATGATTACGAAGCTGATAATAGTTTTGAGGAACGAGTTTATCCTGAGAATATTGTTTTAGAGTCTAGCGATTTAGAAACATTAGTCTTAGACAAAGAAAATGAACTCGTAGAGATGAGTGAGGATGAACCCGACTTAGAAGAATCAATTGACCATTTTCAGGAATCAGATGACCTTGAAATTAGGGAAGTTGTGACTAGTCTATCTAGAGACACTGAAAACTCTAAGTTTGGGGGTGATTATCATTCTCCATGTGCCTTAACTCTTAGAAAGGTCCCTCACTTGGGTCTTGACATTTGTGCCTCAACCATTTTAAAAGATTATCTTCATACACGTTTTCCTGAACCTAGTGATGTCCATAAGGAAGTTCAGTTGTTAGAAGCCCATCCTCTGATTGATGTGGTTAGCCCAGGCTATGATACCCAGATTGATTTTGTTTTCCCACCAAATATTTTTTAACCAGTGGGAACGTATATGTTTCAAATGTGTCAGTTATTAAGTTTTGAGACTAAACCTAAGTACTTTAGGAGAATATAAATGACACATTTGCTTAAGATTGACCACTACTCTCAATGTGGTCAATTGTGTGAGTCAAACCTGATTGACCTTAAGGATCCGCAGTTATTTAGGTTATTATTATGTGCTTCTAAGTTTTTACTTGAGTATTTCCAGACTCTAATACCTGAATCGGATCTTAGCTACGAGGAAATGCAACCCATGAAAATATTTTATTTGGACCCAGTTATAGAACCTGAACCTGAACCACAGCTAGATGTAGTTGTCTTAAACAGGAAACTAGACAAGGGTGTGCCTTATTTGTTAATTTTCTTGGCATGTTGCAGATTCCTTTTACTTGTGATAGCTCTATTTGGTTTTGATGACCCACAGATTTTTCGGCTATTACTTTATGATTTTATGAGGTGACTAATCCTTTCTTAGTCTGGCTGAAGACTTTAAACTTAGCACTTCTTGGGAGGTAACCCAACATTCATGCGACACGGTAATATCTTTCCTTATCTCTTTGCTTTAAATGGTAACAATTTCTCCTTGTTCATGCTTTTAATTTTATCTTTAGAACATTGAGGACAATGTTAGATTTAAGTTTGGGGTATGGGAGAAAGTTTTTAGTTGCATTGATAAACTCCAGAGCCTAGAAATTTATGCTTATTAAGGATGGCACTAACCAATCTAAGTGGATGGAATCATTTTGGTTGTAGGAGTTGAGGAACCAATCTGATTAGATGGAAACATCTAAAGAGTCTATTCATAAAAGCACAAAGCTCAGGTGTTAGAATTAAAGAAAAAACATGGTAGTTTTGCCATATCTCGTTGAATCCTTTTCACTTCTATTTTTATTTTTATTTTGTTTTTAAACTATGTTTCTCTAAGTGATTGGGTGAGGCTCACGATTCAAGTTGTTACCACTGCTAGGGTGAAATAGAGTGATTGAGGTACATAAAAAAAAAAAAAAAAAAAAAAAGACCAGACCATCAGACCAACCGGAATAAATTCAATAAAGTCGACCACTGGAACCCTTGTATATGCCAGTTGTGTTGACCTAGAGTTAGGATTATCGACCACTGGTTCCCTTGTATATGCCAGTGTGTTGATATTAGTCCAGAACCGATATCTCGGTCCATTAGGATAGGTTCGTTTTGGCAAATGGCCTTGGACGAGATATGAGAAACACCGTTCACCTTAGTCAACATCAAAACCATCTATGTTTTTCTATATCCATCTCTTAATCTATCCATGTGATTGGTTGACTCCGGTTATGATGTCCAGAAACTATCTGAGTAGAGCTCTGTCACTTTATATGAATTTTAGTATGCTTGAGTGCAAACTCGTGTACATAAATTGGAATTTCGCATCAGGGTACTTCCTCCTGTAGTCAAAAAGTATGCCAACCAAGGAGATTCTTTAGTGCCTTCCAAGGTTCTGCGTAGATAGCGAGGGTCTGGAGTGTAAAGGTTTTGTGGGTATATCTCTGGTAAACCCTCCCGAGACTATAACTCGGCCACTAGGGCCACCTAGGGGTTTAAAGGCTTATTGCATACGCTAAATGCAATCGACGCTGCCTGCGACAGTGAGTTAGGATTTTATTTTATTTTATTTTTGCTCGAGGACTAGCAAATAATAAGTTTGGGGGTATTTGATAGACGCATTTATGTGTCTATTTTAGTCTCAATTATCTGTAATGTTAGTACTCGATTTCGCGCTTATTTTGGTATTGTATGTCTTTGTAGGTGTTTTTGGAGAAATAAGCTTTTGCGGGAAAATTGGCTCGAAAAGTGGTATTTGTGCTCGTGGGAGAAAATTACTATACGGACCCCCATTTTGGATAAGGGGTACCTCAATTACTAAGGGGCAACCCATTTTCAGAGCATCTACTATTCGCACCCCATCAGAGGATAGGGGGCATCCTCTCTCTTCACGGTTTGAGGAGGTATTTTGCGGGGAAATTTTTCACCACTGCGTAGAAAGTAGATCGATATTTGGATGAGATTTTTGAGGAGTTTGTATTGGAGATTAACTGGCATCAATCTTATACGACAAAACAGGGTTGGTAACACTATTTGAAGCAAAAATAGAGGAGGTTATTGCCGGTTTGGAGTAAAACAGAGGACCGAGATAAGTGAGAGTTTCTCGGGAATCTGTTCTATTTTTGGGAGAGAATCTACGCTGAAGATTTAGTTCCACCTTTACAAGAGTTTAAGCAAACCCAGAAGACGCGTACAGAGGTACAGAGGTGAGAAAAAAAAGAGGAGAAAATCCCGTGACTTGCCGAAAAAAAGGAAGAAGATTTATTCGAGTTATTTTCTCGACTGTGGTATATATAAGAGCTGTGGTGAGGTCAAGGGAGATAGTCGAGACTTTGGGAGAGTTTTGGGGGCCAAAAGGGAGGTTGCAGAGCGAAGAAAGAAAGTTGCAGACGAGCTCTGCACTTTCAGGGAAGAAGACGAAGGTGAAGAACATTGGACAGACGAGGACAGTCGCAAAGGCAGTCGTATTTAAACAGCATAAAAAAAAGTATCGTTGTTCAACAGTCTTAGGTCACATCCATCACAAACTTGTCATCTTTTCTCTGTAACAGTTCTCCACCCGTTATAAGAGCTGTTTGTAACGCCGCTACAGCGTTGCAAATTGTCTGCTTTACTAGTTTTCTCTTGTTTTTCACCTATTTGAGCTATGAACAATTATTTTGAGCACGTGAATAATATGAGGAGCTAAACCCCAACACTGGGATGACAGAGGAAGCCATATTTTATGCGTGTGGTAATTATATTTAATTCTTTCATGACTTTTTGCATGGATTGTTAATTGTTTTATGGTTTTTATTGAATGGTTGTAATTTCAATTGATGGGTTATACTCAGGTTAAGTCTTTTGATATCCCATGCTTTAGATATACAGTCGTTGCTTTTCAAAAATCTACCTTGGCAAAACATAGAGTTAATATTTTATTATTATTTGAGCTAAAATTGTCTAGAATAAATATATGAATCGCACGAATGAATTTTATGGTGGAATCCGAAGTCCCAGTTCTCTCGATATTTGTGACAACCTTGTGTATATATTTTCTTTAGTTTTAAGTCTGAAATCAAATCTTTATAAGTCTTTAACGAACCACTTTTCTTACCACTGTAAAAACTACATCAGAAAGCAATATCCGAAGTCTTCCCGGACGCACAAAATTTCCTATGTACATATCACATGCGTAATAATGTGATAAAAACTTGCCATGCCTTGTTTGAACCCGCAAAGGCGGATATTAAGAAGAGAATGATGGTACAACTAGAGGAAGATGTTCGAAAGAACAAACTATCCCCCGAAGAAGAAGAAGATGAGAGAGGCAAGATAAAGGAGCGAGTGGACAAAGAACATGCGGAAAATCATAAAAAGTGGTTGGAATTCTAAAAGATTGGGAGAAAGTTTATTGGTATCTTACCGAGGTTATGTACGAAAAGAGATTGGAGAAGTTTATTGCCGATTGGAACGAAGTTTATCCGACTGCCGTCTGGTATTTTCGGACTCAATGGTTGGATAAGTTTAAGGAAAAATTTGTGCGTGCATGGACAAACCGGTATAGACACTTCAAGAGTGAAGCAACTAGTGCAGATGAGTCCGCTCATGGGAGATTTAAAGATCTCATCCAGTCCGGTCAAGGAAATGTGGTTACGGTCACCGAGGCAATGGAGCAATACTTTAAGCAAGATATCAATAGGATCAAGGAGGCTTTTGAAAAAAGCTCAATGGAAAGGATGACTCAATTTCTTCGTTATGGTAAGTTGCTCCAAGGAATAGAATTCAACGTCTCTCATTGGTAAATAAAACATATGATGAGACAAATGGAATATGAGAAAAATTACGGAAAACCGGGTGATGTGTGTATTTGTCCCGACATGTCTTCATTGGGGATTCCGTGTCGTCATATGCTTCTTAAGTATGAATAAGTGATACCTATTGAGGTTATTGATCCGTTTTGGAAGCAACTATCTTTCGACCCTCCCCCTTCGGGAGATTCCGGGCAATCTCCACGGGATACGAACGAAGCAAATGAATTCTTCGAAGCTTACTCACGTGGCACCTCGGTAAGCCGGCAAGTCTTGTTGAGCCAACTAAGGCTAATTACTCGTCCATGGATCGCACAAAGCGAAGATCCAAGAAAGGGAGATCCAATAGGTAGACCAAAAACTAAAACAAAAAGGAAAAAACAAAGGGTAGAATTGAAAGAAATGACTCAACGTGAAGAAGAACTCGCGGCGAGTAAGAAACGAGATCTAACCGCATGTGAGATTTCGGAACAAAGGTTCGTGGAAGCACAGGTTCCAAACAAAAGAGGTAGGCCGAGGAAGGAACCGCTAAGTCAACAACAAACGAAGGACTCCGTATCCACACCAAAAGCCAACTCATCGGAGGTTCCAAAGAAGAGGGGTAGGCTGCCAAAGGTATCAACATCAAGTGTCAAAGAACAACAAGGTTAGCATTCCGAAGCCATACCCATAGTCGATCTAGTGGGAGTTCCAAGGAAAAGGGGTAGGCCGCCAAAGGTATCATCATCAAGTGACAAAGAACAACAAGGTGAGCATTCCGAAGCCATACCCGTAGTCGATCTAGCGGTAGTTCCAAGGAAAAGGGGTAGGCCGCCAAAGGTATCATCATCAAGTGTCAAAGAACAACAAGGTGAGCATTCTGAAGCCATACCCATAGTCGATCTAGCGGGAGTTCCAAGGAAAAGGGGTAGGCCGCCAAAGGTATCATCATCAAGTGTGAAAGAACAACAAGGTGAGCATTCCGAAGCCATACCCATAGTCGATCTAGCGGAGGTTCCAAGGAAAAGGGGTAGGCCGCCAAAGGTATCATCATCAAGTGACAAAGAAAAACAAGGCGACGAGGCAAAGGTGGTGACAAACCAAAGTGATAGCAAAGTTGATGTAGTTTTAGTTCCAAGGCAAAGGGGTAGGCCAAGGAAGTACGGACTCCCATCACATATCGAAGACATTGAAAGTGTAGAGATTGCAGAGGATGGTTTGGATATATTATTGTTACAAAAGGGTAATATGAAGATGTATAAGGATCCCAGAAAAGGTAGACAATTAGAAGTTATCATACCAAGATACAGTCTTACATAGACCAACTTCCTGAGGTTATTCGCGAGTATATTTTATATACGGATGATGTCGACGGAGATGGAAATTGTGGCTATCATGCTGTGACCGAACAATTAGGAATCTTTGACACGGCGGTTAGTAGAGGTATGACACCATGCCAATATGCTAGAATGAGGATGGCCGAACAACTTGTGAACAAGAGGAGCTTTTATGAGCAATTGGTTGGTGTAGGCGAGGGGTTTGATGATATGCATGCTCAAGTATTGGGGCCCGAGCCAGATGAACTTTCTTCCTTCTGAATATTGGATGAGAATGCCGCTTTGTGGGCATCTAGTGGCGGATACATTTAGATGTGTTGTTCATTATTTTACCCCCACCGTAGAAGTAACATCTACCCCAAAGTGGCAAAAATGCGAAGGATCCCTTAAGAAGAGAAGAGTTGTTTTGGCGTTAGTGAACGGTAATCATTTCGTTATTCTAAAACACAAAGAAAATTGTCCATTGCCACTTATTTGTGGGATGATTAAAAACAAGGGTCTAGATCCCAATATCTGGAAGGGATGGATGGCATCGTATGAGGAGAATCACCAATTTTGGGATGCGTTGGCCTTATCAAAAAAACTGCTCCAAGAGGAGAAGATGCAACCGATTACGTGTGGAGGCGACGATGAGTAATTTGGATTTATGTGGTTCAGTAGTACGCAATGTTTTGTTTTTTTGGAAGTCTGAATTGTAAACATTAAATCATATGATGCCCATGCCGGCATAGTTGTGTTTTATATTTACGACGCCGGAACTAGTGTACCGGCGTAGACTTTCTTTTGAACCCATGCCGGAAATGCTGAAAAAACTTCCAGAGAAATCAGTGACCTTTCCGGCATTGAAATTAACATCATAACTGTGCTGGTACTCTGTCAAAATCATATTTATCATGGAGATTACAGAAAGCCGGCATAGTATCCAAACACAATTAAATGCCGGAACTCTGTCATTTAGAGAACCGACATTGATTTTACTGTTTTCGAGCATACAGGTACTGAAGAAAAACTTAGAAATTTAAGTGATCTTGGCACATTCAAACTTTGTAAAAGAGGTAATTTGACACAAGTTTATCAACATAATAAATATAATAAAAATACTAGATTGTATACAAGAACAAACTCCAAAGTTATGTGGTTCCAAACCGAAAACAAATCAAACATAAACCAAGTCAAGCAAAGAGTTTAGCAAGACACACAAACAAACACATTGTTCAAGACTCGCAAACAAACATAAACCAACACTAGATTGTTCAAACCAAACTAATACTATAGAATAAACACACGATCACTCGGTTCTTGGCTTCTTGTGTACCCTCTTCTTCCTTTCACCCCACAAGTCTTTTGCCTTCGTATCTTCAATTTTGCCCATCTTTTGCTCGACGTTCTCCATTTCTTTCGGGTTGACACCTCTCCTTTCTTGTTCTTTTTCTTAAAGAACTTTGACAAATTTCCAATACGCTGACGCTGTTAAGGAAATTTTAAACATGTACTTAGTATGTACAATTGTATAAGTTCATAGACATAGATTAAAAGAATGTTAATGAACAAGACGTACGTACCAACAACGTAACGAGCTGTACAAGTGAGGGTACAGTTTTCAGAGTTTTGGAGGGATGTGCTGGTGGTGGAGGAACAACTACGATATCCGGGCGTACAACATAAGGATGCGTGAACTTCCGATGGCCTCTTAGGAAGGTTGGTTCACTCTCATAACCGTTCTCATCCAATTCCCAATCAGCCATATACAACACAAGTCCTTTTTCTTCCCTTTCACTCCAATGTGCAAGAATAGGTTTTGGGTCGTAAACTACGAGAGTATGGTTCTCATTTGATTGGCATTGAGGAAAGTCATGAGAGAATTTCTGATAAGATGTATCCGTGAGATCTTTCTGCTTGTACCCAAGTTGGCGCATTACACGGCGAGGGTTGTGCATAACAAATCCTTTTGGATGAAATAACGGTCCGTTGTAAAATGAAACATTGTCACGCCTTTGCAAGTGAACTCCTCTGGCATTCCTATATGGATCAAACACAACATCTTGGACATCCACCGAGTCCAAAGCCAATCTCATTGCTAATAACCGTTTTTTGTTATTGGGCCTTGGGGTATTTTCGAAGTAGTATTTCTGACCTAGAGGCCTATTCTCTTGATATTCAGTGAAAATCTTCAATCCTTTATACCGTATGAATAATTTTGTGAAGTGTTCATAAGCCCACACTTACGCCAATGAAAGATCGTTCCAATGAAATGTATAAGAAAATAAATAATTGGAAACTAACAAATTTAATGACAACAATCAAAAAATAAGTAGTTGACTATACCTTAAGTACAGTGAAATTCCCATTAAATTGACGGGCGTTTGCCTTAGAAGCTCGACGCATTTCTGCTAAAAAATGTGCCAAGAAAGCAGTTCCCATGAATACTCATGAACCTTTTCCAACGGATCCAAGTATTGTAGGTTGTTCATATGCCCCCTGTTACCATTAGCGTCAGGGAATATAGCGGAGCCCAAGATGAACAACATATAAGCCGCGGCAGATTCTTCGGACTCGTTCGGGATTCAATTCCTTGTTCTTCGTGTTCCCAAACAATTCAACGAGTTTGACGAATGTGATAGTCTTTTCTGGGAACGCCTTGTCTTGTACATATTTGCCAAAGTGGTTTCCTTGTCCCATACAAACAACTTTTTAGTCAGCTCATAGATCTTATCCCATCCTAGGTCCTTAGAGTCATCTCTTACCTTAACGGATTTCCCAAGAACCTCTAGACCTATTATCCTTTGGACATCTTCAGGGATAATGGTCATCTCGCCAAAAGGAAAATGCATGGTATCGGTTTCACCAAAAAACCTCTCCAAAAAGCGATTCGCAGTGACGGTATCGGTGGCCACATAATTTTTATCGCGGGATACAACCCGGATGCTTTGACTCTTTTGCTTTAACAAACGTCACACTCATGTTTAAAGGCCATACATCCGATTGTTGATGGCGGCTAACACGGAAGGCGTTCTTGTGGTCTCATAAAAACACACCAAAGTTAATTAAATTCACTTGATCACAAATAAATAATATAATAACAAGATGCAAACGTCTTACATAAGTTTGATATATCCAACGAGCCCAAGAGTGTTTGTAGGCAAATAAGAGTTGCGGGTTTATCGGTTCACCCCAATGTTTGCCATCATCGCGGTCTGGAATCATGTCATACTTATCAGGAAAGTGGGTTGGGGGTGCCTTTTCATTATCCTTAGGGGCTTCAACTCCGACATCAGTCTGTCCTAAGCCACCTGCTCGTTCGGGTACATGATATGTTTCCCACTCATCATCATCATCATCATCACTGCTGGTTGGGTAGCTTATAGGTTGATCCCGAATTGTGACCTTAGCAGTAGCCGGATCAGGACGACTACGTCGAGAAGACTTACGTTCTGCTTCTAAAACAGATTTGCCTTTTCCTTTGTTCTTTTGTGCTGCTTTAGACCTATGTTCCAATATGTAAACTGAGTTATATAATGACAGCCGACATAGAAATCGAACATAACATACGTGCCGGCACAAGTCCCAGCATTCTAATTAATTAAAATACCATGCCGGTTGTCTTTGAATTTTAGACAGAGAATCAACATTTTTTTGCAACAAAAACCGGCATAGTAAGTTAACATATCGACACCTTTGGCAATCGGGAACCGAGCAACGTCAAATAGATATTAGGAATGCCAGATCCTGTGGGATTTTAGTACAGAGTTTATAACAAAATAGGCAAATGAAAACGGCATAACATTGATCAAATATACAAAGCCGACACATGGAACCGGCATGGTATTCAACTAAATATGTATGCCGAAAGGCTCATGCAATAAAATCGGGATTCAAGACATATAATCTGACATGATTTTCAAATTGTATTCTACCGCGAATCAAACATGCAACTGAACTTCAAATTGGAATTTTAAAAATTACTTTTAGTGTAGTAGAAATACTAAACAACCAAGTTTCACTTTGTGTTTTCTACTATGGGATAAACCCTAAAAGTAAAAAACTTCAACTCAACATAGACATCACTTACCGCATCAAATTTGTTATTTCCACCTCACCAACACACTCGTCAGGTACTTGTTGCGTTTTTGATTTCGATTTTCCACCATCTTCAACAGATTTATCAGGATTGGGTATGGATTTTTCACGGGGTTTGCGACGAACCATTGTCTTTGGTATGAAAGATGAAACAAAATGGAGATTGAATACAAAGGGAGACTGAAAGATTTTCCTTTCTATAACCGTCACTTAAATAGAATAAAGGAGTTTGTAACTGACGCATAAACTCGTATTGAGGATTTTGTAACCGTCAAATAAGTGGGATAAAATAGTTTGTAACCGTCAAATAAGTGGAATGAATGAGTTTATAACTTCCACATAACTTGTGTTTGTAACCGTCAGAATGCCGGCATAGACAGATGGAAAAATTCAATGCCGGTATTCTGACAATAAGTATTTGGTGATCACAATTCAACGGCGGCATAGGTAACGGTATAATATTTGGTGTATTTGTCAATGCCGGTAGGGAAAGAAACTTGATGAAATAAACAACATTAACCACATAATCTTAAGGAAATAAACTTAAAAACATTAACCCAAACTAATTGCAACTAACATCATTTGTTAAGGAAATAAACATAAACAACGTTACACATAAAATGAAAGATCTCAAGCCAATTGCAACTAACATCATTTCTTGGAACGAGATTCAATAAGCAAAGCAGCTTCGAAATGCCTAAAAGGCTCTTCTCTCCACTTGGTATATGCGTCCTGAGCTTGATACCTATTCCTCGTATCTTGCAAGAAACTCGTTGTATTTGCGACATAACTTTATGAGTGCAATTGTTCGATTTTGTACATAGAGATCACCGTAATCAATTCTGCATTTCTTACTTTCCAAGTAGTTATTCATGTAAGGACTAGTCCTAATTATGCGCTGACATCCTGCAAAGGATAAAGCCACTGATAAGTGATGAATACTTCTCCACTTTACTAATTCACCTAAAATGGAGCATGTAGCAACAATCCCATATACCCTGTGAATTTATAGCATTATTAATTAATGCATGACCAGCCTTGTATTTCCTGTGTTGTTCCCGCTGAACTCTCATTATTGGTGCGCCATGACGACTGAGTGTTGCTCTCAGCAGAGTAACACGAATCTCCAAGTGTCACTAATGAGGCATGCACGAAATACCCGTACAAGCTACAACACTCGGTGTGTTATACTAGCCCGATTGAGCATACATATCTCGGTGTGTTATACTAGCCCGATTGAGCATATTTTGAATCTGGACCGTCCATATCAGTCTCAGAAACAATCATGACCACGCAAGTTGGCCGCACGATTTAACCAGCCTAGACGAACCCTAGCAGGAGCAGGCAACCACAGCAATGACCACCAGCGGGCCCCTTAGTGCCATGGACGGTCAAGTACAAGTCACGCCCTAGTGTGGACATAAAAAACGTACATTATTTTTTAGATTTAACCTCAACTTTTAGGACTTGTTAAATTTTCTTTTCGACTCGGTTGAGTCTTCTTGCACATATATTATGCCTAATTAGGGTCCAAACAACCACCAAAACACCACAAGCGGTGAGAATGAGAATATGGAAAGAAAAATTGATATAGTCCAAAGTTGGATGTCTAGTTGTGGGAAAATTGAGTGGCTGGTATGGAGCGCTTGGAGGAGCTCGTGAGAGACGAACAAAGTGAGCGAGTACTCCTTGCTAATGGTTGCTAGAGCCTCCACGGCAGTCTCAAATCCATCACGCACGTTCATCTTCGCCGGCACGGATCGCCTCATTACCCCGGTCGGACAAGCACCGTTGATTTCTTATGTTTCACTTGAACACCGGTGGGCCCCCTTTCTACATTAATTTTGTGTTTTTAGGTAATAACAAAGCTCCTGAGAATGCGATAGCCGACCATCTCACGACCTCCAGCGAGACGGGAATGAGAAAACGCCGCCCAAAGTTCGGCGTGAAATCTCATACCCTATACCCGTGATGCTTTAAGGGTCGCAGGAAATTCCACGAAGGGTCTTAAATCGATCTCGACCATCCAACTTCACCGGCATGATTGGATGGCTTAGATCAAACCCTTAGCCATCAGACATGTATTGGCGTGATCACCACCGGTCCAATGTGGGTCCCACATGGTTGGCCTCCCCAAAAGAGGAGCGTAGCTTGCCAATTCGTCCAGCCAAAGTAGTGTGGACATAAAACCCTAATTAGGGTTTGCGACATAAAACCCTAATTAGGGTTTGCGACATATCATATGTGTCGCAAATCAATCACGACCATCCATCTTCGCAGGCATAGATGGAGGGTGTAGACGTAGATTCAAAGGGTCCCGAGCATGTCAACATGATCACCATGGGCCCATCTATACGCCTGAATGATCGACCAAGGCCAACCATGGCTGGACGTCTCGAAACGCGCGTCCGAAGTAGGCATGACGTGCGGTCTTCAACTCCTTTGCGACATGGGATTTCTATCTCAAATCAATCTCAGCCACTCCTCTTTACCGGACAAATTGAGTGGTTTATATCACACTTTCATGGGACAATGAGGTACGGACGTGTACACCGGCAAGCCGTCTACACGCATGCCCGGTCGGTCCTGTCAAAAACGTCTCCCATGCTTGGATTCGACCAAGCTGAAGAGTGATGCTTGCGCACCTCTTCAAAACCCTAAAACTTCATCAACGGTCGCAGATGAGCGTCACAGATCATCTCGTCCATCCAACTCTACCAGCTTGGTTAAGCAGCCCTGGTTAGGAGTTAAGCGACCAGCAAGGCATCACCACGATCACCGTCCACCACTCTTCCACATGAGGTGATCGGCCAAATCAGGGCTTGCCTGTATAGCCTCCAAACAATCACTCGAAGATGGCTGGACATGATGATATTTTAAGACGCTTTAATTCGTGACTTACTCCGTTAAGCCTTAAAACAGCGATGCTTCACACATAGGCAATAAATCTATAGATATAGTAAGTGAAAGCTATTATTTTTGGAAGTGAAGAGAATGTGACATGAGTACGTTGAAGTTTTGAAAAAAAAAATTGAAATTTGTTCTGAGTTTTGTTGTACGTATTCCCATGGTAAATAGTATTGAGATGTAGTTACCACTGCAGATGAGAGTTTACACAATGTATTATGTATTCTCATCATATGCAGATATTAATGAATGAGTTGATAGTGAAAGCAAATGCCATGTTTGATGCGGAAGTAATTAAATTTCGCAGTCGAAGGGGCTACCAGTTGTCGAAATATACTTGGGTTATGACGCAAGGTCATTTACAAGATGAACACAATATTTTAGAACATGAAAAGATTTGGGAGTTATCGCATACATCTTGGAAGAGAAGCAAGCCTGACTTCGAGGATGAAGTCGTTCTTCAAGGAGGGTAGACTGTAATATTCCACCTTTCCAATTTATAATACTTGTATAAAAAAAAAACTTAGCTGATTTGAAGTAAGTATCTTTACGTACATGATGGGGAGGTGCCCATACCAAGTTATGTAATTAGGCATTTAGTTACTTATGAGGTGCCTATGAAAAATATACCGTGTCCTCTTATAAATGTGAGGGTTTATTAAGAAAATGTGTTAGGGTTTATTAAGAAAGAATAAGGAAGATGAGTGGGGGTATCGTTATAGATGGGAGAAGAAGGTTGCCGTCGAAAGCAAAGGGGCGACCAGGTGAGAAGGTGATGGTCGGCGTTGGGGACAGGATTCGCCTGGATCAAGCGTCTACGAGACCTGACTTCAATGGTAGATTCTTGTGGTAGCATCTTCTGCGGGCTAAGGCAAGTTTACTTGATCTCTTGTCAATGTTGGCTATAAGGATTTAAATCTGTAGTTCGTACAATCCCGAAAAGCAACTTAGGTTTAATCATCTGTTTTGTATCAATTTCTTATTTTTTTGATTTTAGTGATGTTTGGTCAATCTTACTGTGTTTGTTTCCTTGGATGGTGTTTGGTTAGATCTAGATGTCAAGAAATTATATTGTTCTAAGGCTTAAGTCTATCTTTGATTACGTTGTGTGTTAGTGATTTGTTAACCTTCCTTGAGATGGAATGACGATTGATTTGTATGTGGTAGATGTGTATGTGTTGTGGTAGACTGATCTAGGTGGTATGCATTAATGATAGAGCTAGAAAATGGTTTACATCTCGTTATGCTAACCTATTAAATTCTTGTGTTATCATTTTATAGTGGTGTCATATTGTGCTTGAATTAAAATGTTGTGCTAAACATTTTACTGTGGTCTTGTAGCGATGGAAATTTTTCGTACAAATTTATATGGGCATAACTGTTGAAGCTAGGGGATAAATTGTGCTCCTCGTTAAGCTTTAATGAGTATGTTGTCAAGTTTGTTACATCTTTTGTATTTGCTGTGGCATGAATTCGCGGACGTGGTTGTTTATGGGTGAAAACTATTTCTGCCGGTTTTGGTAATTTGGGATGTGTGGATGAGAAATGAGTCTAAACCTTAAACAAATGCACTGCGCGGTGAGTGCTTGTAGATTTGAGAGATCAATCTGTGCAAGTCCGGCCTAAACCAAGAAATGGCCGTTCCAGACTTGTTTCGGTCACAAAGTGAAGGAGATGGGGTTGATCTTAGGGAGGGAAGCGAAGAAGGTGTTGAGAATGTGAAGGTGTTGGCTATGAATGACTTGTATCAGAAAGCTGAACTGGCTTGTAGGGTGTAAGCTATCAGTTCCGGTGTTTGAATACGATTGTATCAACACTTGCCTCTGTTGTCTGGACTTGTTTTCTCGTTTTCTCTTGTGTGTTTGGAAAATAGGGAGGAGAACCTATTTATACAAGTCTTTTAGCCTAACCTTCGTATCTCGTGGGAAGTGGAGAAAGTGGAGTGATGGAGTAGTGGAGTCGTGTGTTAGTGTCACACGACCAGCCTTGCCCACTTCTCCCATCATCACTAACCGTCCATGACTTCCTGACACGTTCTTGTGATGGCGCATTGCGCGCTGCACGCTGTAAACCGCCAGACCAATACCCCAGTATGTATCCCCCAGTTTGTGACATGATTGATGTCTCGAGTGTGTGGATCGTGGAACCCACAGAAAGTAGCATGTAATGCTAAATTGAATAACTGCCGTTATTCAGGAGGTCGATACTTGTGAAGCTGTTTGTACCCCTACTATTCTACACAAATAAATGGGCTAACCTAGGCCTACAAAGCTCATACAACTAGCAAAAGAGGGTTCATTGGGCTTAAGGTGCTTCACTTGTATGGCTAACTAGGCCTAACAAACACCCCATGTACAACAAACTAAGCTAGGCCTCACTAACAAACACCCCATGTACAAGCCCATGGGCTTAAAAGTTTCATCACATGCGCCACATCAGCAAAACAAAATGACAGGTCAGCACAGGTGATGACGTGGTAGGCGCCACATCAGCGGCCACGTCAACAAAGTGATGACGTGGCAGATGTCGCGTCAACAAAGTGATGACGTGGCAGGTGCCACGTCAGCAACCGAAGACCACGTCAGATGATGTGTCATGTGCCACGTCAGCAGGCAAGATGACGTGGCAGGTTCCACGTCAGCAACCAAGGCACCACGTCAGTCGCACCCGGTGGCCCGAGCCGGTGACCAATACGAGCGGTAATCGGCGATTAATTGCCGAGGTCGGCGATTAATTGGGATAGTCGCCGATTAATCGGCACCGATTAATTGGTCATTTGATTCGGTGTTGCGCGATGTAGGTTGGTCCCGTAGTCCCCGGATATTTGCGCCCCAGTCGTATTTCTCTAAGGATATTTCCGCCCCGTTTGCTTACACCCATTTCTCTTACACCTTTGGTTATCCTCACCCCATTATAATTCCTTAACCATAATGGAAGTTTCTGGAATATTCTGGGAACCATGCAGGGGAAGCCAGGGCATGCAACCATGCACTCATGCAGGCATGCAGGTGTATTATTGCGGGGAGACATGCAGGGACTGTTATTGCAGGGAGGCATGCAGGGGCCAGTTATGGCAATTGATATCTGCCATAAAACCAAAGAAATAAAACGGAAATTGGCCACATATAAAGAGAGAGTTTGACAACCAAAAAAGGTAAGCAATCTTCCATACCAAAACTCCTGTGAAAAATCCAATACTGACTTTAGCATCGGAGGGTTTTTTGCAGGTACCCCCCCTTCTCCATAATCCAATTGAAGATCGAGGTCACGGATCATTTATCAGCAAAATCATCATACAAATTTCTGTGTTTGAGGTAGAAGTAATTTTACCTTACAAACAGTGGCGCCGACGAAGGGTTTCGAGAAAAGATAATCGCGTTTTACCAAATCGAGTTATGGCAATAGTCAGACAGACCGCACGAAGGTCCGATTCTACCAGCAATTCCCAGCCGCGCAGGAGACGCGAAATTGAGAGAAACAAAATTGAAGTTCAATCTGCACCTGCTATACCCGCTGGAAACAGACAGGGTCAAGATCATACTCATAACAGATCACTGGATCGTGGACGCAATCGAGATCGTTTTCGTGACAGAGCTCCAGATCTGAATCGGAGAAAGGAAAAACAACAGGCGATCGATAACGAAGTTACTGACTTTGATGGGGAAAACCCAGGTGTTCGAGGAAACAAAGGGTATGCGTTCGGCAGCCCATCTAGGAGGAATCGCAATCGACAAGATCTGCGTGATGGCCGCACCGCGACTCCCAGTTCAGAGGAAGAACAACTACTAAATCGGCTAGACGAGATAGAGAAGGAGAATGCTCTACTGAGATTAAAACGTGAAAACCACCCTCGGCGTAGGTCTGGTGTTTTGAATAATCAGAGGGTCCGATCTATATGGTAACGCCTTGGAAGTCGGATTGAACCACAAGTCGCAGATTCTAACAGAGATGTGATCGACCAGACAGGGATCTATTGGTCACTGGAGAATTACTGAAACGACCCAGGCGAGCAGGGGATCGGACAGCTGCAACTCAATAGAGCGCAGCCAGAACTACGTCTCATTCAAAACGGCTCAGGAATGACGAGAATGAAGCTCGAGACCAACACGACGAGAGTGAATTTTTGGACGATTACTATGATCGTTCGGAGCAAGGCAGGGATGGCAGAGAGACTACTCTGCACCGAAGAAAGAAAATGAGATCGGATAATCATATTCCAGAGGACCGGGATTATGAGCAGGAAGGCAGTTCCTCAGATGGCGACCTAGACGCGATAACAGAAGCTCATCTTGCCAAGATGATCGAGAAAGTGATGATGAAAAAACAATCCCGAGAAGAAAAGATGGAAATGCTACATCGAGCAGCCAGGAGCTCCTTTCAAGCAGAATATCGAGAATTGTGCCGCCAATGAATTTTTTAGTTCCAAAATTAGGAATTCGATGAGAAAACTGATGATCCAGATCAGCACGTTTTACACTATGAGACCGCCATGTCCTTGTGGCAGTACAACGACGAGTTGATGTGTAAAATATTTCCGCAATCCCTGACGGGAGGAGCTATAACGTGGTTCAATCATCTTCCAGCACAGTCGATCGGGACTTACCATAAGCTGATCGATGATTTTTGCTCTAACTATAAATACAACAAACATGACCGGAAAGGATGCCATTCACTGTTCCTTTTAGGAATTCGGAAGGAGGAAAGCATCAGACAATTCACTAGGCGTTTCAAGCAAGAGTTAGCGGACGTGGATGGAGCCAACGACCAAGTTGTCATTGCGGCATTCAAACAGGCTTACCAGCATGATCAAAGAGGTGTGTACGGTTCTTTGGTCAAGAGACCACCAAAAACTTTGGAGGAACTATATGATCGAGTAGAAGAGTACGCCCGAGTGGAGGTCGATTCTAAAGTTCGAGAAGAAGTTCACAAATCATCCAATCATCTAAACGATAGGAAGAAAGAAAAATCCAAGAACCGGTCTAACGGACAGCATAATGATCGCGGGGATGTTCGAGAGAAAACTCAAGGTGAACGCATGGAAAGTGGGTATCAGAAATTTCACGATATGAAGCTGACCCCGCTGAGCATAAGTCTGACAGAGCTGTACGAAAAAATACACAAGGATCTGAGCCTCCCACGTCCTTTGGCAGCAGAAACACGAGATAAACGTGATAGGAGCAAATACTGCAAGTTCCATAAAGACCATGGTCACAAAAATGAGAACTGCCGCTCTTTACAAATCGAGATTCAACGAATGATCGACGCTGGGAAGCTGCAACAGTACGTGAAAAAGGACTTTGGAAAAGGTCCCGGACAGTTTGGCACGACCAACATGATCAACGCACGTGTAATTAACGTCAGCCACGCCAGATCCATTCAATGACTGGGCGGGCGTCGAAGACGAAACCAGGAGGAAGTTCGGGCGGTTGAAAGAATGGTATTTGACAAATCACATCGATTTTGTCGATAATGGAGCGAAACTTCGGGAGCTTGGGTGCACAAAGATCGAGTTCTCCGATGCGACATGATAGGTGTTTATGCTCCCCACAATGACGCTATCGTTATAACCGCTTGGATTGGCATGTTTCGTGTACACCGGATTCTAGTTGATACAGGAAGCTCGGTGAGCGTCTTTGTTTTGGAGCTTACTCCTCTATGAATCTCCCACATGACTTGATCAAGGAGGATGAAAATCCAATTATCGGTTTCAGCGGCGAAGTTACAAAGGCGATTGGGAAGGTGAAGATACCTATAACAGTGGCTGACAAGTCCATTCTGAGCACCTTCTTATTGCTGGATTGTCGAGCACCCTATAATGCGATCGTAGGACGATACTGGCTGCATGAGATCGGTGCAGTCACATCATCTAATCATCAATGTCTAAAGTTTATTACACCAGAAGGAGTTGTGAAAGTTAGAGGCGACCAGATAGCCGCTCATAAGTGTCATGAGAGTGCAATGGATGAGTACAAGAAGTCAGAAGTCAGTGGGAACCAGATCATGCGAGTCGAGCAGAAATAGCAATTACAGAATCCTCTCCCTCCAGAATCATATAGGGGAGAGGATGCAGCTGAACCCCCAACAGTTGAGAAACTGATCGAGGTCCGGATTGGAGATGAGGAGCACAAAACAACATTCGTAGGGGCAGATCTGCTTGCACATGAACGCGATGGTCTGATTACGTTGCTAAGGGCAAACGATGATGTTTTCTCATGGAGTTTTGCTGAGATGCCAGGGATAGATCCGAATGTAGCCTGCCACAGGCTAAACATCGATGAGAATTTCCATCCTGTTCGACAGAAAATCAGGAATATGGCACAAAGCAAAAAGGATGGAGTTACTGCAGAAGTCGAAAAACTGTTGAAAGCAGGCTTTATTCGACCGGTGCAATATCCACGATGGCTGTCAAATGTCGTACCCGTTCCGAAGATGAATGGTAAAATTCGTGTCTGTATCGATTTTACCGATTTGAATAAAGCATGTCCGAGTGATCCGTAACCGCTGCCACGGATAAGAGATTTGGTGGATGCAACCGCAGGATATGGGAGACTGTCATTCATGGACGGGTTTTCTGGGTATAACCAAATACCTTTGTTCGAGGACGATCAAGAGCATACTGCGTTCATAACTGACAGAGGAGTCTACTGTTACACTGTAATGCCGTTCGGGCTAAAGAACACAGGGGCAACCTACCAGCACTTGGTAGACCATATGTTCAAGGATCTAATTGGGAAGTCGTTGGAAGTATATATCGATGATATGGTAGTGAAATCCGAGCAAAAGGAATCGTATTTTCTTGATCAACAGAAGACGTTTGATATATTAAGGCAATATCGTATGAAGCTCAATCCGGCAAAATGTTCATTCGGGCTGTCATCGTGAAAGTTCCTTGGATATTTGATGACGCACAGAGGAATTGAGGCGAATCCGGAGCAAATCAGAGCCATCAGAGAAATGCCATCCCCAAGAACGAACAAGGAGGTACGAAGCTAGCGGGCGATTAGCGACTTTTAAACCGTTTCATTTCACGATCGTCGGATCGATTCAAGCCATTCTTTGATGTTTTGAAAAAAGCAGTGAATTTTGGTTGGACGGATGAGTGCGAAAAGGCTTTTGATGAGATCAAGCAGTATTTGTCAACTCCTCCAGTTCTGGTGAGTCCAAAAACTGGACAACCCGTCGGAGTATATCTGGCTGCAACGGAGAACGCTGTGAGTGCAGTGCTGTTTGTTATAGACCCATATGATAAACCTGTTTACTTCGTCAGTAAATCCTTGACGGGGGCGGAAACACGGTATAAGAAAATTGAAAAGATAGCGCTTGCACTTTTCACGCATCTCGTCGCCTCGGGCCTTATTTCCAAGGAAGGCAGATCGTAGTATGCTCGGAATACCCGCTGAAGAGAATCCTGGAACGTGCTGATGATTCCAGTCGTCTAGCCATATGGTCAAATTTTATGGGGGCGTATGAGATCAAGTACGAAACCAGAACTGCAGAAAAAGGACACGCCCTGGCTGCGCTGCTAGCAGATTTTCCCGTGGACGATATATAAACGGTTGCTGGAGAAGAAGAGGAGTTGTTCAAACCCACTGAGCCAGTCACTGATCAGACTGGGGGCGAGTCTGCGATGGAGATCGATACACCAGAACCATTATGGACTGTATTTACTGATGGGTCATCAAACGTTGGTGGTGCTGGAGTTGGATGCGTCATCCTTACTCCCGAAGGTTCGAGGATCGAGAAAGCGACCAGGCTGGGTTTCCAAGCATCAAACAATGAAGCTGAATATGAAGCTGCAATAATCGGTTTAAAAGCTGTCAAACAGTTAGATGCGAAGAACCTGAAGCTGGTCACTGATTCCATGCTAGTGGTCAACCAGTTTCTGGGGACCTACATAGCCAAGGAAGAGAGGATGGCCCTGTATTTGGATCATATGCGAAAGCTGGCAAATGAGTTCGACCAATTTTCTATTGGTCAGAGACCACGGTTGGAAAACAGGCATGCAGATGCTCTGGCATATCTTTCTTCCGCAGTCGAAACTGATTCCACCCGTTTCGTTGTAGTAGATTTCCAAGAGTTACCTAGCATCTCCGACAGCCAATTTGTTCTGGCTCTCGAACACGCTAGTGGGGGCGAGAGGGAAGCTATATCAGCACAGGGAGATACTGAGAACATCGGCAACAATATGGATGTTAACAGTCCAACGACAGATAATTCTGGCAATCATGTTGAAAAAGTCGCAGACTGGCGCCAATCTTACATCCAATACCTGACAACTGGCGAACTCCCTGAAGATGAGAAACTTGCTGCAAAGATGAAAAAGAATTCATGGAGATACTCAATGATCGAAGGGATGTTATACCGCAAACCTTTAGCTTTAGAGCCATTTTTGCGATGCGTATCAGCCGAGGAAGGACAAATAATACTGGCAAAGGCTCATGAGGGAATTTGTGGCAGCCATTACGGAGGGCTAGTCTCGCGCACAAGATACTTACCTGTGGGTATTTTCGGCCATACATGCAGAAAGACGCTAAAGAATATGCGTAAGAAATGTGTGCCATGCCAAGAACACGCTCCAATTCCGAAAAGGCCCGCCAACGAATTACATCCAGTTTTTAGTCCCCGGCCGTTCTCTATGTGGGGATTGGACATCGTCGGCCGCTCCCAAAGCTCCCGGAGGCGCGATTCGTACTAGCCGCTACCGATTATTTCACCAAGTGGGTCGAAGCAAAGCAGAACCGGTACACGTCACCGAGACATGATGTGAAAAGGTTCATATGGGAAAATATCGTCTGCAGGTTCGGTATCCCGGACGCGATAATATCGAGACAATGGGAAGCAAGTTCGATTCAGGAGTAATCAAAGACTTTTGCAAGGGCCTGAATATTCGCCACAATTTCTCGTCTCCTTACTATGCTCAAAGCAACGGGCAGGCAGAAGCAACCAACCGAGTTATTATGGTCCTATCGAACAACCCCGAAAAGATCCACCGGATTTTCTCCATTTACATTGGCGTATGGGACAGAGGCAGTCATACCCACCGAGGTACAACTCAAGACTACCAAAACTCGTCTTTGTCAAGTCCGGGAAAACGACAACATACTCGGCTTTGGATAAAGAGTTCTTTGGAAGAACAAAGAGAAACAACCTTGCAGCAGCTTGGTCCGATACCAAGAAAGCAATCAAGCGGGATATGATCGCAAGGTCGAGAAACGTCGTTCAAACAAGGGGAATATGTCTTGAAGAAAACCCGAGCAGCCACAATGGAACCGAACTGTGGGAAGCTCTGAGCAAACTGGGAAGGCCCATACATAGTGGATAGACCAGCATCTCGTGGATCCTACTACTTGAGGAATCTCGACGGAACTGAGGATTCGAAGCCATGGAAGCCGTGGAATTCGTTCCACTTGAAAAAGTTTTATCATTAGAAGTAGATTCAAATCTTGCTGTGCTGCACTCTTTTTCCTTTTTGATGGTTTTGTCCCACTGGGTTTTCCACTCAAAGGTTTTAACGAGGCAGCTGTGGTCGAAGCAGTAGGTATTTATCTTGTTATTTCAATTTAGAAATTTTAATTCAACATTATTTTGGTATTCCAGACTTTATCAATATTGTTCGTGTTAATTATAAGCTGCTACGGATGATCGAATCCACAGTCAGCCCTAAATGATAACAGTACAGTTCAAGTCTACTTTCAGCAACGTCTCTGACACCTCGTAGATAGGGTGATTGCACAGTTCGAGCATTTTTACCCTATCTCAATTTTATCCCCATCGTACGGGCTGCAAAGAACAAATGTGGCGAACATTTTCATCTGTCTAGGCACGTGAAAATGTACACATCCCAAACTCTGCGCACATCTTGAATAGCAGAACTGGCCCCCCCTGCGCAAATTCAAGATAGCAGAAAAACTCAACTTTTCACTCCATGCGCAAGCAAAATGCAGCAGGGAGGTGCACCCCTGCGCGAGCATTGAGCAGCATGACACAAAACATACTGGGGGCGAGTTATATGTCACCTCAACCATTTGGGGGTGAGGCATATAACACTCCCGCGCAATCAACACATCCCTGGGGGCGAGTTGCATAACACTCCGAACAATATGTTCGGGGGCGGGTTATGTAACACTCCGAAAAAATGCAAATTCGTAGGAAACTCGAACTTCTTAACCCATAACAGGTTATGGGTTAAGAGGGGGCGATGTTTGTACCCCTACTATTCTACACAAATAAATGGGCTAACCTAGGCCTGCAAAGCTCCTACAACTAGCAAAAGAGGGTTCATTGGGCTTAAGGTGCTTCACTTGTATGGCTAACTAGGCCTAACAAACACCCCATGTACAAGCCCATGTACAACAAACTAAGCTAGGCCTCACTAACAAACACCCCATGTACAAGCCCATGGGCTTAAAAGTTTCATCACATGCGCCACATCAGCAAAACAAAATGACAGGTCAGCACAGGTGATGACGTGGTAGGCGCCACGTCAGCGGCCACGTCAACAAAGTGATGACGTGGAAGATGACGCGTCAACAAAGTGATGACATGGTAGGTGCCACGTCAGCAGAAAGTTGATGATGTGTCATGTGCCACGTCAGCAGGCAAGATGACGTGGCAGGTTCCACGTCAGCAACCAAGGCACCACGTCAGTCGCACCCGGCGGCCCGAGCCGGCGACCAATACGAGCGGTAATCGGCGATTAATTGCCGAGGTCGGCGATTAATTGGGAAAGTCGCCGATTAATCGGCACCGATTAATTGGTCATTTGATTCGGTGTTGCGCGATGTAGGTTGGTCCCGTAGTCCCCGGATATTTGCGCCCCAATCATATTTCTCTTAGGATATTTCCGCCCCGTTTGCTTACACCCATTTCTCTTACACCTTTGGTTATCCTCACCCCATTATAATTCCTTAACCATAATAGAAGTTTCTGGAATATTCTGGGAACCATGCAGGGGAAGCCAGGGCATGCAACCATGCACTCATGCAAGCATGCAGGTGTATTATTGCAGGGAGACATGCAGGGAGGCATGCAGGGGCCAGTTATGGCAATTGATATCTGCCATAAAACCAAAGAAATAAAACGGAAATTGGCCACATATAAAGAGAGAGTTTGACAACCAAAAAAGGTAAGCAATCTTCCATACCAAAACTCCCGTGAAAAATCCAATACTGACTTTAGCATCGGAGGGTTTTTTGCAGGTACCCCCCCCCTTCTCCATAATCCAATTGAAGATCGAGGTCACGGATCATTTATCAGCAAAATCATCATACAAATTTCTGTGTTTGAGGTAGAAGTAATTTTACCTTACAAACAGAAGTATCGTGTGTATTTTATGCAGGTACTGCATCATGGTGTGGTAAAGTGACGGGTGGTGATCACCAAGACGCCTTACTGACCAATTAACTCCCCGACCAGGGTTGTATAACCAAGCCGGTGAAGTTGGACGGACGAGATGATCTTTGAGACACTCATCTGCGACCGTTGATGAAATTAGGTTTTAGAGGAGGTGCGCAAGCATCCCTCTTCATCCCGGTCGAATCCAAGCTTGGGATACGATTTTGGCCAGCCGATCGTACATGCGTGTAGACGGCATGACGGTGTAGGCGCCTATACCCCATTACCTCACGAAAGTATGATCGGGCCACTCGGTTCGTCCGGTGAAGTTGAGTGGTCGAGATCAATATGTGAGAAAACTAGTGCCGCAAGAGCCGCACATCATGCCATCTTCAGCGCTGCGTTCCAAGACAACCAATTCTTGGCCTGGTCTTGGCCGATCGGTCTGGAGTATAGGTGGTAGGCTGGTGTTCACGCCTATACCTGACCGTCCCATGAAAACGTGATCTAAGCCACTCAAATCGTCCGGTGAAGTTGAATGGTCGAGATCAGTTTGCAGTTTGGGAAGTGTGACCACGCTAGTTTGGACGCGCGTTTTGGGATAGCTAGGCATGATATGCCTTGGCCGATCAGGTGAGGGGAGAGACGGGCCCACGATGGTCATGCTGGTATGACCGGACCTGCTTAATCTAATCTGGGACCCTCCATTCGTGCCGGAGAAGATGGACGCTCGTGGTGCTCGAAACCCTAATTTTGGCTTTCACGGCCGTGTAACCATGCTCTGTTCGGGCGCAAGAATTGGGATGACCAACCATGGTTGGTCCTGACCGATTGGTCAGGTATGTAGGCGGGCCCACGGTGATTGTGTTGACATGCTCTGGGCCCTTTGAATCTACATCTACACCCTTCATCTATACCTGCGAAGATGGATGGTTGAGACTGTTTTGCGACACATGTAATATGCCGCAAACCCTAATTTAGGGTTTTCCGTCCATACCGCTTTGGTTTGGACGTTTTGGAAAGCTATGCCAATCTTTTGGGGAGGCCGACCATGCGGGGTCCGCGTTGGTTTGGTAGTGAATATTCCATACCTGCTTGGGGGTTTTGGAATTGATCTGGGCCATCCAATCATGCTGGTGAGGTTGGATGAACGAGATCATATCCGTGATCGATACGGACAGTCCGGATGCTCAATCGGGCTAGTATAACACACCGAGAGTTCTCAATCGGGCTAGTATAACACACCGAGAGTTGCAGCATGTACAGGTATTTCGTACATGCTTTCATTATAATGCTTGGAGGTTCGTGTTGCTCTGTGGAGAGCAACACTCGCCGTCATGCCGCACCGATAATGAGTACAGGAAATACAAGGCTGCTCACGCATTAATTAATAATGCTATAAATTCAAGGGTATATGGGATTGTTGCTACATGCTCCAACCTGGATGAATTTCGTGTATTTAATTCACAAAATGGGATTGTTGCCACATGTTCCATTCTAGGTGAATTAGTAAAGTGATGAAGTATTCAACACTTGTTAATGACTTTATCTTTTACAAGATGTTAGCGCATAATTTTCTGGTTTTTACAATTTTAACCTTAAATGAAAATCCACCATCAGTGGTGTTAAAGTGTGTGGGTCCTATACTTGTTATTGCCTCATTTCTTTTTAGGGAAATGAGAATAGATTTGTTCTAAGGTGAGACTAAGATGCGTTTGCAGGTTGTGTGACTGATGAGATGATTAAGTCGTTGTTAACCTTCTTCAAAAAAAAAAATAAAAAAATAAATAAAAAATAGTTGTCAAATCATAAATTTGCCGAAGGTGCTCCAATTTAGATGGTAAGGCATAATGCTTGGTATGGACGGCGGGTGCCGTGTGTATTCCATACCGCTTGGGGTGATGGAATTGATCCGGGGTGTCCAATCATGATCAGTTTCGTTTTTGAGATTTTATTAAAATTGAATAGGTTCGTCAACATTAATACCACGAGGTTTTGAAGTTTTGTTGTTTCTAACACATACACTATAAGATGTCTTGCTTTCCGATCTGTGAAAAATATGGATGGTACACTTCGCTTTTCTTCGTGCGCTCTTATGGGAACACTTTTTATGTTATGTAGATAGGCCGACGTGGATGGGACAGTCTTCCGTGATTCAATAAGAGTTTTGAAATACAAATCTTCTAGCGGGGCTCCATAGGCGGCAATGTTCCCTTTCTTTATCAAGACATTGTAGTACTCCTGCAAGTCTCTTCTCCCGTGGTTGTGCCGCCCTTTTGCCTCTCCACCTAAAGATGTGACTCCCGATTAAAGATTCAACATTTCTTGCGCGCCCGAGTGGATGACGTCGACCCTTCTTGTAATTGTGCCGCTATATCATTCAAAAAGGCGAAATGTCTCGCTCTCGCTCCGGGGTGATACCGACTTGATTTGCCAAGACATCCTCCAACATTCCAACTATGCTTCCCATGATATCCGAGCCACCTGACTCCGGTGAAGATACATCGTGACACGAGAACCGAAAATTGAGAATTCGATTTTTTGTAACCGAGATTAATCTCCCACTGTGGTCTCATAATTGTTGATGGGTGAAAATTACTCCCGCTAATTTGGTAATTTGGGGTGTGGATGAGGAATGAATCTAAACCTTCAACAAATGCATCGCGTGGTGAGTGCTTGTAGGTCACAAAGTGAAGGAGATGGGGTTGATCTAGGAGGGAAGCGAAGAAGGTGTTGAGATTGTGAAAGTGTTGGCTTGTTTATGTTGAGCAGTTTACTGCTAATGTAAGGAGGTTCTGATGCTGATTTTGACAACTTGTGTTGTTCTCCTCGTTATTCCTTGTGTGTTGGAAATAGGCGGAGACCCTATTTATACAAGTCATTGAGCCTCATTCACGTTTCTCGTGGGAAGTGGAGGTAGTGGAATGATGGAGTAGTGGAGTTGTGTGTCGCAGAACACACCCACTGGCCTTGCCCACTTTTCCCGTTCATCTCTAACTGTCCATGACTTCCTAACACGTTCTTGTGATGGCGCGTTGCACGCCGCACGCTGTAAACCGCCACCAATACCCCAAGAAGTATCCCCCGCCCAGTGACATGATTGATGTCCTGAATGTGGATCGTGGATCCACGAAAGATAGCATGTAATGCTGAATTGAATAAACCGCGTTATTCGTAAAGTCGATACTTCTGTGAAGTATCGTGTGTATTTTATGTGTCTTCGATCAGATTACGGTGTGGTAAAGTGATGGGTAATGACTCACTAACCAAATAACTCCCGACCATGGTTGTATAACCAAGCCGGAGAAGCTCCGGGACGGATGAGATGATGTTTGAGACACTCATCCATGATCGTTGATGAAATTAGGTTTTTAAAGAGGTGCGCAAGCATCACTCTTCCCGCCTGGTCGAAGCCAAGCATGGGAAGGATTTTGGGAGAGGACCGACCATACATGCGTGTTGACGGCATGATGGTGTAGGTGCCCGTATTCCGTTCCCCCTCATGAAAGCGCGACCTGGCCACTCAATTTGACCGTCAAAGAGGAGTGGTCGGGATTGGATTTTGCTGATTTTAAGTTTGATACCGCAAGAAGCCGCGCGCGCCATACTCTTTTCCGCGTTTTCCAAGACGACCCGGGCTTGGCGGGCCTTGGCCGGTTGGTTTGGCGTGAAGATGGTAGGGCTGATGTTCACGCCCATGTCTCACCGTCCCATGAAAACGTGATCTAAGCCACCCACCCGTCCGGTGGAGTGAGTGGTCGAGATCGATTTGGGTAATTTGGGAAGTGTAACCACGCATGTTTGAGGGCGTTTTGATTGGCCAGGCATGATATGCCTTGGCCGATCGCATGAAGAGGCAGATGGGGCCCACGGTGGTCACGGCATGATGGGACCTCGGCTAATCTAATATGTGACCCTCCATTCGTGCCGGAGAAGATGGACGCGCGTGATGGCTTGAACCCTAATTTTGGCTTTCAAAGCCGCGCAAGGACCATGCCATTTCGGGTGGACGATGATGTGTTGCAACCAACCATGGTTGGTTTTGACCGTCGGTCAAGTGTGTAGGCCACATGGTGATTGTGTCGACATGTTCCGGGCCCTTGAGTCTACATCTACACCCTCCATCTATACCGCCAAGATGGATGGTTGAGACCGCTTTTGCGACATGTAATATGCCGCAAACCCCACTTAGGGTTTTCCGCCCATGCTTGGTATGGACGGGGTTTCTTGGCAGGCAAGGCCAATGGTCGACCATGCGGGTCGGGCCGTGTGTATTCCATACCGCTGGGGGTGATGGAATTGATCCGGGTCGTCCAATCATGCTTGTGGAGTTGGATGACCGCGATCGCATCATATCCGACTGATATGGTCGTGTCGGATGCTCAATCGGGCTAGTATAACACACCGAGAGGGCCAACCGCTAGTATAACACACCGAGAGGGCTCTGCCAGTATAACACACCGAGAATCACTGCATTTTATTTGCATACATGATTTCATTATAGTGCTTGAGGTTCGTGTGTTACTCGTAAGAGTAACACTCCGTCGTCATGCCACATCGATAATGATTCATTATAGTGCTTTGAGGTTCGTGTTACTCGTAAGAGTAACACCTAGCTCATGCCACACCGATAATGAGTACTGGAAATATAAAGGCTGATATGAAATTCAGAGTGAAGGGATTGTTGCTACATGCTCCAACTCGAGGAATTTCATGTATTCCGTAATGGGATTGTTGCTACATGCTCCATTCTTGGTGAATTAAGTGAGGAGTATCCGTCACTTATAAACGCTTTATCTTTTACAAGATGTCAATGATGATTTTCTGGTTACTTACGAATTTAACCTTAAACGAAAATCCACCATCAACAATATTTTAATGTTATTTATTTCTTGTGAAATTTCCAAGTTCCCGTTTCATTTATTTTTATCGCTAAAGCTTAGTTTTTGTCATTGTTATAATAGTTTGAAGTATGATGCCGTTGAAATGCAATAGTTTTTCGTAGTCATGTAATTCCTTTAAACTATAGGATAAATTTTTATATTCTTCCTTGACTCGGCGACCCAGTGAACTTGCTTGGAGTTTAACTCCCGTGGATAAACTTTTCGTGTGTTGAGAATTGATAATGTTAAAACGAATCTTCAACTTTCAATGGTTTTCATGCTAAGCCACCGGTCCAACAGATAGTGGACGTTTACTTCTTCCATGCCAACATCTCATTTACTTGATATTCCAAGCACGTAGTAGTGAGGGGAGGGAGGCGTATGCTTATTTTTATCGCTTAGGTCAAGATATTATGTATTTGTAATCTATAGGATAAATTTTTATATTCTTCCATTTTCTGTATATTTTTCTTGATTTGTTCTAAAAAAAAAGGGATCTCATTTCCATCCCGCAATATATTATTTATATCTTTTATTAATTTCCAAGCACGAGTAGTGAGGGAGGGAGGCGAGCTGTTTTTTATAAAAATGGGTCAAGATATTATGTATTCAGTAATGGGGATATTTTTCTTGATTTGTTCTATAAAAAAAAGGGATCTCATTTCATTTATTTATATTTTATCCTAATATATTATTTATATTTAATTTAATAAATAGATAAATAATCAGTATAAATGTAAAGCAGACTTGAGAAATTTATGAGGGTTGTTACAGTTAAGCCTTAAAACAGCGATGCTTCACACATGCTGAATATATTCGATGCGTTACCGCATAGAATACACACGATATCTCATAAATATCGACTTCCTAAATAACTTAGTTATTTAATCCAGCATTACATGCTATTTCCTGTGGGTCCCACGATTCACACGATCGAGACATCAATCATGTCACAAACTGGGGGATACTTAATGGGGTATTGGTCCAGCGGTTTAAAGCGTGCAGTGCACAACGCACCATCACAAGAACGTGTCAGGAAGTCATGGACGGTTAGTGATGACGAGAGAAGTGGGCAAGACTGGTCGTGTGACACTAACACGCAACTCCACTACTCCATCACTCCACTTCCTCCACTTCCCATGAGAGACGTGGTTTAGGCTTAATGACTTGTATAAATAGGTTCTCCTCCCTATTTCCACGGGACAAGACAGAAAATCAAGTGTTGATACAATCGTATCCAAACACCAGAACTGATAGCTTACATTCTGCAAGCCAGTTCAGCTTTCTGATACAAGTCATACACGGCCAACACCTTCACAATCTCAACACCTTCTTCGCTTCCATCCCTAAGATCAACCCCATTTCCTTCACTTTGTGACCGAAGCAAGTCTGAAACGACCATTTCTTGGTTTAGGCGAGAGTTGTACAGATTGATTTCTCGAATCACAAGCACTCCCGTGCAGTGCATTTCTTTAGGGTTTATATTCATTTCTCATCCACACATCCCAAATTACCAAAACCAGCAGAAATAGTTTTCACCCATAAACACATGGCAATGATGAAATCGGTTGTTGTTGATGGATTTGAGTTGGTGGTGGATGATAATTGATTTCCCATCAGAGTGGATAGTTTGTTTTTCCTAAGTTAGTCTTTTTCCATGGCAATGATGAAATCGGTAGTTGCTGATGGATTTTCCATTGGAGGTATCAAGTGCAATGGGTGAATCCATTGCATTAAATAGATGAATGCATAACAGCTTTATAGTGCCGGCATTGTCAGTGACCTAGTATCAACGCCGGCACTTATCTTTGTTGGTTTATGGTTTAAAAAAATAGCCGTTGGGCATTGAATTTTGAACGATCCGGCATTGGGATAAGGATAACCGACATGCCGGCACTTAATACCGGCATTCTGTCATCTTTCAACGACTAGTATTTTTGAAAATGACCAAAACCGGCATTGAAGTAACTGTGAAATATGATATCGGCATATGGTTCCGGTACGGTTTATCATAAGATGACAATGCCGGTACAAGGGAATTTCTTTACAGAGATTGGGCCAAATATGCAACCAATACCGGCATGGTTTCAAAAAACTATGAAATGCCGGTACAGGGAACCGGCATTAAATCTATAATAATGACTATGCCGGCATTTGTTAAATTTAAAATAAGACCGTTGGAGATTTATTTCTATATAATACCCCAATTCCTTTGGAAAAATCTACACAAACCACACACCAAATAACAAAAATCATTCTCTCAAGAAAACAAGCACGGTTAAAGCTTCACAAGGGATGAGGGATCCATCATCTACCTCTATTTGCAAAGTAAGTAGATTTACTAACAATATGATCTTCACTACTATGACGCATGACTAATATAATCTTCTCTTACAGAGTCATCATTGCAAGTCACCTTCTCATCTAGCCATGGACTGTCCTTTTATTTATTCAAAGTGTAGAAGCTGTGATGGTTACGCCGGTTTTGGATTGCAAAAACTGATGATGCTGAAAATGGAAGAATGCTTCTAAGGTGTTTGAATCACCCAAAATGCGATGAGTTTCAATGGTTTGACAAAGCTGTTGAACTAGCAGAGTCAAGAGAAAACCACAAGGGCCAATGCAAGCCTATCGATGGGTGTGATAGGTGTTATATGAAGGGAAAGGAATATGTTGAAAGAGAAGAAGAACCAATGTAGATGATCCTTGACACCCCCATCCCGGACGATGTCTTCGAAGAGATTCGGGAAAGGCTCAAAGGTTCCGCAATTGTTGAAAAGGGATGGAAATAGATTATCTTTAACCAAATGTAATCCATTCCATGTTTTTTAGCATGTTTTAATTAAAAGTTTCAAATCCAATGTAATAGATTACTTAGGAATAAAATAAAAGAGCATTCGAAATGGATTTATATTCAAAACTAGAAGAGTACCAAGATAGAAGAAATCAAGCTTACGGTCTTAGGTTTTCTGACAACTATGAAAATTTGAAAATATCATAAAACCGGCATAGATTTTAGAAAATACTACGGTGCCGGTACCTTCCAATATCTATACAGGAACATGGAATTTTTAATCTTCTTGTTCCGGTATGGTTTTATAAACAATTTCATTGTCGATATCAATGACCGACATTGATTTATAAATATCTTGCATGCCGAAATAGGTACCGGCACCATTGAACCTAAACTTATCTATGCCGGCAACAGTCGCAAATAAATCTTGCAAGTATAAGCATGTTCAACATAAACCAATCACTAGAAATCAAAACATGTTAAACATAAACCAAACAAATGGATTCTGCTATTAAATGTTCTTAATCCAGGTATCATAAACCAAACGCAAACCAAACAACTAAAGAGTTAACCACGAGGTACAAACGAAAACAAGTTCGGAATTGTTCAAGACGTAACAACCACCATCCAAAAAAAAAGAAACACAACTAAAGAGTTAATCACTGGGTCTTTTGCTTATTTTGGGCCGGTTTGTTCTTAGTTTCCCCGAACAAAGCTTTTGCACTAGGGTCGGTTTTTTCAATTCTATCAAGCTTTTCCTCGACTTCCTTCTTTTCTTCAAGGGATAACACCTCTCCTTCCTGGTACTTGCAACCCAACAACTTCTTTAACTTGCCAAGTCGACGCCGCTAGTTTAATACATCAAACACATAATTAGTATACATATAAGATTATGTGTACATCAAACGACGAAACAATTAACAACTTACTAGCAATCCAACGGTCTTATTAAGTTGGGTCATCGTAGGTGGTGCCTGTGCGGGAGTTGGAACGGAAGGGTTTTTCTGGGGAGGAACTTGGACGTCATCCGGGCGGACGATATAAGGATGTTACCATTGCAGGTAATCTTCCATGTAGTCGGCATCAACTTCATCACCGTTTTTAGCAATCTCCAACTTCTCCCACTGACTAATATCTACCAAACGACGTGGTTCCCTATCATTCCAATATGTTGGGTCCGGTTTTGGAACATACTCTACATGCAACCGATTTGGAGTTGAAAAGCACCGAGAAAGGTCAAGATCAAAACATTGAAAAGAGGCCGTCTGAAAATGTGCTAATTGCTTATATCCAAGTTGGCGCATCACACGTGTAGGATTAGCCATAACGTATCCTTTTGGGTGGAACAACGGCCCATGGTAAAATGCAACGTTACCAAACCTCAAAACCTGGCAGTTTCCTCGAGCCTCCTTGTAAGGGTCGAACACAACATGTTTGGTACTCATTGCGTCCAAAGCCAATCTCATATCGATCAGTCGACCTATGTTACCGGGCTTTGGAGTATTGTTGAACTCGTATCTCTTAGTTATAAGCGTATCGGGTTCTGGAAGGTCTATGATCTTCAAGGAGGGGTAGACCTTGAACAAGGTTGGGAAGTGTTCATAAGCCCACACCTATTCCAATGTGAATCAATAAGTTTTGTTTCTAAGTTCACGATAAGGGTACATGTGAACAATATACATAATAACATAAGTTTAAAAACAAAATTACCTGCAGTACCGACGAGTTGGTTGGTTTTAGCCTTAGAGGCCCTTCTCATCTCCTGATGAGTGCCAAATATTGCATATTTATACATCTATTTATTGGCATTTTACTCATCTTTTGTGCTCAGAAATCAGATATTATCCCAGATTCTGTGTTTTCTTTGTTTTAAAGAATAAATATTTGTATTAATTAATTTTGTGTTTTTAGGTAGTAAATAAAGCTCGGAGAAATTGAGGAGCCAAAAGAGCAAAGAATTGGAGACAAGCGTCTATGGAGCAGAAAGCCAAAGCCCGCGCACGCATCAGTTGCAACCCAACAAGTAGCAACTCATTTACAAGACTTGGGCTCGAGCTACCCACGACCCGGATCCGAGCCCGCACCATTTGAGCCGTTCATATCTCGCCCAGCTGCATCCAACGCTCGCTTCAACCTTCACATCATCTTTTGTTGCTCCCGCTCAACACCAAATCTGCCTGATTCTTCCTGAGCCGTTTAGATCTCGCACATCTTCATCCTACGCTCGCTCCGCCTTCCTCATCAAACCTCGATGCCTCCGCTTCACAACAAAACTCCCTAACCCTATACCCTAGTCGACCAAACCCATTTCTCTTCCATCTTTCTCTTTCCCCTCACCCCGACACCTTCAGAGAAACCAGAGCTCTGCTCTTCTTCTCTTCCCCCATACCTGTTGCCATCATCACCACCACCCTATCTCCTGTCGCCATCGCCAATAGCTACATCACCACCTTCTCCGCCACCCTCGCATCACTCATCTCCATCCGTAGCTTCTCACTTACCCTAGAAGCTAGGGTTGAGATGATTGAAGTTAGGGTTTCACATCAAATCAATCAAGGGAGCTCTGAGACGAATTGACAAGAGCCGAGCACGATTCGAGACGTGGGTGAGAGAGGTTTACTTTTAATTTATATTTTGAAGTAAATTAGGGTTTGAAATTGGCATGTATAAATAGAAGAGGTAGAGGATTTTTTTGGGTATGCCTGGGCTAGCCAGAGCACCAATTTAGGTTTAATTGTAGTTTAATTTGTGTTTTAAACATCTAATCATGTTCTAGTTTAGTTTGCTAGGGTTTCAATGAAACCCTAAATCCATGTTGTGATTTCAACTCTGTTTGAGTGCTCTTGAATGATTGAATTACAAGATAATCTTCAATTCTAGTTGTCCATTGCTTTACTCTCACAGTGAATATCATGTATGCATTGTAGTTAGGCTAAAAACCGCATTGGTGATGCTTGACTCAACCCTTAGAGATAAATGCTAATTCTCTTGACTAGTTGTGCTTAATTAGACAACTAGTACTCTAGGTTAGTACCTTAGCTGATAATTAAGTTATCATTAGGTGAAACTCCTTGGGTAAGTGATAAAATTGACACATTATCCTTATCTGTCACAGGACAAGAAAGCCCAACTTAGTTGAACACATAACATGGTTTAGTGGTGAATTTGACAACCCCAAGACTCCCTTTATTTTCACTACTTGTAGTTCATTTTATTCCACTGTCACAACAACAAAACTCAGTCGTTTCGACAACCCTGAATTGTGTCACTTACTTCATAGAAATTAGTTTAAGCCAAGCCTTTGATCACACACAGCACCACAAGTCTCTGTGGTTCGACCCGTATTTGCCCTGTCTTACACTAGACACCGTGCACTTGCGGTTTATAACAAGTAGGCATTAAATCAGACCATCTTCCCAGCCTACTAATTTTTTGGCGCCGTTGCCGGGGACTTGGCGAGTGCCCTGTTGATCATTGGCCTGTCTTTACTGAGATTTACTCAACCCTGTACATATTCTCTCTGTATTATTTCTTTTAGTCCCGTTGTAGTGTAACTTAGCTTCCATCATTCTTTGTTTTACTTGAGTTTTTGTAATTTAGCTTCCTTGTGTTATAACTTAGTGTAGCTTGTATTGCATCTTGTCACTACATTGTAGTTAACTATCATCATCTCAAGCATCTTGTATTTGCAACTTGTTTTTAACTTACATTTGTCTCTGTCATCGATTAGTTTAGCATTATCCTCATTAAGCTCGCCATCTTATGCATATCATAGTTAACTAGTATCAATAGCATCATTGCTCTGTCATAAGTGTAACTTAGCTGTATTTTTTAATTGCATTCTCATCTGTAGCTAGAGTTTAGTTAAAATTTACTTTTAAGTCTCAGCTGCATAATAGTTAGTGTAATTTTTAGCATCTCATTTGAATCTTAGATTTTTGATCTAAGTTATAAGCATCATTGCCTTGTAGCTTAGTGTTAATCTGTAATTCTTGGTCCCGATCAAATCCAATTGAGCCTATGACTTTCCCCCGTGTCAATCCAAGATACTCTCAGTGGCATATGCTAGTGTTCATTTGCTACATGTCATTTGCTATAGGCACCATTTGCTATATCTCTCGCCTTGCATATTCCATTTGCTATAACTTCCACATTTCTGGAAACTAAAATTTTCTCTTGAGCTAGCAGGTGCCTGTGGTGCAGCTGAGCAAGCCCAAGGAAAAGTGCAGGATTTGAGGTTAGTATTTGAAAATTGTATTGCCCTGTGAATGAGGTAAGCTTACCAAATGCATTACTAAACTTCCCCTGTATGCCCTGTGACATGTGCCATGTATGCTCTGAAAACTTTCCCTGTATGAAGTTGTCACTTGTTCTTTGAGTTTCACTGCTATTATGCTAACCTGTGCATGACTGAAAGTAAAGCTGAGCATCTTTGTTTATGCACCCGTGTGCTTGTGTGTAACCCGAGTGTGTCTTTCACTGTGCTAGGTAGTGCTCATGCCCCGAAACCTTTGTTCTTGTGTGAGTTTGTCTTGTAACATCTTAGTTTACATTTGCATTGTGCTCAGCTCCAGCCCCTGCAGCTGTAGAGACTGAGCTGCAACTGGGTAACCAAGTTGCTGCAATTCCCAAGTTGTATGAGCATGACCTGTGAACCATGTTTTGCATGATAGATTAGCTACCCTGCTAGGAGTGCTCCACACCTGAAGTTTCACTCAGTTTACTCTGTGCTGTGTGTAACCTGTGCATTGAACCATAGGCTGAACTGGCTACATTTTCACTTTGACATATTAGCCTCAAGCCCTCGTAGCTGTGAGGTTGAACCTAGATAGTCAATATAGCCGCAAGTCTAAGTTGATATCAACTCGGGCGATTGATGCCACATACCCCGCACCTCTATGCATGCTCGAACCCTAAGGCTAACCCATCCCGTGAACCCGTGAGCCATAACAAGCATATGATATTGCCTGTCACATGTGATTTTGAAGTTAGCTTTGTGAATGAGCTGTGAATGAGATGTGACTTTAAACCTTGTGTGAGCTGTTGAGCCAAGCTGTGACAGACCCCTTGCATGCTATACTCAGTCAATTAGAGCCATCTATAACCCTGTGTGATCATCTTGTGAGCCACCTCCACCTTGCTAGCCCCCTGAAGCTGCAAGTGTTGAGTCACAACTTGGAAAGCCAACTAGCTGTAGCCGCAAACCCAGAGCTGATATCAACTGAGATAGTTGACGTCAACCGAACCAGTTGACCCATCTGACCCTGTTGCTGCCCGGCTTGGCTGATTGCCAGTGATACTCAATAGAGCTAGCTCACACCTTCTGTGGCTTGCCAGATTGGCTGTAGAGTGTTGTCTTTGCATCTGAATAGCATGCCTGTGAACATCAAACCCTGTTAACTTCATCTGCCCTGTACCATTGTGCATATCTCTGTGAAAATTGAGGTCAACTGACCTAGTTGATACCAACTGTGCATCTGTGAAACAACACTTGTGAACTCAGAGCATCTGTGAACCAGCATCTGCAATTTATGTGTGAAACCTTAATGCCTGAATGAATGTTGAGTGACTTCTACCATGTGCCTTGTATGACCCTGTTGAACCATATCTGAGCTGGCTGCATTTTTCATGTGAGATATTGACCTCCAGCCCCCTGTAGCTGAGTGAGTTGAGCTGTGTTTTGTTAAGTTTGTGCATGATCTATCATGTTGATACCCTGGAAATCAACCCTGCTAAGCATTGCTCATCCCCATTGCATTTGTGCATCTATGAACCGATCTCGCAAACCGTGTATGATCGCGTGGCCCCGAGTAAATTGTTAAATAACCGAATTTGCATGAGCAGCTTACTTGTATGACCCAATGCACCTTACACACTCTCTCGCTCTTCCTTGCCTTGTGCACTTTGTGCATCATTTGTCTTGTGCATAAGCCGAGCAAAGGTTTCACACAAACCCGGGTACATTAACCAACCAAACTCTCGGGCTCGCTCCTCTCGCACATATCCTGGGCCGTGCATTTGCACAACCACTGAAGCCCACATAACCTAACCTGGGCTTTGCATAACCACAGAAAGCCCAATCACTGGGTTGTGCATTTTCACAGCAACTGGGCTGCATAAACTGGGCTCTGTTCCTTGCCAATCTCTGCACAACCTGAGCCCACAACTTGGGCCTTGCACAACAACTAGGTTTTGCACATAACCCGGGCCTTGCATAATCACAATGGAACCCAGCTCCACCGGGCTGTACATTTCCAAACAAACTGAAACCCACACAAACCAAATCCCACATAAACCAAACTAAACCCAATAAACCAAACTGAGCCCACAACAACTGGGCTTTGCATCACTTGGGCCTAGCTTCCCTGTTTTGAAACATCATTGGTTATACATGCTAGGCTAATTGATTTGCTAGACCATGTCAGGATTTTGGTCTGCAACTGGGGATGGAAACAAATCCATTAGAGGGCTTGCTTACGGGCATGCTTCACAAGATGAAATCCCCCAGTCCATGATGATTTTAGGGATTATTATGAGCCATCTCGTGGCCCCGACCTTGAATATTCATACCCTAACCATCATGAGCACATGTATCGTCACCACAGTGGGGAGTTGAACAATTTTATACTCCCCCGACTCCTTGTTTACAATCACTAATGGAAACGCTCATGGAACAAAATGCTAGGCTTGAACTGAATGCAATGCATGATCATCCATATAGCAACATGTCTGAATCTCCCTTCTCTAGTGAACCTCATGCACAACCATGCAAGTGAATATCCATATGAGGCATGCATACCCACTATTGAAGACTCTCCTTCCATTGAACAATGTTACATGTTCTTAAAGATGAACCTTATTCATTTAGAAAAGGAAGAATGGAAGGCAGTTCATGATAGGATGATTATTGTCCCTAATAAAGTAAATCTTGAAAATAGTGTTTCTATTCCTACTCATGCAACTAACACTTTGAATATGAACCTAATCTAGAGGTAAATGAGTATACTAGAAATACTAATAGGAAATGTATTTTTGTTATGATGATGATGATGATGAATATGAAGAGCATGTGTATTTTGAAAATATAGTGGAATCTTTAGGTTCAGAGACATTAAGTGTCTCTTCTGTGAACCCTATGAATGATGCTTCTTCTGATATTCATACATGTGCTGCTGATGTGGAACCTGTGCATTTGTCCTGTGAAAATGAGCATGCCTTACCACCTGTTTGTGACTTAGGAATAGCTAAATTGTGCGTTGACACAGATGATTCAATGCATGTGCCTGATTCCATGCCTAGGTTACAGCATGATATCTCTCCTGGTTATGTTGTGCATGAGAGTGATGATGATTATGACATGGAGATTGATGAATTGTTTTATGCAGGTGAACATGATTTACCCTCTTCTGACCTTAGGAAAGTGTGTGATGGTGCAAATGATTTTATACATGAAAACAACTTAGATGTACCTAATCTCTCTCCTAAGTCACAAATTGAAACTCCTCCACCAAACCTAGGTGTAGTTTGTAACAAAATTGCAAAACCAACTTTTCTGAAAATGCCTAACTTAGGCCTAGAGCTTTGTGCTTCCTAAGTCCTCTTGGACTATTTTGCATCAAAGTATAACACCTTTAGGGAACCACAGTTGGAATGTGTATGTCTGCCTGTTCTTAGCAAAACTCATTTTGAGTTAGACCTTTTGCATGATGTACCTTTAAATTTGCAAGATTTTGTGCTCAAAAACACACCGTTGACAAATTTAGGTTTGGGGAAAGTCATTCCCATATGCAGCCTTACTTGCACTCTCTTGTTATATTTGTGTAAGGCTGTTGATGTTTGTATATATTTTCTATTGGGTTGATCCTCAACTCTTTAGATTGTTGGTGTATGGTGAATTTTCATTGTATATAATCCAAAGAGGACTTGTTAATTTTTCTTTTCTTGAATCGGTTGAGTCTTCTTGTACATATATTGTGCTAATCCGATATGATCTCCACTGAGAATGTTGGATTCTAGCCTTGACTAATGAAGCTCTAACCTTGCTTCCGCCGACATCCGGTAATCTCTTCCCTTTTCTCTTATCAGCATAGTTCTCTTGGTATGTTGTTGTTTAAATTTTTCCTATCTGTTGACACATTGAGGACAATGTTTGATTTAGGTTTGGGGGTACATTTGCATATAGAGTTTTTAGTCTTTTATTAAAAAAATAAAATAAAAAAAAATAAATTAATTAATTAAAACTCTTTTTGTAAAAACCTCCAACTTTTAGAGATTCTAGAGTCACTAGCATGCTTCTAGCTATGTTTACATAGAGAGTCCGACCGAAATAACGAGAATTCGGGAAGTCTTTGGAGAACACAATCGGGTTTCTTAGTTGATTAGAGCGTTAAAATTGGATTTAACCATACGGGAGGCGAATTAGGTGTTGTTTAGATATTCGGTAGTAGAATTGTGATCACCCATAGTGGAGACTACCCAATTTACATCAAGTGAGGCACCAACCTTCAATTTTTGCAACTTTCTAGAAAAGTCTGTTAGAGTGTGTGTCACCGTATGTCAATTCGGGTAGGAATGGTGAGCTACCCAACTTCGCACCACTTTCAGCACTACTTTTGATCTCTTGAGTGCTAATTTTTGTCAATCATGAGGGTGACGTTTAAAGATGAAAACTTCTTCTAAATACCGATTTGTAGTTAGCATCACTCTCTCTCCCTCTCAACAACATCAACACATTCATAGAAACACATCATCGTCAGCAAGCGGAGCATCATCAGAATATTCGAAGAAAAGTTGAAATAGTCCAAGGTTATGCGCAACAAAGAAAAGAAAATAGGATGAGAATTAATGAAGTTTGTGAAAAATTGTTTTTACTGTTTTATTATTATGTCATATCTTAAAAAAAAAAATGTTTGTCAAGTTTTTGTAAAGTTCAAAAGTTCATCATCAACATTTGAAGACCGAAGACCGAAGATTGAAGACGTTTCTATGAATGCTGAGAGAGTGATATTAATTGCCGATCGGGTGAGAAGGTAAGTGAGTACTCCCACCCTTGCTAATGGTTGATTTCCTTTCTTGGAGATCATCGAAAAAGATTCTTTTTGTCCACACTTCGTGGAGTCTCCGTAAATTATTTCGGAAGGTTATCCTTCTTACCTACAACGTGTGCGTGGATTTCTCTCTTTATTCCCTGCTGCACACATGAGAGACTAAAAAGCGGTCTTTTTGAGTGCAATTATCATAAAACCCTATTAGTGAGGCGGAAGTCGAGGCTTATGATCACAATCGAATCCGAATTCTTTCATATGGTATGGTTACTTCTGCTCAAAGACTTAAGGATGAGAATGCGTTCTTTGGTAGTTCTAACTTCATGTTACTAGCATGCGAAACTCTATGTCCTCATAGCTTCTTGAAGGCTTGAGACTCTTTTACACTCGAAGTTGGAGAAGGTTTTGTGGGTACACCTCTGGTAAACCCTCACGAGACTACAACTCGTCCACTAGGGACACCTAGGGGTTTAAAGGCTTAGTGCATACGCTAAATGCATTCGAGAGACTGCGACAGGGGGGTATAGTTAGGATTTCTTCATTTTTGTTTCACTTGAGGACAAGTAAAATTCAGGTTTGGGGGTATTTGATGAGTGCCAAATATTGCATATTTATACATCTATTTATTGGCATTTTACTCATCTTTTGTGCTCAGAAATCAGATATTATCCCAGATTCTGTGTTTTCTTTGTTTTCAAGAATAAATATTTGTATTAATTAATTTTGTGTTTTTAGGTAGTAAATAAAGCTCGGAGAAATTGAGGAGCCAAAAGAGCAAAGAATTGGAGACAAGCGTCTATGGAGCAGTAAAGCCAAAGCCACGCGCGCATCAGCTTGCAAAACCCAACAAGTAGCAACTCATTTACAAGTCTTGGGCTCGAGCTACCCACGACCCGGATCCGAGCCCGCACCATTTGAGCCGTTCAGATCTCGCCCAGCTGCATCCAACGCTCTCTTCAACCTTCACATCATCTTTTGTTGCTCCCGCTCAACACCAAATCTGCCTGATTCTTCCTGAGCCGTTTAGATCTCGCGCATCTTCATCATACGCTCGCTCCGCCTTCCTCATCAAACCTCGATGCCTCCGCTTCACAACAAAACTCCCTAACCCTATACCCTAGCCGACCAAACCCATTTCTCTTCCATCTTTCTCTTTCCCCTCACCCCGACACCTTCAGAGAAACCAGAGCTCTGCTCTTCTTCTCTTCCCCCATACCTATTGCCATCATCACCACCACCCTATCTCCTGTCGCCATCGCCAATAGCTACATCACCACCTTCTCCGCCACCCTCGCATCACTCATCTCCATCCGTAGCTTCTCACTTACCCTAGAAGCTAGGGTTGAGATGATTGAAGTTAGGGTTTCACATCAAATCAATCAAGGGAGCTCTGAGACGAATTGACAAGAGCCAGAGCACGATTCAGAGACGTGGGTGAGAGAGGTTTACTTTTAATTTATATTTTGAAGTAAATTAGGGTTTGAAATTGGCATGTATAAATAGAAGAGGTAGAGGATGTTTTTGGGTATGCCTGGGCTAGCCAGAGCACCAATTTAGGTTTAATTGTAGTTTAATTTGTGTTTTAAACATCTAATCATGTTCTAGTTTAGTTTGCTAGGGTTTCAATGAAACCCTAAATCCATGTTGTGATTTCAACTCTGTTTGAGTGCTCTTGAATGATTGAATTACAAGATAATCTTCAATTCTAGTTGTCCATTGCTTTACTCTCACAGTGAATATCATGTATGCATTGTAGTTAGGCTAAAACTGCATTGGTGATGCTTCAGCTCAACCCTTAGAGATAAATGCTAATTCTCTTGACTAGTTGTGCTTAATTAGACAACTAGTACTCTAGGTTAGTACCTTAGCTGATAATTAAGTTATCATTAGGTGAAACTCCTTGGGTAAGTGATAAAATTGACACATTATCCTTATCTGTCACAGGACAAGAAAGCCCAACTTAGTTGAACACATAACATGGTTTAGTGGTGAATTTGACAACCCCAAGCATTCCTTTATTTTCACTACTTGTAGTTCATTTTATTCCACTGTCACAACAACAAAACTCAGTCGTTTCGACAACCCTGAATTGTGTCACTTACTTCATAGAAATCAGTTTAAGCCAAGCCTTTGATCACACACAGCACCACAAGTCTCTGTGGTTCGACCCGTATTTGCCCTGTCTTACACTAGACACCGTGCACTTGCGGTTTATAACAAGTAGGCATTAAATCAGACCATCTTCCCAGCCTACCAAGTTTTTGGCGCCGTTGCCGGGGACTTGGCGAGTGCCATGTTGATCATTGGCATGTCTTTACTGAGATTTACTCACCCCTGTACATATTCTCTTTGTATTATTTCTTTTAGTCCTGTTGTAGTGTAACTTAGCTTCCATCATTCTTTGTTTTACTTCAGTTTTTTGTAATTTAGCTTCCTTGTGTTATAACTTAGTGTAGCTTGTATTGCATCTTGTCACTACATTGTAGTTAACTATCATCATCTCAAGCATCTTGTATTTGCAACTTGTTTTTAACTTACATTTGTCTGTCATCAGTTAGTTTAGCATTATCCTCATTAAGCCTGCCATCTTATGCATATCATAGTTAACTAGTATCAATAGCATCATTGCTCTGTCATAAGTGTAACTTAGCTGTATTTTTTTACTTGCATTCTCATCTGTAGCTAGAGTTTAGTTAAAATTTACTTTTAAGTCTCAGCTGCATAATAGTTAGTGTAATTTTTAGCATCTCATTTGAATCTTAGCTTTTTGATCTAAGTTATAAGCATCATTGCCTTGTAGCTTAGTGTTAACTGTAATTCTTGGTCCCGATCCCGGTCAATTGAGCCTAATGACTTTCCCCCTGTGTCAATCCAAGATACTCTCAGTGGCATATGCTAGTGTTCATTTGCTACATGTCATTTGCTATAGGCACCATTTGCTATATCTCTCAGTTGCATATTCCATTTGCTATAACTTCCACATTTCTGGAAACTAAAATTTTCTCTTGAGCTAGCAGTGCAGTGGTGCGGTGAGCAAGCCCAAGGAAAAGTGCAGGATTTGAGGTTAGTATTTGAAAATTGTATTGCCTCCGTGAATGAGGTAAGCTTACCAAATGCATTACTAAACTTCCCCTGTATGCCCTGTGACATGTGCCATGTATGCTCTGAAAACTTTCCCTGTATGAAGTTGTCACTTGTTCTTTGAGTTTCACTGCTATTATGCTAACCTGTGCATGACTGAAAGTAAAGCTGAGCATCTTTGTTTATGCACCTGTGTGCTTGTGTGTAACCTGAGTGTGTCTTCACCTGTGCTAGGTAGTGCTCATGCCCTGAAACCTTTGTTCTTGTGTGAGCTGTGCTGTAACATCTTAGTTTACATTTGCATTGTGCTCGGCTCCGCCCCGCAGTTGTAGAGACTCGAGCCGCAACTGGGTAACCAAGTTCTGCAATTCCCAAGTTGTATGAGCATGACCTGTGAACCATGTTTTGCATGATAGATTAGCTACCCTGCTAGGAGTGCTCCACACCTGAAGTTTCACTCAGTTTACTCTGTGCTGTGTGTAACCTGTGCATTGAACCATAGGCTGAACTGGCTACATTTTCACTTTGACATATTAGCCTCAAGCCCCTGTAGCTGTGAGGTTGAACCTAGATAGCCAATATAGCTGCAAGTCTAAGTTGATATCAACTCGGGCGATTGATGCCACATACCCCGCACCTCTATGCATGCTCAACCCTAAGGCTAACCCATCCTGTGAACCTGTGAGCCATAACAAGCATATGATATTGCCCTGTCACATGTGATTTTGAAGTTAGCCTGTGAATGAGCTGTGAATGAGATGTGACTTTAAACCTTGTGTGAGCTGTTGAGCCAAGCTGTGACAGACCCCTTGCATGCTATACTCAGTCAATTAGAGCCATCTACAACCCTGTGTGATCATCTTGTGAGCCACCTCCACCTTACTAGCCCCCTGAAGCTACAAGTGTTGAGTCACAACTTGGAAAGCCAACTAGCTGTAGCCGCAAACCCAGAGATGATATCAACTGAGATAGTTGACGTCAACCGAACCCAGTTGACCCATCCGACCTGTTGCTTTGCCCCCGCTTGGCTGATTGCCGATGATACTCAATAGAGCTAGCTCACACCTTCTGTGGCTTGCCAGATTGGCTGTAGAGTGTTGTCTTTGCATCTGAATAGCATGCCTGTGAACATCAAACCCTGTTAACTTCATCTGCCCTATACCATTGTGCATATCTCTATGAAAATTGAGGTCAACTGACCTAGTTGATACCAACTGTGCATCTGTGAAACAAGACTTGTGAACTCGAGCATCTCGTGAACCAAAGATCTGCAATTTATGTGTGAAACCTTAATGCCTGAATGAATGTTGAGTGACTGATCTTTTGTTAGACAGCTCACCTCATCTACCATGTGCCTTGTATGACCCTGTTGAACCATATCTGAGCTGGCTGCATTTTTCATGTGAGATATTGACCTCTAGCCCCCTGTAGCTGAGTGAGTTGAGCTGTGTTTTGTTAAGTTTGTGCATGATCTATCATGTTGATACCCTGGAAATCAACCCTGCTAAGCATTGCTCATCCCCATTGCATTTGTGCATCTATGAACCAGTCTCTGCAAACTGTGTATGATCCTGTGGCCCTGAGTAAATTGTTAAATAACTGAATTTGCATGAGCAGCTTACTTGTATGACCCAGTGCACCTTACACACTCTCTGCTCTGCCTTGCCTTGTGCACCTGTGCATCACCATTTGTCTTGTGCATAAGCCGAGCAAAGATCTTGATTTCACACAAACCTGGGCTGTTAACCAGCCAAACTCTCTGGGCTCTGCTCCTCTGCACATATCTGGGCCGTGCATTTGCACAACCACTGAAGCCCACATAACCTAACCTGGGCTTTGCATAACCACATAAAGCCCAATCAATGGGTTGTGCATTTTCACAGCAACTGGGCTGCATAAACTGGGCTCTGTTCCTTGCCAATCTCTGCACAACCTGAGCCCACAACAGCTGGGCCTTGCACAACAACTAGGTTTTGCACATAACCTGGGCCTTGCATAACTGCTGGGCTGGAACCCAGTTCCACTGGGCTGTACATTTCCAAACAAACTAAAACCCACACAAACCAAATCCCACATAAAACAAATTAAACCCAATAAACCAAACTGAGCCCACTACAACTGGGCTTTTGCATAACCTTTGGGCTGTGCATTTGCATCACTTGGGCCTAGCTTCCCTGTTTTGAAACATCATTGGTTATACATGCTAGGCTAATTGATTTGCTAGACCATGTCAGGATTTTGGTCTGCAACTGGGGATGGAAACAAATCCATTAGAGAGCTTGCTTACGGGCATGCTTCACAAGATGAAATCCCATGAGTCCATGATGATTTTAGGGATTATTATGAGCCATCTCGGGGCCCCGACCTTGAATATTCATACCTAACCATCATGAGCACATGTATCGATCACCACGGTGGGGAGTTGAACAATTTTATACTCCCCGACTCCTTGTTTACAATCACTAATGGAAACGCTCATGGAACAAAATGCTAGGCTTGGCCCGAATGCAATGCATGATCATCCATATAGAAACATGTCCGAATCTCCCTTCTCTAGTGAACCTCATGCACAACCATGCAGTGAATATCCATATGAGGCATGCATACCCACTATTGAAGACTCTCCTTCCATTGAACAATGTTACATGTTCTTAAAGATGAACCTTATTCATTTAGAAAAGGAAGAATGGAAGGCAGTTCATGATAGGATGATTATTGTCCCTAATAAAGTAAATCTTGAAAATAGTGTTTCTATTCCTACTCATGCAACTAACACTGAATATGAACCTAATCTAGAGGTAAATGAGTATACTAGAAATACTAATAGGGAAATGCATTTTTGTTATGATGATGATGATGATGAATATGAAGAGCATGTGTATTTTGAAAATATAGTGGAATCTTTAGGTTCAGAGACATTAAGTGTCTCTTCTGTGAACCCTATGAATGATGCTTCTTCTGATATTCATACATGTGCTGCCGATGTGGAACCTGTGCATTTGTCCTGTGAAAATGAGCATGCCTTACCACCTGTTTGTGACTTAGGAATAGCTAAATTGTCTGTTGACACAGATGATTCAATGCATGTGCCTGATTCCATGCCTAGGTTACAGCATGATATCTCTCCTGGTTATGTTGTGCATGAGAGTGATGATGATTATGACATGGAGATTGATGAATTGTTTTATGCAGGTGAACATGATTTACCCTCTTCTGACCTTAGGAAAGTGTGTGATGGTGCAAATGATTTTATACATGAAAACAACTTAGATGTACCTAATCTCTCTCCTAAGTCACAAATTGAAACTCCTCCACCAAACCTAGGTGTAGTTTGTAACAAAATTGCAAAACCAACTTTTTCGAAAATGCCTAACTTAGGCCTAGAGCTTTGTGCTTCCTAAGTCCTCTTGGACTATTTTGCATCAAAGTATAACACCTTTAGGGAACCACAGTTGGAATGTGTATGTGCCACTGTTCTTAGCAAAACTCATTTTGAGTTAGACCTTTTGCATGATGTACCTTTAAATTTGCAAGATTTTGTGCTCAAAACACACCTGTTGACAAATTTAGGTTTGGGGAAAGTCATTCCCATATGCAGCCTTACTTGCACTCTCTTGTTATATTTGTGTAAGGTTTGTTGATGTTTGTATATATTTTCTATTGGGTTGATCCTCAACTCTTTAGATTGTTGGTGTATGGTGAATTTTCATTGTATATAATAAAAGTAGGACTTGTTAATTTTTCTTTTCTTGAATCGGTTGAGTCTTCTTGTACATATATTGTGCTAATCCGATATGATCTCCACTTTGAGAATGTTGGATTCTAGCCTTGACTAATGAAGCTCTAACCTTGCTTCCGCCCGACATCCGGTAATCTCTTCCCTTTTCTCTTATCAGCATAGTTCTCTTGGTATGTGACTGTTTAAATTTTTCCTATCTGTTGACACATTGAGGACAATGTTTGATTTAGGTTTGGGGGTACATTTGCATATAGAGTTTTTAGTCTTTTATTAAAAAAAATAAAATAAAAAAAAATAAATTAATTAATTAAAACTCTTTTTGTAAAAACCTCCAACTTTTAGAGATTCTAGAGTCACTAGCATGCTTCTAGCTATGTTTACATAGAGAGTCTGACCGAAATAACAGAATTCGGAAGTACTGGAGAACACAATCGGGTTTCTTAGTTGATTAGAGCGTTAAAATTGGATTTAACCATACCGGAGGGCGAATTAGGTGTTGTTTAGATATTCGGTAGTAGAATTGTGATCACCCATAGTGGAGACTACCCAATTTACATCAAGTGAGGCACCAACCTTCAATTTTTGCAACTTTCTAGAAAAGTCTGTTAGAGTGTGTGTCACCGTATGTCAATTAGGGTAGGAATGGTGAGCTACCCAACTTCGCACCACTTTCAAAGACTACTTTTGATCTCTTGAGTGCTAATTTTTGTCAATCATGAGGGTGACGTTTAAAGATGAAAACTTCTTCTAAATACCGATTTGTAGTTAGCATCACTCTCTCTCCCTCTCAACAACATCAACACATTCATAGAAACACATCATCGTCAGCAAGCGGAGCATCATCAGAATATTCGAAGAAAAGTTGAAATAGTCCAAGGTTATGCGCAACAAAGAAAAGAAAATAGGATGAGAATTAATGAAGTTTGTGAAAAATTGTTTTTACTGTTTTATTATTATGTCATATCTTAAAAAAAAAAAAAAAAAAATGTTTGTCAAGTTTTTGTAAAGTTCAGAAGTTCATCATCAACATTTGAAGACCGAAGACCGAAGATTGAAGACGTTTCTATGAATCCGAGAGAGTGATATTAATTGCCGATCGGGTGAGAAGGTAAGTGAGTACTCCCACCCTTGCTAATGGTTGATTTCCTTTCTTAGAGATCATCGAAAAAAAGATTCTTTTTGTCCACACTTCGTGGAGTCTTAAATTATTTCGGAAGGTTATCCTTCTTACCTACAACGTGTGCGGGATTTCTCTCTTTATTCCGCTCGCACACATGAGAGACTAAAAAGCGGTCTTTTTGAGTGCAATTATCATAAAACCCTATTAGTGAGGCGGAAGTCGAGGCTTATGATCACAATCGAATCCGAATTCTTTCATATGGTATGGTTACTTCTCGCTCAAAGCACTTAAGGATGAGAATGCGTTCTTTGGTAGTTCTAACTTCATGTTACTAGCATGCGAAACTCTATGTCCTCATAGCTTCTTGGAGGCTTGAGACTCTTTTACACTCGAAGTTGGAGAAGGTTTTGTGGGTACACCTCTGGTAAACCCTCACGAGACTACAACTCGTCCACTAGGGACACCTAGGGGTTTAAAGGCTTAGTGCATACGCTAAATGTATTCGAGAGACTGCGACGAGGGGTATAGTTAGGATTTCTTAATTTTCGTTTCACTTGAGGACAAGTAAAATTCAGTTTGGGGGTATTTGATGAGTGCCAAATATTGCATATTTATACATCTATTTATTGGCATTTTACTCATCTTTTGTGCGTAAATCGATATTATCCCATTCTCGTGTTTTCTTTGTTTTCAAGAATAAATATTTGTATTAATTAATTTTGTGTTTTTAGGTAGTAAATAAAGCTCGGAGAAATTGAGGAGCCAAAAGAGCAAAGAATTGGAGACAAGCGTCTATGGAGCAGTAAGCCAAAGCTCGCGCGCATCGGGCTTGCAACCCAACAAGTAGCAACTCATTTACAAGTCTTGGGCTCGAGCTACCCACGACCGGATCCGAGCCCGCACCATTTGAGCCGTTCATATCTCTTGACTGCATCCAACGCCGCTTCAACCTTCACATCATCTTTTGTTGCTCCCTCAACACCAAATCTGCCCGATTCTTCCTGAGCCGTTTAGATCTCGCGCATCTTCATCATACGCTCGCTCCGCCTTCCTCATCAAACCTCGATGCCTCCGCTTCACAAAAAAACTCCCTAACCCTATACCCTAGTCGACCAAACCCATTTCTCTTCCATCTTTCTCTTTCCCCTCACCCCGACACCTTCAGAGAAACCGGAGCTCGCTCTTCTTCTCTCCCCATACCTTATTTGCCATCATCACCACCACCCTATCTCCCGTCGCCATCGCCACTAGCTACATCACCACCTTCTCCGCCACCCTCGCATCACTCATCTCCATCCGTAGCTTCTCACTTACCCTAGAAGCTAGGGTTGAGATGATTGAAGTTAGGGTTTCACATCAAATCAATCAAGGGAGCTCTGAGACGAATTGACAAGAGCCAGAGCACGATTCAGAGACGTGGGTGAGAGAGGTTTACTTTTAATTTATATTTTGAAGTAAATTAGGGTTTGAAATTGGCATGTATAAATAGAAGAGGTAGAGGATGTTTTGGGGTATGCCTGGGCTAGCCAGAGCACCAATTTAGGTTTAATTATAGTTTAATTTGTGTTTTAAACATCTAATCATGTTCTAGTTTAGTTTGCTAGGGTTTCAATGAAACCCTAAATCCATGTTGTGTTTTCAACTCTGTTTGAGTGCTCTTGAATGATTAAATTACAAGATAATCTTCAATTCTAGTTGTCCATTGCTTTACTCTCACAGTGAATATCATGTATGCATTGTAGTTAGGCTAAAACTGCATTGGTGATGCTTCAGCTCAACCCTTAGAGATAAATGCTAATTCTCTTGACTAGTTGTGCTTAATTAGACAACTAGTACTCTAGGTTAGTACCTTAGCTGATAATTGAGTTATCATTAGGTGAAACTCCTTGGGTAAGTGATAAAATTGACACATTATCCTTATCTGTCACAGGACAAGAAAGCCCAACTTAGTTGAACACATAACATGGTTTAGTGGTGAATTTGACAACCCCTTGATGATTCCTTTATTTTCACTACTTGTAGTTCATTTTATTCCACTGTCACAACAACAAAACTCAGTCATTTCGACAACCCTGAATTGTGTCACTTACTTCATAGAAATCAGTTTAAGCCAAGCCTTTGATCACACACAGCACCACAAGTCTCTGTGGTTCGACCCGTATTTGCCATGTCTTACACTAGACACCGTGCACTTGCGGTTTATAACAAGTAGGCATTAAATCAGACCATCTTCCCATCCTACCATCTCCGTCATCAAATGTGCCATTACCACGGTGCCTCAAGAATAATTATAGACATCTTCCAACGGATCCAAGTACTGAAGGTAGTTCGCAGTAACCCTGTTTCCATTGGTGTCAGGGATTACCCTAGTGCCCAAGATGTATAACAGGTAAGCAATGACAAAGATAACGAATTTGTTTAGGGTCCCATCCATCCTCCAAACTTCTTTTCTTTGTGTTTTCAAAATTCTTCTTAAGCAGCGTCAACTTGATTCTCTTTGTCTTACCAGGAGTGGATTCATAAAAGATCTCCACAGAAGTTTTGTAGTCCCAACCAAACAGCTTGTTAGTCAGACCGTGCAACTTCGACCATTTTAGGTCCAGAGACTCAACTCCTTCCGCAATTGATTTGCCGATAATATTCAAGCCTAGAATGTTCTGAGCATCTTCAGGGATGAAGGTAATCTCCCCAAAAGGGAAGTGCATGGTATCGGTTTCACCATGATACCTTTCAACGAAGCAATTGACAGTAACAAAATCATGCTTCACATAATTTTCAACCAAAGCATATAGACCAGAATCCTTTACTATTGTTTGGACCTCTTCACATTCCTCGGACAAATTCCAACCATCTGCGGCTTGGTTTCGGCAAACACGCACAACCTTCTTATGATCCTACAATTAGGAGAGATAATACAATTAAGAGATTTTACATAAATACACAACAATACATATGTACAAGATAGAAAATGCTTACATAGGTTTGATAGATAGTACGAGCCCACGAGTGCTTGTATCCAAATAGTGTTTTTGGTTCCGGAGCTTCACCCCAAATTCTACCACGTTCAAGGTCAGGTATCATGTCATTAATATGAGGAAGGTGGGAACCTTTAACTTTCACTTTGACGTTTCCCTTCTTGCCATTGCCTTGTGTTGGTTGTTGACTTGGCCCACCAACTTCGCTTTGGCTTGCTAATTAATTGACTTTCCTATTCATCTTGCTCATCGTGCTCACGGTTTGCAAGTCGACTACGGTCACCACCACTCTCCCAAATTATCCCTCTTGTACCAGCCCCCAAACGCATCTTACGACCTTCATCTTTCCCTCGAGGAGGCAGAGACTGAGGAGTATCAAGACTGTCCTTCCTTCTTCTCTTAGTGACAACATCTTTAGTTTTTCTTTTGTTAGCTTCCTTTGCTTTTGACATATATCGTAAGCACACGAAAAGCAATGAATATTAGACATCTTTAGTTTCGGCAGTAAACATTGACTATCGACAGTGCCGGTAAATGCAACCTAAAATCTATGACGGTATTTGTGACAATTTTCTTGTATGTTTTAAGTCCACTACCGGCATGCTCGAATTATTACAGAAGAATACCGGTACCCAAAACCGACATACAATGCAACCAAAAATCTATGCCGATACTTGTGACAAATTCATAAACTCTCCTGTATGTTTTAAGTCCACTAACGGCATACACGAATTATTATCAAACACTGCCAGTACTAAAAACCGGCACTGTATTCATCCTAGATTGAATGCCGGTAGGGAAAATTCAGTTTCTGGTGAATCTTGGGTTGGAAACCGGTACTGTATTCATCCTAGATTGAATGCCGGAACACAAAACCGACACTGTGTTCATACAAATTTCAGTGTCGGTACTCTCTGAAACTCAACTGTTTGAGTTAGGGTTCGCGATTCTAACCTAAACCCATTGCTATAAATCGATTTAAACACTCATAAACTAGTTCAAAATCACCTACCTTCTCACAGAAGCCATGCTTGCGAGGGGTTGATCATCAGAGAACGCTGCTTCTTTGTATTCTTGCTCTTGAGCAATCTTAGCAATTCTTTGTTCTTGTTTTTGTTGAGCAATCGATGTTGAGTTCGATTGGGCATTTGGTTTCTTTCGTGAAGGCATTATTTATGATTCGGGTAGGTTAATCGACGAAGAAATTTTTGAATCTGTAGGATCAGAATATCGCAACACCAAGACCCTTGCGAAATCCGTAAACGACACATTGCGAAAATGTCGCAGATGAATAATATAAATGACGCAACGGATGACGACAACTTAAACACGAGAAAGATGTGAAGACCTAGCGAGATTTAACATTTGTATACTCGCGAGAATTTCGCAAGTCAGATCCGAAAATAAAGGACAGCTTAGCTGTCAACCACTATGTAATGTCCTATATAAAGAGCCGAACAGGCTTAAGAGAGAGGAGAGATCTTTTTCGAGTGAGGAGCAAGTTATCAAGAGAGAGAAAGTTTAGAGCGGTTGTAAATTCTTTAGCTTATTTCCTTTCCATCTTGTAACATTTGTGAGTTTTAATCACTAAAGAATATAATTGTTCATCTTAAAATGACTTGATTGTGTGAATTCTTGTGAGGGGTGTAGTGTGGGATTTCCTGCTACTACAGAATCGACGATTAATCGACGAAGAACGGATGAAGAACGATGATTTTTTTTTTTTTCAAAACTTAACCCCTAACGGTCTGTGTCTTGAAATAGAAATGGGGGATATATGAATTTGGTTTTTGATTTTATTGTTTTAGGGGAAAGGGTAGTATGGTCTTTTCATAATATTTTTTAATTAACCTAAGGGTATTTTAGTATTTTCATACCAAAATCACCCCTTAACACACACCATGGGTTGGGAGAAGTAATCAATATCCCCCGATTCCTTTTTATATCCCCCAATTTCGCGTTCTTTAGAAATGCATGATTAGTCGGCAAGGTATTAATTTCATAACCTGTCAACTAAACTATAATCGGCAAGGTATTAATTTCATAACCCGCCGACTAAAATATAGTCGACAAGGTATGGGGATGGATACCGTGACGACACTGTAACTGCTAATTTCAGAGATGAAAAGTCGGCACGGTATTCAACCTTATACCCGGCCGACTATATTTTAGTCGGCAAGGTCGACAAAAAAATACCTTGCCGACTTTTGATTAGTTTTGATTCTTCGTTTTTTATTTTTTTGATTTCATCATGTATAGTTAGAGTTTGAAGAAACATTTTGAATTTTTTTTGAATATGTTTTAGTTGGCATAGTTGTTTTATTGTATTAATAGTATGGGAAATTTGGTCTTTTAACACCTTTTAGACACCCCATAACACACTAGTTTGGATGAGAACAAAATGAGTATGCCCCAATTAATCTGGGTATACCCCAATCTCGCCAGGTTTAAAATCACGTAGTAATAGGCGAGTAAAATTTTGTTTGGTTAAATGGAAATTAAGTAATTTAATTTGAAACTGATCATTATACTTTGGTTTCTCCTTCCTTAAATCATTTTTTCATTATCCCCGAAACCCATCGACATCACCGGTGGGCATCTTATGTTTTCCACATCTCGATTTTCTCTTTCTCCATACTGTTAGCTACAACCGCCACCACCGTCATCAACTATTATCGCATCCACCATTACTATAAACTGTAACTACAACCGCCGCCACCATCACCAACAGTGCCTATAACACCACTACCACTATCAGGGGCGTAAGTACATAGTGACTTCTTCTGGCTTAAGCCAGCTCCAAAGTCCGAAAAAACTTAATTTTTACAGTGGTTTTGAAACTTGGACGAAAAATCAAGCCTAAAAAATAGGCTTAAGCCACTCCCCCTCAAACCCGGTTTACTTTCAAGTCACTGCCGCATTGAAATTTTAGTTCCGCCACTGACCACCGTCATCTACAATAACTAATCAACACCACTATTTTCCTCCACCACCGCAAACATCGACAGCATCATCAACATTAGCACCACCACCACCACCTTCTAGAGTTTTTTTTCTTTCTTCAGATGCCCTAATTAAAATGGTGATTTCTCAAATTCATTGTAACTAATTAGGTTTTGTCTTCTATCAATTTCACAAGATGAACACCCATAAGTTTCTTAATCCTAATTATTTTCTTGATTTTATTAGTTGAATCATCAATTTCACATGAATTGAGCGTAACTACCTCAATTTTATGAGGTGGATCATTTAATATATGGGTGAAATTTTAGTAATTTTTTTGTTTTTTTTTTATGTTGCCTAAACATGGATGAAACTCGTATCATCCTGTTTTAGACCTAAAATTTATGAGATGACTAATATTTTAGTTTGTTTTTCTTTTCGGTATCATCCTATGTTAGATCAATAAGTTCATGAGATGACTAAAATTTTATTCTGTTTTTTTCCTTGCGTAAGCATTAATGAAACTGATATCATTTTGTTTTAGATTTGGTTGCATTTTTTTCATCCATGCTTAAAGTAGGGAAACTGGTATCTTCCTATTTCAGATGAAATTGGTGTCATCCTGTTTTAGACTAGGCTAAATTTATTTTCATCCATGTTTAAACTTATATGATCCTGGGATTCTAGTGTCACATATATTAACACGTACCTAGGCTTGTTCTACCATTTTGCATGGTAATGGCAGTATATAATCGAGTAGTCTTCTGTTTTGGGTGATAACAACAAAAGCTCGTAGTTTCACTTGCTGCGGCACCTTTATTTTATTTTTATTTTGATGTAAACAGAATTATATATTAATCAAAAAACATAGTACAAAATATTTTTGAGCTCATTTTTACCAAAAACATTGGAAATAGCACTAGATTTTAAAACCATGTGCTGAATATGGGAGAACCTATGCCGAAGATACTTTGCTCGAGCTTCTTTTGCAATGTAGTCCGCCGCAGAGTTATATTTTCTGTTTATATACTTTACCTGTGCTTGCGGAAGTTCTTCCAGTATTTAGTTCACTTATTGTATGTTGCTATCAACTGCGGCACCTTTATAGTACTACTAGTATTACTATGGTCAACAACTACTGCTACACTTAATATAAACTATAAAAGGTGCGATATCAGTCAATTAATAGCTTAGTCTTGACAAGATTCGGAGTAATATGCCAAATTTCCAATTTATCTCTCACAGATTTTGGTTTCAATTTTTTATGTGTTGTTTACGGTGCAATATCAAATTCGTCTATACAGTCCACAAAAGCAAGATATTAGTAGTATAATTAGAATGGAGATTTGAACAGACACAAAAAATATTACACGTTTTAGGCATGATGAAGGGTTGCTTCAAGGGTCCAAAAGGCGACCTCAAAAGAGTTGCCTTCACATTGCCAAAAATAACTAAAAATGCAAATGTCTGCATATATATATATATATTGATTAATAGAGAGAGATCCCCTTTGATAAAATTTTTTTGATGGGTTAGTACAGTGGTTAGTTGTGGCCCCTAAATACTACTAGCAAATAGCAATTACAAGGTCCAGGGTTCGAACCCTTACCTCCTCCAAAGGAGGAAGCATGAGAACCATCAAGCCAGTTTATTGTCAAATTGACAGTTTATTGACACTAATTAGAAAGAAAATATTTTTTTCGGTATACTCCATGTTATATTTTTTTGGAGTAATATATTTTGTATTTTAAATTTTTGATGTAAAGTAAATCTTCTCATTGTGCCACAAAAGAAATTTTCACATTGTCATTCGCTCTATCACAAAATAATCTGGGCATTTTATGACATGTAACCTAATTAGAACACCGCTACCACGGTGGGGAGGGCCGACCGAAGAAAAATAGAAACATTGTTGCAATTGCATTGTAAAAGGAATTTTTGCCTAAAGTGAAAGCATCACTTTTCCTGAAACAGAGGGAATACATCATTTTATAAGTTGCAATGGAAAATTAGTTGATGTATAAACCAAAATATGGCTACATAATGTGTTATGCATCCTTTATGGTGGTTTGCATAGTGGCTATTGTTAGAGCACTGCTCGGTCGAACTCGCAAGCATTGCTATCTCAAGCTCGTTTGTCAAGTTTAGTTGATGAAAACTATATACTTGATTTCTAGTCTACTTATAGCTATGTCTCAGATTAGGATAAAATGTGTAGTTGAGCTTTAGAATTCACGGCGTTCACCAATTGAAGAAGAAGATCTACTGAGGAGCTTGGAGGAACTTCATCAACAAAAGGTATGTGGAGACTAAAACTTATCTATCACTTAGAAGTCTATTATATTCTATCTTCTAATGAGACAAAGTCGTATAGCTATATAGACTTTTACATTATACACATTTGATATTTCGAGCTGAGTTTATCTCGCTTATCTAATTCTCGAAATATGTGTTAGAAGCTTTTTGCTTTATCTATGTTCATCATATTCTTGACAAGTTTAGTTGGAAACAATTTATTTGTTGGAAACTAAATATTAAGTCAAAAGATGATCATGTGAAAATTACCTTGAACATCTTATATGATTTGTGTGAGACAGCCATTTGATGTTAGCTTGGGAAGTTTCGTATTGATCATTCGATCACTTGAAAATTACTTGAAGCTAACTGTATGTGTGAGATTACCATTGTCGTCTTCTAAGGATGTTTCAATGATTGAAATGAGAGTTTAGAACAATTACTCATGTCTGGATACAACACGGTATGCATATCCAGTATGCGAACTGTATTGTGATGATTCAGGTCTGAAACTCTTGTTTGCGTACCTAGTATGCAAACGGGTTTACCTGAGTTGGGTCCGGAACAGTTATTTGCGAACCGGGTTTGCGAAAGGCTTGACTAGGCCAAGATCCGGAGCTGTTGTTCGCGTACCCAGTTTGCGAACACAGTGGTTAAGTTCTACAATCGGTCATATATGATTCTCATACTCATGAACTAAAACATTTATGATTTAAGGAATGCAAATTAACTTTGCAAATCATGGCTTAATGTTCATGAATTGATTCTTGTATAAGTACTTTGTACGATTACGAATCAATCCGATTTCGTTTCAATTTGTTCATGAATATTTCTATGAGATAGTGAACAATTGAACAACTCTATTTGAAACACCGTTAGATTCATTTGATTATCTATCTTGTTTGATTGATCATCATAATTGATCTAGAAGTGTTTAGATGAATGTGGTTAAAACAAAAGTGTTCATATGGCTAACTTCGGTTAACTATTATTGAGCTAACCCAATATACACATTTAGGTATGGTTACCCATATCTAAATATAAGTATATCTCATTTGTATGTAACAAGCTAAGACCATCTAACGGTGGAGATTGATTGCTTAATTTCTAAGCAGACTTAGCTTGAATCTTAAATCAGGAGTTCATCTAACAGTGAATATTGAATGCTTTGTTACCAAGCTATCTTATCTTTGATTATAAGCAACCCTGATTTGAAAGACTATATAAGGGAGAACTCTAGCAACTGAAAACCTAATCTTGACACTTTCCTGTGTTCTAGTTGCAAACTAGAGTCGATTCTCCTTTAACCTAGGTTTTTCCAAAACCATATTAAGTTAACGACTTGAAGACTTCATTTGGGATTCGTGAAGCCAGATCCAAATATTTTCTCTGTAGTTGCGTATTCTGATATTACTTGTTCTATCATATTGAGTTTTATCTTTTCTAAGATTTACTTGAGATTTATCTCCAATAGGTAAGATATAAAAATTAATCACAGCAGTTCTTCGTCTCAGACTCTTGCGATTCCGCAATAACTTTTTCTGTTAATCAGTTGGGTTATTGTGAGGTGACTGATATTTCTAAGCTGCTCTTCCAATCCGAAGTTAACTTTGTATGCTAGTGTCTGTAGCGGCTTAATACAGTGTGGTGTTCAAAGTTGTACTAGGTCCCGGGGTTTTTCTGCATATGCAGTTTCCTCGTTAACAAAATTTCTGATGTTTGTGTTATTTCTTTTCCGCATTATATTTGTTTATATAATTGAAATATCACAAGTTGTGCGTAGTTCAATCACAATTGATAAATCCGACCTTGTTTGTTGGATATAACTTGATTGACACTTGGGAATTGGTCTTTGGTACCGTCCAAGTTATTTCTCATATCAATCAGGCTCACGGATTTTTATCTGTTCGATTTGCTGATTGTATTGAGAAAGAGAGATAAAGCTCTTTGATATATTTCTTGAATGAGTCTCACTTTTAAGTTGGTGCTCTCAGAATTATATTAGAGTTTAGTACATACGGATTTCCGAACAAATTATTGGGTGTGGTTGTTATACCCCCGCTTTTTCACCTATGAAATCAATGTTTGAAAATTGTGCCTAAAATGATAAACACCTCCGAATTTTTCGTAAAAACTTTAAATTTGATATTGTTGTTTGTGCTATTATGTAGACTCTTTAAAATCTCTCCAACGAGATAAAATTTGTAAAGTTCCACGACACGGATTTTTAGATATGTTATATTCTAGTTTGCTTGCCAATTATACTCTTGAAAAAATATGATACATAAGAAATTATAATACAATTTGAATCTTATACCTATTTACCCTTCCTCTTTGGTTTATTTACGAAAATATCTAATACCTATTTGCCATTCCTCTTTGTTTAATTTACGAAAATGTCTAATACCTATTTGCCCTTCCTCTTCGGTTTATTTACGACAATGTCTAAAGGAAAAAAAAGAAAATTTTGAGTCAGAGGGGCATTTTTGGTTTTTCGGCCCAGACCATTTCCAATCTTTTTGTGTCAATTGGTCAGTTACTGTAGTTGCAGGAAATCCCACAACACACCCCTTATAATATTTTCTAGATCTAAATCTATTTCATAATCAAAATAAAGATTAAAGTGCTAAAATTATAAAATGGACAAAAGGATTTTTTACATGGTTCGATCAATGTGATCTACATCCATGGTTCTTCACTATGATTGTTGAGGTTACATTAATATTACATTTACAATCTCCATTAATGGATATTTGGTAGAGCTCTAGATCTAGTTTTTATGGGAAGAAGATGATAAAGAAAATAAATCTCTCCCTCTTACAAAAATGTGTATCCCCCTAGTTTACAAAAATGTCTATCATCCTTTTCTCTCTCCTGCCTTTTTCTTTATATAGGTGTTTTAGTGGATGACAGCTCACATACAGCTCATATTCTCGCAGGTCTTTGATAATTTCGCAGGCTCTTGCTACCTTCTCGCGAGCTATGGAAATGAATGAATCTCGCACACTAACGAATGTTGCGATATTTGGATCCTACATCTTGCTTCTTTTTCCTTGAATATTGCTTGAAGAGCGTTCTTTAAGGAAAAATCCGTTGTTGTAGTAATCTTTGATCTTTGTTGATGAAGGAACGAGCGAAAGAATACTGGACTTGAAAAGTACGTACTTGCCTCTATCCTTTTGCGAAGTTCCGAAGCTTTGCGAAATAAATAAGAAGTATCAACCCTTGAAGTATAAGAAGTATGAAGTATCCTTGAAGAAGTATAAGAAGTACTTAATCCTCGAAATATATAAGAAGTATGAAGTATCCTTTGAGAAGTATAAGAAGTATATGTCCTTGATTGCGAATAAAAGTATTGAAATTATTACTCCACGTTCTCTCGCCTCATGCAATCTTTGTAATGCAAATAAGAATTTAGATTAGTATTCAACATTTCTTTTATCAAAAATATTCATTTAATTGCAAGTTCAAATCGTTTTTCTTTGTTTTGATTTCCTTTGTATAACTTGTTTCGTCTCATCCGATAAACATCTTTCATGGAAATGATCCTAATGAGGTCTTATGCGGCTCTGTTGATGGAAGGTCTTACTAGCATGTTGATGGAAGGTCTTATTTTGCCTCCTACTACTCTCCATGTTAGATATCATTCTCATTTGAGACAAAGCAAATATTTGAGGGAAATATATAAATTGATCTGTGCGAGATTTTTCTCGGCCTCTTTTGTAATATCTGCGAGATTTTTCTTGAATCATTGTAATCGTGAAATCTTTGTAATTCTGCGATTGTATCGCGTTTTGTAAATCAAATCAAAAATCTTTTATTTGTTGTAAAAGTAAAATGTTCAAGGAAAGTGGTACTTAGCTTTTGTGGTTTGATGTTGTTGTCAATCTCACGTGAGAAATACGTTGCATGAAGTATAAATGTCGCTTAGCAAAAACATATGCGAGAGGCAAGTATTGAACTCGCGACCTGCTGCTTGCAAATTCTCGCACCTTACCAACTGTGCTAACACTTTCTTGCGAAATATCTCTGCGAAATAATCATCAACTTTCTTCTTTGCGAAATAATCAAAGTCCGTGCGAAATTTCGCGTAACAAAAATAAATGTACGAGAAGTAAGAATTGATCCTGCGACATGCTGCTTGCATTCATGCCTCTTGACCAACTGTGCCAGTTCTCTTGTGCGAAATTATCGCACACTTGTTAAAACTTGATTTGCTCTTCGCTGTTAGCAACCCAAAAATATGTAAAATGTGCGAAAAATTCGGAGGAGGTGGGAATTGAACCTACGTCCTTCTTCATGCATCGAATCAAATGAACCATATGTGCCAACCCTCCTTTGAGAAATTTCTGTGCGAAGTAATCATAAACTCCCTTCTGTGAGAAATACTCTTGCGAAATATCCATGCGAAAATACACATTCGTTGGGATTTGAACACACGACCATGAACTCATTAACTTCGCAGGTGACCAACTGTGCTGCCTCTTGTTTGCGAAATTATGAAATAACTTTGCGAAATTATTCATTTTTTCGTCCTCTGTAAAAAGAAGAAAACTATGCTCGCAGGCAAATTCGAACGTGCGACCACAAACACACATGTTGTTCTCTGGACCAACTGTTCAAGAACTTCTTTGCGAAATTAACTCATAACTTTTTTCCTTATTCTCTTATTCGCCACTGAAGATGATAATAAAATGAAAACTATGTATCTCTGCGAATTCGAACCCATGACCTATTGTTTGTTCGCTCAGCCTTGAACCATCTGTGCGGATTTCTGTTTGTGATAAAAATTGCAGCATCTGCCTCTTATCTTCTCTTCGTCCTTCCTTAATTTCTTTCAACAAATTGCTTCTTGCTTTTTCTCCTGAATATGGAAATCTTCTATTGAAACTTTGGTTTTCTTCTCTGGAAGTGTAATTTCTTCCATGAAATTTCCATTTTTGAACCTAAACTTTATAGATCTAGAAAAATATACACACTACACAGTTGATGACTTCAAGTATCCATAGAAATTAAATATCAACACCGAATCTTCTTGAACCAACAAGTTACGGGAAGGATAAATCCTTTACTCAATCCCTGTTTCTAGCGCCAAAATGTAGTTGCAGGAAATCCCACAACACACCCCTTATAATATTTTCTAGATCTAAATCTATTTCATAATCAAAATAAAGATTAAAGTGCTAAAATTATAAAATGGACACAAGGATTTTTTACATGGTTCGATCAATGTGATCTACATCCATGGTTCTACACTATGATTATTGAGGTTACATTAATATTACATTTACAATCTCCATTAATGGATATTTGGTAGAGATCTAGATCTAGTTTTTATGGAAAGAAGATGATAAAGAGACGTAAGGAGCCATTAACTAATGAGTTTTGTTCCGTCTTTTGATAAATCATCTTTCTAAACTTAAACTTCTCATCATCTCGGCTTTCCAAAACCATACTTCAAAGGGAATCATCTTTCGATCAGGATATCAGAAAATGAATATAAAAAAGATGTCGGGGATTGTAAGAGCAGTATGATCTGACGTCTCGGTACAACACCATTAACTAATGATAACATCATAACAAAGTTTCTTTCCCCATGGCCAATTGATATTATATGGAGTATTGTTCCTTTTAGAAAGTTTTTTTTTTTTTTTTTGGTTTTTTATTCAATTTTATTGATGATCTCATAAGAGCTCGAGAATCTGATAGATTTTTCTTGAAACCGAGTATCATTCACAAAGAAGAGATTTTTGAAGGGGACTTGCTGGTCAAAGTGGTCCAAGGAGGAAGATGAGATTTTTTCAAAAAGATATTGAAAAAAAGAATGGATCGCCTCTCAAATTTTGACAATATATACTAGTCTTGATACTAACAGGATCAGTAGGCTAGCCATGTATACCGATGATAATGAATATGATAAGTATCCAAAATTTTCATTATCGCCTGTATTAGAAAACGTGGTGGTAGAAGATACTCCTTCTCCTCCATCGCATGTTTTCAATCTGTTTTTTGCGGTTTCAAGAAGAAAATTGCTAAACTAAAACAAGGAATCTATTTGAAACCTCCTCAAAAAAAAAAAAATTCCGAATGAAACGTTTTAGATAAGCTTATTGATGTAATTTTTCGCCTTATCAATGCTTTTTTACCTTTCTTTTATTAGTAAACTTTTTCGCTTAAATAAAAAAGCCAACCAAATAAAGCAAAAAAAAAAAAAAAAAACTTTCAAAGTTTCTTATATAAGAAAAGGGTAGATATTACTCTTAGTAATCCTTGAGGCAAATATGCGAAAGAAATTAGATATAACCAAGGCGAACCAAAAGGAGTCCGTTTAAAAGATAACCTATTTGTTTGTGTCACTAATGTTTTTTTTCTCTCTCCTCTAGTATTTTTTTCCCAATTTCGTCATATTTGTTCAAATTTTTATCAAAATTTTGAAGTTACTTAAATAACAATTAGAGTACCAAGCAAGCTCTTGATACTTAGCGCATTCCGCACTCTAGGTTAAAATGATTTGGCTCAGAGAGAAGGCGTTAATTAACCAACTCCCCAGCCAAGCAATATAACATAGGAATCACCCTACTGGTCATACCGATGAGAATTGGTTTACATGTTCACAAGTCGAAAGACGATAAACAAGATTAGAAATCATCCCACTTGTCTAAACAACTGCTTATACAATTGATCGTCTTGAGATAGGTGTCACATTTCTGGTACATAGATCGCTGCCTTTTACGCATTTCCTATCCAAATCCAAAGCCTGCTCCTCGGGGATGTTTCGCTCCTTTAGGTCTTGCGTCACTGCTTCCATCCATGTCAGCTTTGGCCTCTCTCTAGCTCTCTTAGTCTCCTCTCTATATTTTTTTTTTAATCCATGCGTGTACCAGAGCCTCCTGGGGAAAATTAATATAATATATTTATAATTTCTAATATAATATCAACAATTATAAAAAAATAATAATAATATAATGACTCTCACGATGCTGATATATATATATATATATATATATTTTTTTTCTTTGGCAAAATTACCCAATTTTCGGTTTCTTTACTTTTGCAAAAGTGGCACTTAAAAGAGGACTAAGTAATTACTTTCTTCTACTTACTACTTATGACATGAATTAGACGTTAACATGCTTGCTTAAAAAAACGTTAACATGTTGATTATGAGTATCAATTTTATTAACGGTGTACCAAAATTTGTATAAGACAAAATATCTTTCATTGGTCGATTGGTATATTCGGCGCTAACGGTACCCGTATTAAAAACATTACGTTTTAAAGAGAAACATCTAAAAAAAAACCATTGGTAGCAATTCATAAGAGCAATATAAAGTACCCATTTAAAAGACGAAAATTATTTGAGACCAGAGACTCAAATATCTAACATGTATTTAAGTGGCCAAATCATCATCCGGTGTGGCTATTGGATATCTGACAATAAACCACCCATTATGAAACCAACGACAAGTGTAAACAACATCAATGTTGTAAATGATCTGATCACTTAAGTGGAAACTTGGGATGACACTAAACCCAATGCTATCTTTGTTTTTGAAACTGATAATTGTATCAAGCATCTTTAAATCATGTGTTATAGGAGGACCAGGAAATCTAGCCTCTTAACGAAAATGGTAGGTTCTCTGTGAATTTCTTATGTAATAGGTTAAATAACGACTCTACGAAATAGAGAAAAATATGGAACTTGAAGAAAATGGTAGGTTCTCTGTGAATTGCTTATGTAACATGTTAAATAACGACTCTATGAAATAGAGAAAAATATGGAACTTGAAGGTCTCACCTTCTGTCAAAATATTTGGCTGTAAAATAACTCACTTTATACTTTTTAATAGTATGAAAGGAGTTGTAAATCTTCCGCATGTAAATACTACTTGTATATCTTGAAATGTACACAATGAATCTCTAGCATCTCTCTTCCTAGAAAGCAATTTTGTACATCAAGTGTGGGAACACTTCACTTTAAAAGTCATTATGTTAAGGATAATTCTAACACCTGTCATGAATGAATTAACAATTGGTTTATCTTTTCCAGTCATAATTGAGCTGTAATGGGTTGACATGAGTTGTGTAGTACAATCACATGACAGATTTGGAAAGCTAGATACAACAAAGTTCTAAACAGAATGTATCATGATAACTGTATTACAAAATCCCACTACAGTTAAATACATAAATGTTATTATGAATGTTAATATAATTGTTATAACATGAATCATATTTTGTATTATGCTCATTTGCTACATACTATTATCGAAATAACTAGTCTAAATACCTTTCATTAACCTAGATTCATGACATACATGATAAATATTGCTATGTCTATGTTCCCAGGTATTTATAACCCCGTGAAAAGGGTAATTTTGATGATGCAAGTAACTGTAGAGAAACTAGGAGAATCTTTAGGATAAAACAACAAACAAGATCTAGCACTAAATGGCGCAGAGGCAGCTTTCCAGTAGGCAATTGAACTGAATATGCACAACATATAATTTCAAAATGACTGAGAACCTACTCTCCAATTGTTGATTGGAATGTAACAAGGAAGTCATATTCAAAAACTCGTTAATTTGAAAACGATAGTAAATTTAGTCATTAGATTTGACAATTTGCTCCTAGCCAATATTTTTACGATGCATAACAAATCAGTCACTGACAGCAGGTGGATCATGGATAGATAAAAACCTTGACGTCTTGATTCATTATTTCAGTATGAGAATGACCTTAACCAGGGCAATGTACTAATATTTTGAAATTCGATGGGCTTCTTACAGTGACTTTTTTTTTCTTATATAAGAAAAAGCCATTTTTTTTGTTGATAAATCTCATAAAATTTCATTCATGATAAATTGAGATTACACGAACTTCAATAACATCAAGATTAAATATCAAAATATAATTAAAAAGTACTAACAAAGAGTAATCCGTGAAGAGAAGTAACGAACTACCAACAAGAGTACCAAACAACCTCAAGATTGAAAGAATGGTTTTGGAATTATAATCCAACCGTTTTGATAGAGTTTTTTCTTCTTGAAAAAGAGATTTAATATACCCAAAGTCTTGAATCTTGATCACAACACTTGAACTTCCACCCGAAATCTCCAATTGAGATCACAAAGAAACGCCATGAGAGCGCAAATATAATCTCCATAAAGGAGAAGACACAAACAAAAAGGGCAAAAAACCAACAAGAACACCATAAAAATCTCCTAAAAACAATGAAGATTAAAGCAAAAACTTAAACAAATCTAACCTAAACTTCTAGCTATCTAAGAAAACAAGAAAAAGTAAAGAAAACCCGTGGACTAAATCTAAGAGCAGTTCCTATGGAATGAACAAACTTTGAGTTTGTTCATTTTTCTCCCACTATGGACTCAACAAACATGAAAAATGGATGTTCAAACCAACAAATTTGTTGGTTTGTTAATTGAGTTGGAGGATGTAGCGCGCGCTTGATGAAAGGTCGGGCGAGCTTCGCTCCAGCGCTGGCGGTTGAGCCAAAACCGCTGGCGATTTTCTTTCCAGCGCGCGCTTTTGAGTAAAGCGCTAGAGCTTGTCCTTACAGCGCCGCGTTTATCATAGAAGCGCCAATGGCTGAATCTGGACGACTGAAAACTCTTGTGATCTAACAGCTATATTTTTAGAGTTCTATAAATACTCCTCATTTCATCTCCAAATTCACACATTCTACACATTCTTCACTCTCAAATCATCTACAAAAATGCCTCCCAGAGTTCGTGGTGTTAGATACACTCAACAAGAGGATTTAGCTATTTGCAGAGCCTACATTTTTCAAACACAAGATGTTGTCGCTATTGCCGATATCGGTAGGAATGTATCCCAATCGACGTTCTGGGAGAAAGTTTATGAAATGTTCGCTGCTGAAACGATGAACATTAATGGGCGTGATTGTCACGGATTGGCGCATCGTTTTAGTGTAATTAATTGTAATTGTATTGCAGTTCGTCGATCAACTAATGGAGAATCGCAAAAATAAGCTCAACGATGAAGCCGAACATGAAGTGGAACCCAAAACTCTAGCGATGTGGCCAGCATCTCACCGCGGTCGTCCTTTCGACTTCCATGCTTGTTTCAACATTCTTAGGGTGCTCAACAAATACAATCCCTACATCGCCTAGGAATTCCACCACCCGCCGAGAATTGACGCCTATGTAGTAGTTGTTTTAATCTAATGTATTTCTTTTATTCTAATGTATGATGTGGTTGTTCAATGCAGTATGTTTTTATTTATGAGATTGATGGTGCAATGTTTAATCGAGGAAAAATTTAAATTACTTATGACATTGATGGTTTTAGATAATCGTAATAACACAAAATAAACAACATAATACCATAGTGAATCGATTTGTCCTTCAACTTCAATCAGCCCACTCCACCAAAAAACACCTAGGACATTCCTATATATGCCTTCCATATGTGTCTTCTTCATAAGAAGTCCGCAAATGCATAAAAGTCTTGCAATCGGGCTTTGAGCATCCACTGATTCTCTGTGGACAATGTTTGTATTTGTGATCTCCATATCCACAATGCTTGCAGTGTAATAACTCCTTCTTCAATTTGGATTTAAGTTTGAAGTTTTTTGCAGAGTGTTGCAATCTTTTCTTCTTCTTCTTTTTTAATCTTCATAGCATCATCTAGCATATGTGGTTCCTCTGGACAGTTGGGATCTTGACATTGCAAATACCTGAGATTTTCCGGTTTTGATTCAATCACCATTCTGATGCGTGAACAACCTTCCCGCGGACACTTTGAATACATTCAAGGGCATTGTATAAGACTGTGGTTATCCATGAAACATAATGGACAAACCTCTTTTGCTTCGACACATAATATTTGCGTCGCTTTGCCTTTAGAAAACATGGTGGATGTTGAGAAAGAAATCTGTTGGTTTGGTTTAGAGGCCAACCCTAGTGTTGTATTTATAACAAAAAAATACGCGTTGGTAATTCAAACGAGCGGTTTTAGTAAAATCGCGCGGTTTTACTACAAACGCCAACTCCTATGGTAATTCAGACGGGCATGTTGATGGTGGTTTTTATCTCAGGGCTAAATTTGTAAAAGTCTATCTACCTGCCCCGGTATCAGATGTAGTAGACATTTATATGTCTATATTCCGTAGGGAATTTGGAGAATATATCTGAAAAGGCGAGGGTACCCAAATATACCTCAAGCTAAAACTTTTCCTACCTATAAGTCCTTTCTCCGAAAGTGATCGTCTATGGACTGAGTCGAGACAATGAAACTAATCGGTTCACACTTCGAGTGATCTTCTATGGATACGAGATCGAGAAAATACAACAACGAAGTATGTTTACTTGATACAAAGGTTCGTACTTAACCAAACACAATAGGATTGCTTATCAAGTAAATAGGAATTAACGTTTGTGTGATTTACTTTAATTAAATAAAACAATTATAATGCGGAAAATAAAAGTAAATGACACAGCAATATTTTGTTAACGAGGAAACCGCAAATGCAAAAAAAACCCGGGACCTTGTCCAGAATTGAATACTCTCAGGATTAAGCTGTTACACAAAATTACACCTAACTTCGTACAGTTGAGACCAAGTAACTAACCCTATAATTCACTTAGTTCCGTATGTATTCCCACGCCTCCGACTTGTGAATAAGTCACGTACTTGGAAAATTCCTTTGGTTCGTATTCCAAATAGTAAAGGAACAACAAATCTGTTTGGTATCAACTCTATTCAACCAAGTGATATGAGTCGGACAAAGGCTCTTCTGTTTATCTTAACATAAACTCCTTCGACGGGTCCTTATATCTATCTTATGTTCAATCACCCAAAGGTAATCATTTAATATTAAGCCAATCAATACCTTTAATCACAAGGAAACGTATTGATGCCGATCTACTCAATTAATCAATCCAATTTACCACAAGGATAAACCGATTATTAATTGGATCCTCTTTTACCGAAACAAGTATTGTGCACACCAAAGATTATAAAACCCAAGTCATATCTTTAATATCTTATTTGTCTTCAAATCTTCTTAACTCTTCAATAAAAACCTGCACACAATCACTTGAATCTCTTGTGATCAATCACGCATTTAACGGAGTGCGTTAACAATGAATTATCACAAGATCGTCTTTAGAACTAACAACAATCTAAAGATCCCCGTCGAAACTCTGAACTAGTTTGAGTGAATCTTATATCAGAAGAGAAGATTCTCAAGAATAAACAAACTAGGTGCAATCAGATTTCAACCACCGTTAGTCAATCAAATCAATCGAAAACAAAGATAAACCGCAATTATCTAGTTTCCCACCAACGGGTCGCGCTAGAGCTTCTCAATCCCAAAGAAGACTTTAAATTGAGCGGTCGTAAGAGATTTCACCTAATTAGGTTACTCTCCTCTCCGAATAGGCGGCTACACCAGTAACAACAACAAAAGAGTAAATATGTTGTTACGAAGGATTAGTTTGCTAGAAAGGAAAACTTCGTGTATTTATAGACAAGGAAGTTTGGACACCAAGGAATTTCCAAAACCGAAAATATTCTCAAGATATTCTTAAAAGCACAGATTCGGTTTTCATAATTCCTGTAAATGCTCTGTCCAAAAATAACGATCGAAATATCTCGGAAAATCTAATTAGTAAATGCACATTACTAATTCTGTAATTTCCCTACAAAATGAAATTAATAACCTTAATTAAAAGATTCTTAACTAACTTATGTTTCGATCCTGGGATTCTCTTCCCTTAGCCGTTAAGGAATATCTTTGAACAATTATAGAAATAAACATTCACAGCACGTGTTCAAAGTTTGTCGACATCTTAACTTTGTAAGTTATCTTTCACACTTACAACCTTGAAACCGATTTGCCACACTTCCAAACAAGTTTAGAATTGGTTCATCTGACTTTCAAGAACTATGTGATTGATCAAACCAATATTCAATCACAATCATGGGTTTACGGTTCTACCTCCATGTGAGTATTGTGCATAGTCACACTAGCTTCCCAAAAGTTCGGTTGACTAGGTACTAGGACCGGTTCCCCTTTATGCTATAAACCTTGTTGCACCCCATACAAGGATCGGTTCCCTTTGATGTACTGCACCCCTTACTAGGATCGGTTCCCTTTCCCTTACTAGGATCGTTTCCCTTTCCCTTACAAGGCCAGACATACAAAATCCGATCATACCACAGGTGATTACTTAAGATCTGTTTTACTAATAAAAGTTATACCAATACATAAGTCAGGCCTTTGTGAACAGTTCTACCAAGAACACAACAAGTTGTGAGCGATTATACTTGTTTATAGGTGAAAACTACTCCTGTTGAATTTGGTAATTTGAGGTGTGTGGATGAGGAATGAATCTAAACCCTAAACAAATGCACTGCGCGGTGAGTGCTTGTAGATTCGGAAGTCAATCTATGCAAGTCCGGCCTAAACCAAGAAATGGCCGTTCCAGACTTGTTTCGGTCACAAAGTGAAGGAGATGGGGTTGATCTTAGGGAGGGAAGCGAAGAAGGTGTTGAGATTTTGAAGGTGTTGGCTATGAATGACTTGTAAAAGAAAGATGAGCAGGCTTACGATTGATGCAAGCAGGCTCTGGGTGTTGGAATACGTTTTGTATTAACACTTGCCTCTGTTGTTTTTCCCTTCTGTTTTTGAAATAGGACGTAAAACCTATTTATATAAGTCATTGAGCCTTATTCACGTCTCTCGTGGGAAGTGGAGGAAGTGGAGTGATGGAGTAGTGGAGTTGTGCGTCGGTGCCACACGACCAGTCTTGCCCACTTCTCTTGTTCACCTCTTACCGTCCAAGACTTCCTAACACGTTCTTGTGATGGCGCGTTGCACGCTGCACGCTGTAAACCGCAAGACCAATACCCCAGTATGTATCCCCAAGTTTGTGACATGATTGATGTCTGGAACGTGTGGATCGTGGATCCACGATAGGTAGCATGTAATGCTAATTTGAATAACTGCGTTATTCGGGAAGTTGATACTTGTGAAGTATCGTGTGTATTTTATGCAGTGTACTTGCATCATGGTGTGGTAAAGTGATGGGTAATGACGCCTCACTGACCAACTAACTCCTGACCAGGGTTGTATAACCAAGCTGGTGAAGTTGGACGGATGAGATGATCTTTGAGACACTCATATGCGACCGTTAATGAAATTAGGGTTTTGAAGAGGTGTGCAGCATCACTCTTGACCTGGTCGAAACCAAGCATGGGATACAACTTTGGCCGGGCCGACCATACATGCGTGTAGACGGCATGATGGTGTAGGCGCCTATACCCCATTACCTCACGAAAGTATGATCTGGGTCACTCAATTCATCCGGTGAAGTTGAGTGGTCGAGATCGATTTGTGACAGAAAACTAGTGCCGCAAGAGCCGCACGTCACGCCCACTTCAGGCACACGTTCCAAGATGACCAATCTTGGTCGGTCTTGGATGATTGGCATGGTGTGAAGGTGGTAGGCTGGTGTTCACGCCTATACCTGAATATCCCATAAAAACGTGATCTCGAGCCATCCAAATCGTCCCGGCGAAGTTGAGCGGTCGAGATCGGTTTGTGGTTTGGGAGGTGTGACCACGCTAGTTTGGGCGTGCGTTTTGGATTAACCGGGCATGATATGCCTTGGCCAATCGGGTGAGGGAATAGATGGGTCCACGGTGGTCATCTTTGGTATGACCGGACCTCGCTTAATCTAATCTTGGACCCTCCATTCGTGCTTCGGAGAAGATGGACGCTCGTGATGCTCAAAACCCTAATTCTCGGGATTTCAAAGCCGTGCGTCACCCCTTGTTTGGGCGCACGAATTTGTTACGACCAAGCATGGTTGGTCTTGACCGGTTGGTCAAGTGTGTAGGTGGGCCTCGGTGATTGTGTTGACATGCTCTGGGCCCTTTGAGTTTACATCTACACCCTCCATCTATACCTGCGAAGATGGATGGTTGAGACTGTTTTGCGACACATGTAATATGCCGCAAACCCTAATTTAGGGTTTTCCGTCCATACTGCTTGGTATGAACGTCTTTTGGCAAGCTAGGCCAATGGCCGACCATGCGGGGTCGGCAGTGGGTATTCCATATCTGCTTGGGGGTGATGGAATTGATCTGGGTCATCCAATCATGCTTTTGGAGTTGGATGACTGCGATCATATCCGTACTGATACGGTCAGTCTGGATGCTCAATCGGGCTAGTATAACACACCGAGAGGGGCTCAATCGGGCTAGTATAACACACCGAGAGTCAGCCTGTACGGGTATTTTGTACATGGTTTCATTATAATGCTTGGAGGTTCGTGTTGCTCGTAAGAGTAACACTCGATCGTCATGCCGCACCGATAATGAGTACGGGAAATACAAGGCTGATTGCGCATTAATTAATAATGCTAGAAATTCACGGGGTATATGGGATTGTTGCTACATGCTCCAACCTGGATGAATTTCGTGTATTCATAGAATGGGATTGTTGCCACATGCTCCATTCTTGGTGAATTAAGTGAGGGAGTATCCAACACTTTAATGGCTTTATATTTTACAAGATGTCAGCGCATTATTTTCTGGTTTTTACAATTTTAACCTTAAATGAAAATCCACCATCAACAATACTCTATCACACATATTGGTTGTTCATAAGATATGCAATGAATAACAAAACCAATAACACCTGGCAATTTCCTTTTCGGTTCACAAACAAGTTTATGAACTTACTTCCTTAGAACACATGTAAACATTGTTCCCTATGATTAAATCCTCACCTCATACCCATACATAATCACAATAGCATTCAAATAATTATGGCGATGTCTTATCTACAAAGTTTAATGGTTAAGCAATAAACCTCGTATTGTTTTCCTTAATACTATGTCTATCTAGAGTTCAAATATGCTTCGCAGTTTTGTTTTCAATATGCACGACTTGAAAGATACGTTAGGGAATGAAACAGTTCAAGTCAAATATCACTAACCTCAAGTGGAAGGATGATCGTTGTCATTGTAGCTCCTTGCTTCTTCACATCTTCAAGTCTTCGCAATACTTGTAATGTCTCATATCCTAATACTTTCAAGCTAACCTATACGAAGTTTAACTCTAGTACATAATCAAGCGACTCTTAACACGAGTTTTGATTCACTAAAATATGACAACCAAACTTGACATACCAACGCTTGGTGGGTTCAACCGAGCCATGCTCTAACAATCCCCCCCTTTGTCAATTTTAGTGACAAAACTCTTACATCATATGGATAAACAAATTACAATAATTCATTACAATCCGCTTGATTCCTGATTCAACAGCACAGTGAAACTGCTTACATTCAATCCTTGAAAATGTCGTTGTTGACATTATAATAACAAAGCTATTACTCCCCCTAAGGAACATAGGTAGATATTAAATCCGCACATCTTTTTTATACCAATCATATGACATGTTACTCCCCCTTAGTCTGTGCTTTCACTCTTTCGTTAGATAAAAATATTCAAGTACCAATATTCTTTTCCCTAGCGATGCCAATCAATATAAATATCAATGCCAGCATCACCTGTTTACTCCATATATTTCTCCCCCTTTTTGTCACAAAAATGACAAAGAAACGAAAAAATAAAGGACAACACGAAAAGAATCTTACAAATCTCATAATAGACTTGCAAACCTGTAGAGTTAGGCACGAGGGTTCCACACATCATGTTCTGATAACCAATATCAAAACCGAAACTACAAGTAGTCTTATTTTTATATGTTACCAAGGAAACAATTGCCCGAAACAATTTTTCCAATTTAGTTTAGCAAACCAAAACAACTAAGCATATTAGTCCCTTTGCTAAACCGATTGTTCAAAAACAACCGCTTAATTCGATAAGACCAAAATAAAGATAAACTCCATTTTTGTCATCAGGTTCTAATTATCCATAAACTTAGACCTTTCAATTTTAAACAAGACAAGTACTATGTTAGTTAATTGGCACTTCTTGTTTAGGCATTCGATTAGACTTGAATAACCGAAACCTCACTTCGATAAGTCTAACTAAGATCAGAATTAACTTAGTTTATCTTATCCGGAATCGAATTGGACTGAACAACTCATCCCGTACACATATTATTTCGTTAAGCCATAAATAATTCATACAAACCAAAATAAATCAACTTGCATAATTATTCACCTCAATAGGGAAGCAATTGAAACAACATAGACATTATAAGCATGAATTGCACCGTAATTTTGTAAGCCTAAACGATTGATACCATCCAAAAGCAAGATAACAATAGTTTTTCTTAACCGGAACCAATTGAATCACACACACACATCAATTGTACCGAAATTTTGTAAGCCTAAATAATTGATACCACACAATAAAGCAAGATAACAATAGTTTTTCTTAAACGGAACCAATTGAAACACACATCCACACACACATCATGGAATAAATATCAATTGAACCGAAATTTTGTTAAGCAAAAGCAACAAATATATATAATATAAACTAGGCTTTTCTTAAAAGAAACAATTAACTAACAAGATTGTTACCTCAAATTTCGCATCCACTTCTCAATATGATTGCATCTTCTTCCAGGGAGAATTGATATCGAAATATCACCACGTTGTCATCCTTATGCGTGAACAAAGGAATAACAACACACCTCAACCTTTACCAGAGAAAGGTTGAAAACCGGTTTTAACAATTGCAAGAAAAAGTTGAAAACCGTCGAAACACATATGCTTTTATGCTAAACCAAAACCGATTCAACATATTGTGACTTTTTCACATATTGTTTCTATCAGAACCCCTCATAATCCTTTGATAAAGCCTACCTACTAGGGCTAGAACTTAATCCCGCTAAATCAAAAAGTCACCCAAACCATGTGGGTTCACAATATATGAGATCGAATATTAAGGTAGTAAAACCGAAATCAAACATCCCATAAACATACATAGTAATAAGGTAAAAGCAATTAAGCACATGCTATGTAAACCAAAAACTATCACAAGAAAATTACAAATCAAATAATTTTATTCATAATAAGATAGTTTTATTCATGATAGACTTTATTGAAATAAATCAAAAACTACTGTCTATTTTTCTTGAAGAGTTTTAATCTTCTTTCACTTGCTCATTAGAGTCTTCTTCAGACACAAACTTTTGTTCTTCTTTTAGGAACTCATCATTGATTGCTACGATTCCTTCCAGAGTTTATGGATCATTTCTGTGTACAAACAAAAGTTGTCTCTGAATACAGTTTAGTTGTCTTCCAAGACGCAAGATGTGAAACATGAGATCTCCATTACCGTATATTTGATCATGAGAGATACTTGATCCCTTTTGAGCACCATACATCCGGTTAATGACTCCTTAAGAGATAGTTTTAATCACTTTCCCATCTTCACAGTTGTTCCCCATTGCTTTTTCACACACTTTGGTGATGAGACAGAATATCCAAGATTTCTATGGAATCCCGTAACATTGAGAGATTCAATGATTTTAAATATTTGATTGATAATCATTCCACAGATATCAGTTTGTTTCTTTCCTTCAATGAGGTAATAAACCAATTCAACAAAATCTTTATTCCATTGAGAGGAATCTCTTGAGCAAGCATAGAGAGTGGGTACGGCCAGTTTACCGAAAATCCTTAGATATAAGGGAACGTCTTTGGTTATCATTCTTCACTTTTTCCATTCAACATTCTTACAAAGTAAAGAGTTTTGAAATGTTATCGTGCTCAATTTCAGAACTCGTGATCATATGACCTTTTACCTTGTAGTTGATGATTTCCGAAATCATCTTTTCGTCGACGTGAATAAATGTACTTCCAATCGTGGTACTAAAAGTAAGATTTTCATGATTTATATTGTGAATATTACCATAAAAGATTCTTACTGACATCGGAGAGTATTTTTCAAAATTCGAACATATTCCCCCAAATTCGTTCTTGAACAAAGTTCACATAGCTGGTTTCTAAAACATCCGGATCAAATCGTTTTTCTTCAGCGAAGCTAACTCCCTTCAGGGCTTGATATCTTCCAAAGCATGTACTATCTACAAAGTTTGTAAGATTATGCTTTCCTTCGATCAAGTGTGGATTCTTGATTTTCTCAACTTCTTCGGGAGATAAAAGTTGATTCATGAAAAACTCATCAATTTCAGAGATTTCTTCTCTTGTTTTCCTTTTTCCCATACTTGCAAAATTATGAGAAACCCTAGTTACGGTTTTGCGCAATCTTCCCCAATATGTTTGAATACATAGCAAGAGATTATCTTTTATAGGAAGACTTGTCAACAAGAACCGGAAATAACTAGTTTTAGGAAAAACACTCAAAATCGGAAACCGTGACTTGAGAGGAAACAATTTCGATTTCGTGTCTAAGTCTTTCTTTTGGAGAACCGGTTTTCTATGGAATGGACCTTTATTTCGGATTGATTCCATGTTTTTGTCCAATAATTTGTGTACTCTTTTATTACCATAATGGGATAATATCACTTGAAATTTATTCAAGAATTTATTAGAGTATGCAGAGATAGAATTGAACAAAATACGATATTCATTAAAAATATCATTAGAATCAAAAAACATATATTTCAAAAGATCACTTGCTTCATTAAAACAGTTGTGAGGTGCATGAAGCAATCCATTGTTAATAAATTTATTAACCGAAAACTTATTCCATGAAGGAACACATGTTTTCCAAAATCGCATCCTAGATTGCGAAGCATTGACATAATTATATACGAAAGTGTACATGTATATATTTTGGTTGGCCCTCCAAAGTATATTCAAGATTTTTTTAATTATCAAGAACACAATGACCATGGTTCATACACATCATAATAGGAATCTTATGCATTTTCAAGATACAACCTGTTACATAGGCCTTAGCATCATTGTTACACAACAAGATGATATGCAAACCTATGTTTACCAAAGGAACATGTAAGTCACTCAAGACATACATAAGCATGATTCCTAAAATATTTAGGAATAGGAGTATTGCATACTTCATACGTGTTCTCCACCACGATCTTGTAAAGTAATCAAACCTTCAACTACGTTAAATGAATCGGTCATAGATTCAATTCTTATAGGTTGGATCGCACCAAACACATATTGTTAGATCTTTTCGTGTTTGCCTGCTCTGATACCAATTGAAAAGGCGAGGGTACCCAAATATACCTCAAGCTAAAACTTTTCCTACCTATAAGTCCTTTCTCTGAAAGTGATTGTCTATGGACTGAGTCGAGACAATGCAACTAATCGGTTCACACTTCTTGTGATCGTCTATGGATACGAGATCGAGACAATACAACAACGAAGTATGTTTACTTGATATTAAGGTTCGGACTTAACCAAACACAATAGGATTGCTTATCAAGTAAATATGAATTAATGTTTGTGTGATTTACTTTAATTATAATAAAACAATTATAACGGAAAATAAAAGTAAATGACCGCAAGATTTTGTTAACGAGGAAACCGCAAATGCAGAAAAACCCCGGGACCTTGTCCAGAATTGAATACTCTCAGGATTAAGCCGCTACACAAAATTACACCTAACTTCGTATAGTTGAGACCAAGTAACAAACCCCATAGTTCACTTAGTTCCGTCTGTATACCCACGCCTCCGACTTGTGAATAAGTCACATACTTGGAACAATTCCTTTGGTTCGTAATCCAAATAGTAAAGGAACAACAAATCTGTTTGGTATCAACTCTATTCAACCAAGTGATATGAGTCAGACAAAGGCTCTTCTATTTATCTTAACATAAACTCCTTCATCGGGTCCTTAGATCTATCTTATGTTCAATCACCCAAAGGTAATCGTTTAAGATTAAGCCAATCAATACCTTTAATCACAAGGAACCGTATTGATGCCGATCTACTCAATTAATCAATCCAATCTACCACAAGGATAAACCGATTATTAATTGGATCCTCTTTTACCGAAACAAGTATTATGCACACCAAAGATTATAAAACCCAAGTCAGATCTTCAATATCTTCTTTGTCTTCAAATCTTCTTAAATCTTCAATAAAAACTCGCACACAATCACTTGAATCTCTTGTGATCAATCACGCATTTAACGGAGTGCAGTTAACAATGGATTATCACAAGATCGTCTTTAGAACTAACAACTGTCTAAAGATCCCTGTCGAAACTCTGAACTAGTTTGAGTGAATCTTATATCAGAAGAGAAGATTCTCAAGAATAAACAAACTAGGTGCAATCAGATTTCAACCACCGTTAGTCAATCAAATCAATAGAAAAAAAAAGATAAACCGCAATTATCTAGTTTCCCACCAACGGGTCGCGCTAGAGCTTCTCAATCCCAAAGAAGACTTTAAATTGAGCGGCCGTGAGAGATTTCGCCTAATTAGGTTACTCTCCTCTCCGAATAGGTGGCTACACCAGTAACAACAACAAAAGAGTAAATCTATTGTTACGAAGGATTAGTTTGCTAGAAAGGCAAACTTCGTGTATTTATAGACAAGGAAGTTTGGACACCAAGGAATTTCCAAAACCGAAAATATTCTCAAGATATTCATAAAAGCACAGATTCGGTTTTTCATAATTCCTGGAAATGCTCTGTCCAAAAATAACGATCGAAATATCCCGGAAAATCTAATTAGTAAATGCACATTACTAATTTTGTAATTTCCCTACAAAATGAAATTAATAAACTTAATTAAAAGATTCTTAACTTACTTATGTTTCGATCCTGGGATTCTCTTCCCTTAGCCGTTAAGAAATATCTTTGAACAATTATAGAAATAAACATTCACAACACGTGTTCAAAGTTTGTCGACATCTTAACTTTGTAAGTTCTCTTTCACACTTACAACCTTGAAACCGATTTTCCACACTTCCAAACAAGTTTAGAATTGGTTCATCTAACTTTCAAGAACTATGTGATTGATCAAACCAACATTCAATCACAATCACGGGTCTACGGTTCTACCAAAACAAGTTTCGGTTCTACCTCCATGTGAGTATTGTGCATAGTCACACTAGCTTCCCAAAAGTTCGGTTGACTGGGTACTAGGATCGGTTCCCCACATATATATGGTATCTAACTTATATGTGTTGCACATGTCCATAGGATCGGTTCCCCTTTCTGCTATAAACCTTGTTGCACCCCATACAAGGATCGGTTTCCTTTGATGTACTGCACCCCTTACTAGGATCGGTTCCCTTTCCCTTATAAGGATCAGTTCCCTTTCCCTTACAAGGTTAGACATACAAAATCCGATCATACCACAGGTGATTACTTAAGATCGGTTTTACTAATGAAAGTTATACCAATACATAAGTCAGGCCTTTGTGAATAGTTCCACCAAGAACACAACAAGTTGTGAGCGGTTATACTCTATCACACATATTGGTTGTCCATAAGATATGCAATGAATAACAAAACCAATAACACCTGGCAATTTCCTTTTTGGTTCACAAACAAGTTTATGAACTTACTTCCTTAGAACACATGTAAACATTGTTCCCTATGATGAAATACTCACCTTATACCCATACATAATCACAATAGCATTCAAATGATTATGGCGATGTCTTATCTACAAAGTTTAATGGTTAAGCAATAAACCTCGTATTGTATTCCTTAATACTATGTCTATCTAGAGTTCAAATATGCTTCACAGTTATGTTTTCAATATGCACGACTTGAAAGATACGTTAGGGAATGAAACAGTTCAAGTCAAATATCACTAACCTCAAGTGGAAGGATGATTGTTGTCGTTGTAGCTCCTTGCTTCTTCACATCTTCAAGTCTTCGCAATACTTGTAATGTATCATATCCTAATACTTTCAAACTAACCTATACAAAGTTTAACTCTAGTATATAATCAAGCTACTCTTAACATGAGTTTTGATTCACTAAAATATGACAACCAAACTTGACATACCAACGCTTGGTGGGTTCAACCGAGCCATGCTCTAACAATATCAAAATCTGACGAGCACTTATGCCTCTCTTCATATTATATCGAAACTCAAGCTCCTGGATGAACTGTTCACTAGTATAGAGCCTAATGAGTGTATAAGATCCTAGCTGCATTACTCACAAATGCCGGAGCCTGCTGAGTACTTTTCTTGTGCTTATGTTCCCTGGCAGAACCCTTAATATTGGTATGGGATGACGGATTTGTGTTCACACGCAGCATAGTAGCATGAGCCTCCAAGTACCAAGGTTAAGGCCCTTGCACAAAATACTCAGTCAGAAAGCAAAGAATAAACAGATCCGCGGAGTAGGACCAACAATGAGGGGAGCGTGGCCATGCCATAGGATAACCGGCGCCATTTGGCCACGCCCCATGCTACCTAACCGGCCCTTACTCCTTTGTTGACATATCAGGTCGCTTTAAACCTGCCACACTTCCATGAGTTGTGGCTGGACCCATACTTGCCGACCTCATTTCCCATCGACCAATCAGGTTGCTCTAAAGCCACCACACTCACACCAGAAGTGTAGCCACGCCCATGCTTGGCCGGCCCCTCTACTTCCTACCGACCAATCAGATCACTTTAAAATGCGCCACGAGCACTAGAGGTGTGGCCGCGCATTACGTTTGGCCGACCCATTTTCTTGACCAATCAAGTCGCTCTAAACTCGCCACCATACATTAAAGGCCAAACGCACCCTGCCGCACCACCATACTAACTGGCAAGCCAAACGCGCCTTGCCACAAAAACATATTAATCGGCATGCCAACATGCCACTCTGCCGCAGTAACATACCAATGTGCCACAAATGACGCCACTATGTGCTAATCGACTTTCTATTCGTGGCCAATGCCATAAAGGACTCCACTTAGGATTTCACGATCGAAACAAGACTTTTGCTTCAGTAGCATTAGCCGAAACCCTAACTTTTGGTCATAGTCCACAACATGCCACGAACCACTTTAGCCTTGGCCATGCCTTAACTTTGGCCACGGTGCCAAATCCTAGCCTTGGCCATGCCGCCAAGCCCTAACTTTGGCCACGACACCAAATCCTAGCCTTGGCCATGCCGCCAAGCCTTAACTTTGGCCACGACGCCAAATCCTAGCCTTAACTTTGGCCACGACGCCAAATCCTAGCCATGGCCATGCAGCCAAGCCCTAACTTCGGCCACGACGCCAAATCCTAGCCATGGCCATGCCGCCAAGCCTAACCGCCACGACCAAATCCTAGCCTTGGCCATGCCGCCAAGCCCTAACTTTGGCCACGGCGCCAAATCCTAGCCTTGGCCATGCCGCCAAGCCCTAACTTAGGCCACGACGCAAAATCCTAGCCTTGGCCATGCCGCCAAGCCCTAACTTTGGCCACGGCGCCAAATCCTAGCCTTGGCCATGCCGCCAAGCCCTAACTTTGGCCACGACGCCAAATCCTAGCCTTGGCCATGCTGCCAAGCCCTAACTTTGGCCACGGCGCCAAATCCTAGCCTTGGCCATGCCGCCAAGCCTTAACTTTGGCCACGACGCCAAATCCTAGCCTTGTCATGCCGCCAAGCCCTAACTTTGGCCATGGCGCCAAATCCTAGCCTTGGCCATGCCGCCAAGCCCTAACTTTGGCCACGGAGCCAAAGCTTTGGCCATGCCACCACGCCGCTGCTATCTCGTTATGTCATTAACATGTGCCAACAGAATGTGGCCATAATCAACGGCCACCCTCTCTCCTGAATTACAATCTCAGCCATCCAAGTTCGCCACCGAACTGACAGACTTGTGGCAAGTTTTAGGCGACCAACCGCCTAAATCTAGTGGCCATGGCTACGCCAGGCGCCACTTGCACCACCGTGCCACTGGCATGCGCGAGCCATGCCAGCCATGCCACATTGCCACTGGCGTACACCAAAACGCCATTATCAGACGCCAACACAAGGTAGCCATAATCAACGGCTACCCTCCTTCATGAGATGCGATCTCAGCCATCGAAGTTCGCCACCGAACTGACAAACCTGTGGCAAGTTTTAGGCGACAAGCCAAAACGAGCCTAATAGCATCACATGCTATTTTCCTGCGGTAAGTCCCTTGACTTTGACTTGCCACACGTAGCAAAGTGATACATGTTTTCCACGAAAACACTCGAGACATCAAACATGTCACAAACTGGGGGATGCTCATCAGGGTATTGGTCTGGCGGTTTACGGCGTGCGGCGTGCAATGAGCCCATTACAAGAAAGTGTCATGAAGCGGGAAAATTAGTGGTGGTAAAAAGTAACGGTGTAAACGAATTCACTTCCTTCATCATGGAAGCATAATGACTGGCGGTTACACGTTACTCTATTCTTCCACCACTCAATCGTTTCCACTTCCTACGAGACCAGGGTACATTTCAATATGACTTGTATAAATAGGCTTCACCTATTTTCACCAAACATCAAGGTATTGGTCGACAACAACATAGTATCTAGAAATCACCAAGAACTGATAGCTTTTCACTCTACAAACCAGTTCCACTTTCTGATACAAGTCATAAACCAAGCCACATCTTCAGATTAACCATTCTGGTCTCAACACTCTCTTCGCTTCCCTCCCTAAGACCAACCCTTCTCCTTCACTTTTAGGCCAGAAGCAAGCCTGGAACGGCTTGGTTTAGGCTAGGATTGTACAGATTGATCTATCGAATCAAAAGTAATCCCGTGCAGTGCATTGTTTAGGGTTTAGATTCGTTTCTCATCCACACACCCAAAATTACCAAAATCGGAAGAAATAATTTTCACCCACAAACAATTGGCGACCACGGTGGGAGATTAAATCTCTCGGTTGCAAATTTAATTCCCAATTTCATTTTCATCCCAATTGGTCTTAGGCCAAATTCAAACCCATTTTCAATTTCCTAAATTTCTCAAGATGGTTGATCTTAGGAATGCTTCAGAAACCCTCAATCCAAATTTTACTTCCCCTAACACCGAAAATACTTCACATGTTATCCATGAATCCGTTCTTTCATTCAAAACCATTGTCGAGGCTATGTAGTCTCGATATTTAACAACTATTTGTGATTTGACGAAAATCTGAATGATATTGTCGAGAATCAAGCTACTATTGTCAAGACACGGGACAAAGTATTTACGCTTTTGAAAGCGCTCACGGATCAATCGTCAAAGAAACCAACGCGTATTCATCTTGTGGGAAACGCTATCAACCATTCATTTTGGATAAATGCTTTGATGGTGGTAGTCCTTTTTCCAAGATTCATATTCCTACTCCTAGTGAGGAGGATGAAGCCTATGGTCTATTTGAATGGAAAGGTATCCACCAAGCTAACTTGTCTCGCTCATGAAGATCAAAAGATGTTTCCTCAAGATCGAGAAAAAAAGACTCGTGGGATTTATCACGTCCTCATCAAAGTCCTCGCAATGAAAAGGTGATTTCATTATGTGCATCCTTCTGGAAAATATCAATTCCCATATTGCATCGGAAAGTCTGCTAAGAGATCATGCCGGTTTACTCGGTCGATCCGAACCGTTCGAATGAAGAAGCTCGTAAAAGACGTTCGGGAAAGCGGCGTCTTTCTAATAAAATATCCAACCTCCAGTCAATCGCTAATGAAGGGAGAAAGAGAAAAACTCCAGCAGCGGAATAACAACCCAAATGTGTGGCACCAGCGCATCCCAGAAGGTCGCGGCTAAGGTTCACCCCAGAAGGTCGCGGCTAAGGTTCTTGTGCAACAACAAGAAACTAGATATGCTTCTCAAAACTTCCTGTTCCCGATCGAGAAAGTAATCAAACTCCTGGAAGTATGGATTCAAGACGATGCCATCAAACTACCTCCTGTTAGGCGCCTACCAACTGAAGAACAAATGACAAATCCCAAGTATTGCCATTACCACAGGTTCGTCAATCATCCTACCAGTGAATGTAATGCTCTGAAACGCATCGTCCAAGAAAAGATAGATTTAGGGGAATTGCGCCCGGGGACTGGAGATCCTCCGTCTTTTCGTGGATCGGCATAAAGATGTTACACAGACAATAAAAAACGACTAGGAACTTCTCGCGGCCAGGATTGTGTCACACAATAAACTCGGATTTGCAACTTGAAAATTCAGTTTCGTGGAGAGACCCTAAGCGAATAGAGTATGTGGCCGTATCGGACGAGAGAAAAAAGGGAATGGCCAACACCAATGTATCATCCGCAACGCAGTCAGCACGTCTCATGGCGTTACATCCTCTACCACTAACACCAGCGACACCGAAAGCATCCCCTCTGACGTGACGCCTCTTATTACCAGAGCCAGAGCCGCCGCTACTCCTAATATTTCTTCGAGCATGACCGCCTCTAATCGTCACCAGAGATGTCACCACTTCTTCGTCAGAACGAGAGACTAGAGGAGCCAGAAGAAACCAACCTTCCCATTACCATTATCGATTTAATGGAGAGACAGGAAGTTCTTGCCAAAACTCATACGGACATGGCCACAACTCAGAAAGAGCCTCTTCAACGTTTTTCTCCAAGAGCCGCTCCGCTTCAACATTCGCTCCCAAAGTCGCAACATTCTCCCCTATAGTCGCCACTCCTCCTTGCCAGGGATTGTGATGTAGCCGCCACTCCTTCCTGCCAAGGATCGTGCCGTAGCAGCCACTCCTTACTGCCAAGTATCGTGCCGCAGCCGCCACACTCCCCCTGTCGAGGATCATGATCGCAGCCAGCCAGGGTTTGTAGTCGTGGCCACCTTTTGATCCATACCGCCAAAAGCTCGTGGTCGTGGACAGTTTACTTGCTCGTTTTTTGATACCGGCCAGAGCTTCACCATAGCAACAATTACTACAAAGTTACTAGTACAGATGCAAGACGGAGATATCTTTATCATGGTCAACCACCGACCACACCAGATAGAAACATGTAAACCACACTTGGGGACTGAGGCTCTACACGGAGTCCCTTCACTGTAAAATCTCAAAAGACACGGTCAACCAAAAGGTCGTAACCACGACAAGGTTATCTAATTTTCAAGGGTATAGCGTAAGAATATCATCACCTCTCTGTCTAGAAGGTGCCTGCAACACTTTACGAGGCCACGGCGGATCTCAAGCCTGCTTGGAGAAAACAACTTCAGAAACTAAAGAGAAGTGCGACTGGGGACTGCTCATCGTAGTCCATCCTGACAACCATCAAAGACTCCAAAAGAAAGCCACAGAGATACATTCACATATCCAGCCACGCCATCGGATCTAACAGAAGTATAACTGAGGATTGCTCACCGCATCCCATTCCATGCAATAGTCCAAGATTCAGAAGATGGTTCAAAGGATGTCGCTTGGAACGAAGTCCTTAAAGACTTGATAGCAACACATCGACAACGGAACGTCTCTCAACTCATCTATTTCACCCAATGGCTCTGGAAGATTTCGACCATACAAGCATCCACAGCATATCATCATCGCAATCAGAAAGTCTAGGTACCAAATAACCTAAAGTCAAGGATGAACCAACAACGCAACCACAATTTACAAGATTAGTGATAGACACATTTTTGTGTCTGAATTGTCCTCATTGTCTCTATTGTTGGAACTCGATTTTTGTACTAATATTGTGTTTTTTATGTATTTTTAGGTATTTTTGGAAATAAATATTTTTTGGAAAATTTGGCTCGAAAAGTTGCTCGGAGCACCGGAGGACATTTGTTATTCGGACTCAGAAACGGATAAGGGGCGACCACTTGGATAAGGGGTGACCTTCTTCCTTATTTCAAATTTTGAGAAATGGCGGGAAAATGAGGGTTCTGCTTTGGCAGATTTTTGCTACGATTTTTGAGGAGTTTCGGTGAGACTCAATGGCTGAGAATCAATGTGTATCTTCCTTTGGGCCTAACGGATCGGTATGGGTCTTCTACTCGATCCAAATTGGTGAAAATTCAGAAGAAAAAAACGAGGGCAACACGTACGCGGAAGAGATATTCACGAGTTTACAAAGGATTTGTACGTGCAAGCTTGTGCCAGAGTGTGATAAATGAATTAGAATCGTGTAGAATGCAAATAAGGATGGTTCTGACAACAAGATCGCATGCGGGAGCAAAAAAGGGAAAAAAATATTTTCACGTATCGGGCGAGTAATGGAGGATTATTCTGGCGTAAATACGGTGATTCTTAGGCCCTGTCGAGTATAAAAAGTCTTGTGGGTTCATAGAGAAGGTACACGGAGAGTTTTGGGAGATATTAGAACGCAAGAAGATCAAAAAAATCAAAGATTCTGACGGTATTATTCTCTTTCTTCGCTGCACCAAGAACATGAAAACAGGACTCTCAAGGACGGTCGTTCTTCACGAATGAGACCCGTAGACGTGCGTCGTAAAACGGAGGGAGGCAGACTTAAAATCCGTAAATGATTTCAACCCTTCCTTGTAACAGTGTTTGCAACATCTATAACTGTTGCAAACCCGATTCTCATCTTATTCTCCTTTGTTCATCATTTGTAAACCATTTTTGAGCAATAATAATGAATTTTGAGCGCGTTTCCAACATGATGAGCTAGAACCCATCACTGGGACGAAGGAGGAAGACGAACTTCATACATGGGTAAAATTATTTTCACCGATTTCTCCCTTTTTCTTTAACTCAGTTCCAAATCTGAAAACAAACAAGAAATACCAAAAGGCGTAAAAAAGAACAAAAATAATAAAAATAAAACCTAAAAACAAACTATACACAAGTCCGCGTCGGCGGCGCCAAAAATTGGTGTGACTCAATAATGTTGTAGAAAGTGGTAGTAAGGTTGTCGTTCACTCGGACTTGATGAAATTGATCTTAGGATTTAATAAAGAAAAATAATAAAAATACGGAGAATATATACAATTTATGTCACAAGACGGAGAGAGTTCTTGGGATTCGGGATTCCGCCAAACTCATAACAAAAGGTTCAAATATTAATTCTTTTAACAATTATAGCTCAACAAATAAAAACATGGACTCTTATTTTTGCCAAAGTTGATTCTCAAAAGATTAGTTATAAGTCGTAAGCATGGGACATCAAACATTTAAGCAAGCATGACCCATCTAATAAAATAATAACTAATTTAATCAAATCATAATTCAATTTTTAATCAGTGCAAAAGTCATGAAAAGAATTAATTAAAATTACCCATGTATGAAGTTCGTCTTCCTCCTTCGTCCCAGTGATGGGTTCTAGCTCATCATGTTGGAAACGCGCTCAAAATTCATTATTATTGCTCAAAAATGGTTTACAAATGATGAACAAAGGAGAATAAGATGAGAATCGGGTTTGCAACAGTTATAGATGTTGCAAACACTGTTACAAGGAAGGGTTGAAACTGTTACGGATTTTAAGTCTGCCTCCCTCCGTTTTACGACGCACGTCTACGGGTCTCTGTTACTGTAGAAGAACGACTGTCCTTGAGAGTCTGTTCTTCATGTTCTTGGTGCAGCAGCAGCAGCAGAGAATAATTCTGTAACTTTGATTTTTTTGATCTTCTTGCGTTATAATCTCTCCCAAAACTCTCCTCCCCTTCTCTATGAACCCACAAGCCTTTTTATACTCGACAGGGCCTAAGAATCACCGTATTTACGCCGGAATAATCCTCCATTACTCGCCTGATACGTGAAAATATTTTTTTCCGTTTTTGCTCCCCGCATGCGATCTTGTTCTTGTGAACCATCCTTATTTGCATTCTACACGATTCTAATTCAGTTTATCACACTCCAGGCACAAGCTTGCACGTACAAATCCTTTGTAAACTCGTGAATATCTCTTCCGCGTACGTGTTGCCCTGTTTTTTTCTTCTCGTGAATTTTCAGCCAATTTGGATCGAGTAGAAGACCCATACCGACTCTGTTAGGGCCCAAAGGAAGATACACATTGATTCTCGGCCATTGAGTCTCACCGAAACTCCTCAAAATCGAGCAAAATCTGCCAGGCGAGAACCCTCATTTTCCCGCCATTTCTCAAAATTTGAAATAAGGAAGAAGGTCACCCCTTATCCAGTGGTCGCCCCTTATCCGTTTCTGGAGTCCGAATAACAAATGTCCTCCGGGGGTGCTCCGAGCAACTTTTCGAGCCAAATTTTCCAAAAAATATTTATTTCCAAAAATACCTAAAAATACATAAAAAACACAATATTAGTACAAAAATCGAGTTCCAACAATAGAGACAATGAGGGACAATTCGGACACAAAAATGTGTCTATCAAATACCCCAAACTTATTATTTGCTAGTCCTCGAGCAAATTTATTCTAGAAAATAAAAAAATCATTTGAACCCTAGGTGGCCCTAGAGGCGGAGTGTTGTCTCCGGAGGGTTTACCGGAGGTGTACCCACAAAACCTTTACCAGGACCCTAGCTATCTACGCAAAACCTTGGAAGGCACTAAAGAATCTCCTTGGTTGGCATACTTATTGACTACGGGAGGAAGTACCCCGATGCGAAATTCCAATTCTTTGTACACGAGTTTGCACTCAAGCATACTAAAATTCATATATAAGTCACGAGCTCTACTCGGATAGTCGCACTATGGACATCAATACCCAGGAGTCAAAACTAATCACATGGATAGATCAAGAAGATGGGTATAGAGAAAAAACATAGATGGTTTTGATGTTTACTAAGTGATCAATGTTTCCCATATACGTAGGAAGGCCTCCGCCAAAATGAACCTATCCTAATGGATCGAGATACTAGTCGACTAATATCAACACACTTGGCATATACAAGGGAACCGGTGGTCGATAAACCTAACTCTAGGTCAACACAAGCGGCATATACAAGGGTTCCAGTGGTCGACTTTATTGAATTTATTCCGGTTGGTCAGATGGTCTGGTCTCATTTTTTTTTTTTTTTTTTTTTTTTTTTTTTTTTTTTTTTGTATCTCAATCACTCTAATTCACCCTAGCATCGGTAACAAATTGATTCGTGGGCCCCACCTAATCACTTAGAGAAACATAGTTTAAAAACGAAACAAAATAAAAATAGAAGTGAAAAGGACTCAACGAGATTGGTGAAACTATCATGTTATTTCTAACACCTGAACTCTGTGCTTTTATGAATAGACTCTTTAGATGTTGCCATCTAATCAGATTGGTTCCTCAACTCCTACAACCAAAATGCTTCCATCCACTTAGATTGGTTAGTGCCATCCTTAATATGCATAAATTTTTAGGCTCGGAGTTTAACAATGCAACTAAAAGTTTCTCCCATACCCCAAACTTAAATCTAACATTGTCCTCAATGTTCTAAAGATGAAATTAAAAGCATGAACAAGGAAAAGCTCATTTACCATTTGAAATAAAAGAGTTAAGGAAAGATATTACCGTGTTGCAAGAGCATGGGTTACCTCCCAAGAAGTGCTAAGTTTAAAGTCTTCAGCCAGACATTGGAAAGGATTAGTCACCTCGAAGAATCATATAGTAATAGCCGAAAAATCTGTGGGTCATCAAAACCAAATAGAGCTATCACAAATAAAAGGAAACTGCGACTTGCCAAGAAAGTTAACAAATAAAGCACACCCTTGTCTAGTTTCTGTTTAAGACAACTACATCTAGTTGTGGTTCGGAGTTCGGGTTCTATAACCGGGTCTAGATAACATATTTTCATGGGTTGCATTTCCTCAAAAGTTAGATCCGAATGTTCAGGTTCTAGAGTCTGAAAAAACTCAAATAGGAACTTAGACGCACATAACAATAACTTTGAATAGTTGGGGATCCTCTAAGTCAATCAGATTTGACTCACACAGCTGACCACAAAGAGAGTGGTGGTCTTCCTTAAACAAATGTGTCGACCCTAACCTCCTAAAGTAATTAGGTTTAGTCTCCAAACTTAATAAGCGACACATTTGTAACTCATAAGTTCCCACAATTGAAAGAAAAGTTTTTGGTGGGAAAACAAAGTCAATTTTGGTATCATAACTGGATTAACCACATCAACCCGGAGGATGGGTTTTAACAACTGAACTTCTTCCTGGACATTATTAGGTTCGGGAGAGCTAGCATGAAGGTAATCGGCACAATGGTTGAGGCACATATATCAAGTCCCAAGTGAGGGATCTCTGTAAGAGCTAAAGGTAAGGCACAAGGAGAATGATAATCACCCCCAAACTTAGAATTTTGGGTGTCTCTAGATAGACTAGCTACAATTTCCTAATTTCTAGATCATCAAAATCCTGAAAATGGTCAATTGCTTCATGTAGATTATACTCAGGTGATGCATCCTCACTCATATTTAAAAGCTCTACGAGTTCATCTTCTTCGTCTAAGACTATTGTTTCTAAATCCTTGGACTCTAAAACAGTATTCTCAGGATAAACCCATTCCTCTAAACCATTATCGACTTCGTAAAACAGGAAGTACTACATCGTCTAAAATAGTATCTCTAGTCAAATCCTTGTCCTTTTGAATAGGTGAATAATTGTTAAAATTATTAGGATCTGAACCAAAAATAAATCTATTATTATAAAGCTCAATTGGAGTAGCAAATTCCGATCACTATGCCTATTTGTTTCCAATTCTTCATCAACACTATCCTCATCATAATCATTATTATAATAACATGAAAATGGTTGAACCTCATCTAAACAAGTAGTGTTACCAATTCTAACCTCACCATCTTGATTATGTGAATAACTATCTTCATTCTCAAAGGTATTATTGGATACACTATATTGGAAATTCAAGTTATTTCGAGCAATACTTTCGTTCGTCTCTAACTCAAGTCTACGTGTCGACTCAGCCTAGCCTCTCAAGGGTCTCCTCCAAAGAAAGTTCCCTTAGTGCTGGATCTAAGTTTTGAGTTAATCTATTGAGGATATCTTCTCAGATTCGGTCGTTGTTGCAGTCCTTTCGTCCATAACTACGTTATTTACCTCGGCCAACTTACATGTTGATTCGACCTAACTTTTGTGTTGACTCAGCTAAACCCCCGAGGGACTCTTCTAGAGAAGGAAGAGGGAGAAGGATCATAATAAGGACTACTTTTCAAAAGTTTGATCGTATCCTCTAGAGACGAAGAACTATTACTATAATCTCCTTGCTCGAATGACCGATGCACATGTGGATAGTAATTGGGCTCACCATGGTATGACCCATAACCTTCAAAAGATTGGCGTTCCCAACCACTATTCACATTATGGTCATAAAAGAGTGATGTCCATAATGTTCAGTTGGATATTCATATTCATTGTGATGGCTATTATAATACCAGTTTGACATCCTAGCGCAAGGGAATTCTACACAAACACAAACACAAACAAGGATGACTCGACCAAAACAAACCTGCGATTTCTAGCAAACAAAAAGCATGATGGCTCCACTTAGATTGTTTCTAGACCAGCTTCTAATCCTTCGAAAGGGAATTCGTTACAATTTAAGCAAACCCCCGGAATCAATCCGAGTTTAAGTAAGTTGAATAGAGGCGAGGGAAGCTGCGTGGAGCTTTGATACCCAAGGCCTCACCGCAATTACAAGGCGGCTAGATCACGCATTCAACTTCACGAAACCATCATGAACATGAAGTATGCTTAAAGAGTAACCAATATTTTTCGAATGACTTTCCTATTAAGCTCGTTACCCTATCGGTCTCGTTCTAGTCAAAATTTTAGGCTTAGGTTCGTGTTTGGTTTCGTTTTCCTAAGGCGGGCAAGAAGAGAACGGTGATGAAATCCGAACCCTTATCTTGTATGGCCAGTCCTTGCCCTTTACTAGGAAATTAAAACAGCCGGATTCAGTTCCTCGACATATATTCACACGAAATCATCCAGTAAACCATTTGCGGGGGATTCGCGGGTGTTTAGAATTCTTACCTCCGTTCCGGACGGGGATGAACCGTTGAAGTCGACTCAGGCCACGACTCTATGTGGGTGTACGAACTCGAGGGGCCGAGACGATATCGTAATCGTCGTCCTTCCCTGTGCGTTTATATTTAAATAACCCTTCCTTAGGGTTTAAAAAAAAATGTCCAGGTCCAAAAATAAAGTCCAAAATTAAGAAGTCCAAAAAAAATAAAAATAAAAATTACAAAGATAAAAGATTACAAAAATAATTACCTAATTACAGTTTCTAAAAAAAAATAAAATAAATTAATATACAAAATCTTCTACTCCTTTTGGATTCCTCTTTTTTTTTTTTTTCTTTGGCTTCGCTTTTGTTTTCACCGATTTCTCCCTTTTCTTTAACTCGGTTCCAAATACGAAAACAAACAAGAAATACCAAAAGGCGTAAAAAGAACAAAAATAATAAAAATAAAACCTAAAAACAAACTATACACAAGTCCGCGTCGGCGGCGCCAAAAAATTGGTGTGACTCAATAATGTTGTAGAAAGTGGTAGTAAGGTTGTCGTTCACTCGGACTTGATGAAATTGATCTTAGGATTTAATAAAGAAAAATAATAAAAATACAGAATATATACAATTTATGTCACAAGACGGAGAGAGTTCTCGGGATTCAGATTAGCCAAACTCATAACAAAAGGTTCAAATATTAATTCTTTTAACAATTATAGCTCAACAAATAAAAACATGGACTCTTATTTTTGCCAAAGTTGATTCTCAAAAGATTAGTTATAAGTCGTAAGCATGGGACATCAAACATTTAAGCAAGCATGACCCATCTAATAAAATAATAACTAATTTAATCAAATCATAATTCAATTTTTAATCAGTGCAAAAGTCATGAAAAGAATTAATTAAAATTACCCATGTATGAAGTTCGTCTTCCTCCTTCGTCCCAGTGATGGGTTCTAGCTCATCATGTTGGAAACGCGCTCAAAATTCATTATTATTGCTCAAAAATGGTTTACAAATGATGAACAAAGGAGAATAAGATGAGAATCGGGTTTGCAACAGATTATAGATGTTGCAAACATCATTACAAGGAAGGGTTGAAAGCTGACTACGGATTTTAAGTCTGCCTCCTCCGTTTTACGACGCACGTCTACGGGTCTCTGTTCTTCGTAGAAGAACGATTTGTCCTTGAGAGTCTGTTCTTCATGTTCTTGGTGCAGCAGCAGCAGCAGAGAATAATTCTGTAACTTTGATTTTTTTGATCTTCTTGCGTTATAATCTCTCCCAAAACTCTCCTCCCCTTCTCTATGAACCCACAAGCCTTTTTATACTCGACAGGGCCTAAGAATCACCGTATTTACGTTAGGAATAATCCTCCATTACTACTTTGATACGTGAAAATATTTTTTTCCCTTTTTGCTCCCGCATGCGATCTTGTTTGTGAACCATCCTTATTTGCATTCTACACGATTCTAATTGATTTATCACACTCCAGTGCACAAGCTTGCACGTACAAATCCTTTGTAAACTCGTGAATATCTCTTCCGCGTACGTGTTGCCCCTTTTTTTTCTTCTCGTGAATTTTCACCAATTTGGATCGAGTAGAAGACCCATACCAATCTGTTAGGCCCAAAGGAAGATACACATTGATTCTCGGCCATTGAGTCTCACTTTGAAACTCCCTCAAAAATCGAGCAAAATCTGCAAAGCGAGAACCCTCATTTTCCGCCATTTCTCAAAATTTGAAATAAGGAAGAAGGTCACTCCCTTATCCGGTGGTCGCCCTTATCCGTTTCGGAGTCCGAATAACAAATGTCCTCCGGGGTGCTCCGAGCAACTTTTCGAGCCAAATTTTCCAAAAAATATTTATTTCCAAAAATACCTAAAAATACATAAAAAACACAATATTAGTACAAAAATCGAGTTCCAACAATAGAGACAATGAGGACAATTCAGACACAAAAATGTGTCTATCAAATACCCCCAAACTTATTATTTGCTAGTCCTCGAGCAAATTTATTCTAGAAAATAAAAAAAAATCATTTGAACCCCTAGGTGGCCCTAGAGGCGGAGTGTTGTCTCCAGGAGGGTTTACAAGAGGTGTACCCACAAAACCTTTACTCCGGACCCTAGCTATCTACGCAAAACCTTGGAAGGCACTAAAGAATCTCCTTGGTTGGCATACTTATTGACTACGGGAGGAAGTACCCCGATGCGAAATTCATTCTTTGTACACGAGTTTGCACTCAAGCATACTAAAATTCATATATAAGTCACAGAGCTCTACTCAGATAGTCGCACTATGGACATCAATACCCGGAGTCAAAACTAATCACATGGATAGATCAAGAAGATGGGTATAGAGAAAAACATAGATGGTTTTGATGTTTACTAAGTGATCAATGTTTCCCATATCTGTCTGAAGGCCTCCGCCAAAATGAACCTATCCTAATGGTGAGATACTAGTCGACTAATATCAACACACCGGGCATATACAAGGGAACCAAAGTGGTCGATAAACCTAACTCCAGTCAACACAACCGGCATATACAAGGGTTCCAAAGTGGTCGACTTTATTGAATTTATAAGGTTGGTCTGATGGTCTGGTCTCATTTTTTTTTTTTTTTTTTTTTTTTTTTTTTTTTTTTTTTTTTTTTTTTTTTTTTTTTTCACTTTTTTTTTTTTTTTTTTTTTGTATCTCAATCACTCTAATTCACCCTAGCATCGGTAACAAATTGATTCGTGGGCCCCACCTAATCACTTAGAGAAACATAGTTTAAAAACGAAACAAAATAAAAATAGAAGTGAAAAGGACTCAACGAGATTGGTGAAACTATCATGTTATTTCTAACACCTGAACTCTGTGCTTTTATGAATAGACTCTTTAGATGTTGCCATCTAATCAGATTGGTTCCTCAACTCCTACAACCAAAATGCTTCCATCCACTTAGATTGGTTAGTGCCATCCTTAATACGCATAAATTTCTAGCTCTCTGGAGTTTAACAATGCAACTAAAAGTTTCTCCCATACCCCCAAACTTAAATCTAACATTGTCCTCAATGTTCTAAAGATGAAATTAAAAGCATGAACAAGGAAAAAGCGTTACCATTTGAAGTAAAAGAGTTAAGGAAAGATATTACAGGTGTTGCAAGAGCATGGGTTACCTCCCAAGAAGTGCTAAGTTTAAAGTCTTCAAATGGACATTGGAAAGGATTAGTCACCTCGAAGAATCATATAGTAATAGCCGAAAAAATCTGTGGGTCATCAAAACCAAATAGAGCTATCACAAATAAAAGGAAACTGCGACTTGCCAAGAAAGTTAACAAATAAAGCACACCCTTGTCTAGTTTCCTGTTTAAGACAACTACATCTAGTTGTGGTTCAGGTTCAGTTCTATAACTCCGGTCTAGATAACATATTTTCATGGGTTGCATTTCCTCAAAAGTTAGATCCGAATGTTCAGGTTCTAGAGTCTGAAAAAACTCAAATAGGAACTTAGACGCACATAACAATAACCTGAATAGTTGGGGATCCTCTAAGTCAATCAGATTTGACTCACACAGCTGACCACAAAGAGAGTGGTGGTCTTCCTTAAACAAATGTGTCGACCCTAACCTCCTAAAGTAATTAGGTTTAGTCTCCAAACTTAATAACTGACACATTTGTAACTCATAAGTTCCCACAATTGAAAGAAAAGTTTTTTGGTGGGAAAACAAAGTCAATTTTGGTATCATAGCCTGGATTAACCACATCAACCAGAGGATGGGTTTCTAACAACTGAACTTCTTCCTGGACATTATTAGGTTCGGGAGAGCTAGCATGAAGGTAATCTGGCACAATGGTTGAGGCACATATATCAAGTCCCAAGTGAGGGATCTCTGTAAGAGCTAAAGGTAAGGCACAAGGAGAATGATAATCACCCCCAAACTTAGAATTTTGGGTGTCTCTAGATAGACTAGCTACAATTTCCCTAATTTCTAGATCATCAAAATCCTGAAAATGGTCAATTGCTTCATGTAGATTATACTCAGGTGATGCATCCTCACTCATATTTAAAAGCTCTACGAGTTCATCTTCGTCTAAGACTATTGTTTCTAAATCCTTGGACTCTAAAACAAAGTATTCTCAGGATAAACCCATTCCTCTAAACCATTATCGACTTCGTAAACAGGAAGTACTACATCGTCTAAAATAGTATCTCTAGTCAAATCCTTGTCCTTTTGAATAGGTGAATAATTGTTAAAATTATTAGGATCTGAACCAAAAATAAATCTATTATTATAAAGCTCAATTGGAGTAGCAAATTCCTGATCACTATGCCTATTTGTTTCCAATTCTTCATCAACACTATCCTCATCATAATCATTATTATAATAACATGAAAATGGTTGAACCTCATCTAAACAAGTAGTGTTACCAATTCTAACCTCACCATCTTGATTATGTGAATAACTATCTTCATTCTCAAAGGTATTATTGGATACACTATATTGGAAATTCAAGTTATTTCGAGCAATACTTTCGTTCGTCTCTAACTCAAGTCTACGTGTCGACTCAGCTAGCCTCTCAAGGGTCTCCTCCAAAGAAAGTTCCCTTAGTCTTTGGATCTAAGTTTTGAGTTAATCTATTGAGGATATCTTCTCTGATTCGGTCGTTGTCATAGTCCTTTCGTCCATAACTACGTTATTTACCTCGGCCAACTTACATGTTGATTCAATTAACTTTTGTGTTGACTCAGGCTAAACCCCCGAGGGACTCTTCTAGAGAAGGAAGAGGAACAGGAAGGATCATAATAAGGACTACTTTTCAAAAGTTTGATCGTATCCTCTAGAGACGAAGAACTATTACTATAATCTCCTTGCTCGAATGACCGATGCACATGTGGATAGTAATTGGGCTCACCATGGTATGACCCATAACCTTCAAAAGATTGGCGTTCCCAACCACTATTCACATTATGGTCATAAAAAGAGTGATGTCCATAATGTTCGTTGGATATTCATATTCATTGTGATGGCTATTATAATACCAGTTTGACATCCTAACCGCAAGGGAATTCTACACAAACACAAACACAAACAAATGACTCGACCAAAACAAACCTGCGATTTCTAGCAAACAAAAAGCATGATGGCTCCACTTAGATTGTTTCTAGACCAGCTTCTAATCCTTCGAAAGGGGAATTCGTTACAATTTAAGCAAACCCTCTCGAATCAATCCGAGTTTAAGTAAGTTGAATAGAGGCGAGGGAAGCTGCGTGGAGCTTTGATACCCAAGGCCTCACCGCAATTACAAGGCGGCGCGATCACGCATTCAACTTCACAGAAACCATCATGAACTTCGAAGTCTGCTTAAAGAGTAACCAATATTTTTCGAATGACTTTCCTATTAAGCTCGTTACCCAATCGGTCTCGTTCTAGTCAAAATTTTAGGCTTAGGTTCGTGTTTGGTTTCGTTTTCCTAAGGCGGGCAAGAAGAGAACGGTGATGAAATCCGAACCCTTATCTTGTATGGCCAGTCCTTGCCCTTTACTAGGAAATTAAAACAATAGGATTCGGTTCCTCGACATATATTCACACGAAATCATCCAAGAAACCAGCAGGGGGATTCGCGGGTGTTTAGAATTCTTACCTCCCCGTTCCGGTGGGGGATGAACCGTTGAAGTCGACTCAGGCCACGACTCCTATGTCGTGTACGAACCCGAGGGGCCGAGAAGATATCGTAATCGTCGTCCTTCCCTGTGCAGTTTATATTTAAATAACCCTTCCTTAGGGTTTAAAAAAAATGTCCAACAGTCCAAAAATAAAGTCCAAAATTAAGAAGTCCAAAAAAAAATAAAAATAAAAGATTACAAAGATAAAAGATTACAAAAATAATTACCTAATTACAGTTTCTAAAAAAAAATAAAATAAATTAATATACAAAATCTTCTACTCCTTTTGGATTCCTCTTTTTTTTTTTTCTTTGGCTTCGCTTTTGTTTTCACCGATTTCTCCCTTTTTCTTTAGCTCAGTTCCAAATCTGAAAACAAACAAGAAATACCAAAAGGCGTAAAAAAGAACAAAAATAATAAAAATAAAACCTAAAAACAAACTATACACAAGTCCGTTGCGCGCTTAAAAATTGATGTGACTCAATAATGTTGTAGAAAGTGGTAGTAAGGTTGTCGTTCACTCGGACTTGATGAAATTGATCTTAGGATTTAATAAAGAAAAATAATAAAAATACAGAATATATACAATTTATGTCACAAGACGGAGAGATTCTTGGGATTCGAGATTCCGCCAAACTCATAACAAAAGGTTCAAATATTAATTCTTTTAACAATTATAGCTCAACAAATAAAAACATGGACTCTTATTTTTGCCAAAGTTGATTCTCAAAAGATTAGTTATAAATCGTAAGCATGGGACATCAAACATTTAAGCAAGCATGACCCATCTAATAAAATAATAACTAATTTAATCAAATCATAATTCAATTTTTAATCAGTGCAAAAGTCATGAAAAGAATTAATTAAAATTACCCATGTATGAAGTTCGTCTTCCTCCTTCGTCCCAGTGATGGGTTCTAGCTCATCATGTTGGAAACGCGCTCAAAATTCATTATTATTGCTCAAAAATGGTTTACAAATGATGAACAAAGGAGAATAAGATGAGAATCGGGTTTGCAAATGTTATAGATGTTGCAAACACTGTTACAAGGAAGGGTTGAAAGCGTACGGATTTTAAGTCAGCCTCCCTCCGTTTACGACGCACGTCTACGGGTCTCATTCTGAGAAGAACGACTGTCTTGAGAGTACATTCTTCATGTTCTTGGTGCGGCGGCGACGGAGAGAATAATTCTCAGAACTTTGATTTTTTTGATCTTCTTGCGTTATAATCTCTCCCAAAACTCTCCTCCCCTTCTCTATGAACCCACAAGCCTTTTTATACTCGACAGGGCCTAAGAATCACCGTATTTACGCCGGAATAATCCTCCATTACTCGCCTGATACGTGAAAATATTTTTTTTCCCTTTTTGCTCCCGCATGCGATCTTGTTCTATTTGTGAACCATCCTTATTTGCATTCTACACGATTCTAATTCGATTTATCACACTCCAGGCACAAGCTTGCACGTACAAATCCTTTGTAAACTCGTGAATATCTCTTCCGCGTACGTGTTGCCCTTTTTTTTCTTCTCGTGAATTTTCACCAATTTGGATCGAGTAGAAGACCCATACCGATCTGTTAGGCCCAAAGGAAGATACACATTGATTCTCGGCCATTGAGTCTCACCGAAACTCCTCAAAAATCGAGCAAAATCTGCCGGGCGAGAACCCTCATTTTCCGCCATTTCTCAAAATTTGAAATAAGGAAGAAGGTCACCCCTTATCCAAGTGGTCGCCCCTTATCCGTTTTCGGAGTCCGAATAACAAATGTCCTCAGGGGTGCTCAGAGCAACTTTTCGAGCCAAATTTTCCAAAAATATTTATTTCCAAAAATACCTAAAAATACATAAAAAACACAATATTAGTACAAAAATCGAGTTCCAACAATAGAGACAATGAGGACAATTCAGACACAAAAATGTGTCTATCAATTAGCCCTGACATTATTTCATCGATCCATCCCAAGAATGCAATGGAGTTTGGTAAATATTTTGAAATTCACTGGAGAGGTAAGATACTCGTTCTTAGGAGTCAGAACCTTATTACAAATTCTGGAGAAGATCGATGGTACTGTTGGGTGGATACATGCGAGAACACCTACCTTGAGTTCTCCTGGCTTGCCTTGATGTTGATTATAACTATTGGAGATTTCTTTGTTGCCATTAATGCTCGCTCTACCACCGCTAACAAATGACGAAGATGAGCCAGATCTTTGCAGATGAAAGGACGGATAGGACGAACAACAAAAACAGAAGAGGGTCGATACCCATTTTCACACGAACGCGATTTCTAGAGTTTGAACGAATAAGGATTCCTTATTGCTCCATGAACGGGGAATAGATGACTAGGCGCACCACACTCATGCTCCATAGCCGAACAAGTAGTGTGCCAATATCTCCGCTCCATGACCAAAATAGCAGCGCGCAAAGACGAGGAACACCGGGTCGCTCAACCTAAAACGCTCCATGGCACCAGCACTCTGTGGTCAAGCCAACTCTCCATGGCTCCAGCACTCCGTGGTCAAGCCAACTCTCCATGGCACCAGCACTCCATGGTCAAGTCAACTCTCCATGGCTCCAGCACTCCGTGGTCAATCCAACTCTCCATGGCTCCAGCACTCCGTGGTCAAGCCAACTCTCCATGGCTCCAGCACTCCGTGGTCAAGCCAACTCTCGGTGGCTCCAGCACTCTATGGTTAAGTTAGCGCCACCATCGCCAGTTGGTAGCCAAAGTTCCGGCGCCACCATCACCATTTGGTAGTCGGTTTCAGCGCCACCATCACCATTTGGTAGCCGGTTCCAGCGCCTTCATCGCCGTTTGGTAGCCAAAGTACCGGCCGTATTTTACCATTCCATTGACGAAGCCAGTTTCCACCATTCCATGGTGGAAGCCGATTTCCACAATTCACGGATTGAAGCCAAGCGCCATCTCCATACGTTCGTGACCTATCCAGCTTAGCGCCATCCGCCGATCCGCGGACCTAAGTTGCGCGCCATCTCTCGCCCAACACCCTATGGCCAAGCCCAAGTTACGCAAAGTCGCGAATACAAGGATCACGGATTCCTCATGCCTCCTGCCAAAGGTTAGCCAAATTCTCCCTGGCAATCTCTTCATGACTTGTCACTTTGATTTTTATCCTTGTCTGTCACCATCTTATGCTTACCCCGCAAAAATGCCACTGTTACGAGCTGCGGGGGACTTAATGTTGATGGTGGTTTTATCTCGGGGCTAAATTTGTAAAAGTCTATCTACCCGACCCCGACATCGGATGTAGTAGACATTGATATGTCTATATTCCCGCGAGGAATTTGGAGAATATATAAAAACCTGACGAGTACCCATGTCTCTCTTCATATTATATCAAAACTCAAGCTCCTGGATGAACTATTCACTAGTATAGAGCCTAATGAGTGTATAAGCTCCTACCTTCATTGCTCACAAATGCGGAGCCTACTCCGAGTACTTTTCTTGTGCTTATGTTCCCTGGCAGAACCCTTAATATTGGTATGGAATGACGGATTTTTGTTCACTCGCAACAAAGTATCACGGACCTCCAAGTACCAAGGTTAAGGCCCTTGCACAAAATACTCAGTCAGAAAGCAAAGAATAAACATAGCCGCGGAGTAGGAGCAACAATAAGGGGAGCGTGGCCATGTCATAGGCTAACCGGCGCCACTTGGCCACGCCCCATGCTACCTAACCGACCCTTACTCTTTTGTCGACCAATCATGTCGCTTTAAACCTGCCACACTCCCATGAGTTGTGGCTAGGCACATACTTGTCGGCCCCATTTCCCATCGACCAATCAGGTTGCTCTAAAGCCGCCACACTCACACCAGAAGTGTATCCATTGTAGTTGCAGGAAATCCTACACTACACCCCTCACAATAATCCACACAACTAAGACATTTGAAGATGAATAACAATGATTTTATTGATTAATTCCTTGAATGTTTACAAGATAAAATAGAAAAGAGCTAAAGAAATTACAATCACCACAAACTTTCTCTCTCCTAATGACTTGTCTAACACTCCAAAAAAGATCTCTCCACAATAGGCTTATTCGACTCCTTATATAGCGTAGTACACAATGGATGACAGCTAAGCTGTCCTTTATTTTCAGGAATGACTTGCGAAATATCGCAAGTGTACAAGTATACAATCTCGCGACACTCCTAAACTTCGCTAGATCTTCACATCTTTCTCGTGTTTAATTTGTCATCATTCATTAAATCATTTATATTACTCTTCTGCGACGCCTTCGCAATGCTGTCGTTTACTAATCTTGCAAGGTATTGATGTCGCGATATTCTGATCCTACATCTTGCCTCTTCTCATGTCTTCTCTGCGAAGAAGAGAATGTCATGAGAACCGATTTTGAAATTCGCAATCGTTTGTTTTCCATCAATTTTTTGCCGACAAGATTCCGTGAATTTAGGAATGACTGTTTACACGTATCTAAATTTTTCCCTTTTTACCGGCACATTTAATGTTATCCAGTTACCCTTTTCTTGCCTATTTAAAGGAGAATTCCTTGTGGAACTATTTCTTTTCTTTTACTTCGTCTTCTTCATAAATCGCAACTTTCTTCGCTATTTTACTTCATCGTCCTCTTAAATCATTTTTCTACTACTATTCTTCAAGCTCTTTGTTCTAATCTTTCCTTTTCTCGCTAGTGTTTCTATGGAGCCATCAAGGTTTGTTAATTTTGCTGAATTTGATCATTTTGTGATTGATCTCTCTTATTGAAGTTGTTTTGTTTTGATACTGTTCTACTTTTAATGACTCCCCTATCTTTTTTGTTTTAGCAAGAACAAATCCAACACCAAGTTCACCATTGTGAACCCTAATATCTCCATGGGCCGGCTCGCAACCGAAAACCACTGCCACTAAAAGAAAGCTGCGAATAGCAAGGTATTTAAGAAACATTTACTCTTTTAATAACAATATTGTTGCCTCGTTTCTTATTTAACTTGTAATTCAAGTAGGATGACAAAAATGTTGATAGGTCCCCCAAGAAAACCTAATAGTTCTAAACCTGTTTCACTTCTTTGTTTCCTTTCCTATATTCAAACTTACAACTCCTCCTGAAATCTTCGCAAGATAAACCCACCTGCTTTACCGGGCGAAAATATTGTTGATAATCCTTCTCCTATTCCCGAACTTTTCATAGATCAAATCCCTCCTAACGATCGGGTGCGAATGAGCTTATTTCTTCTTCTATTATCCTTTGCCTCTACCGTTTCCCCAGTCATTAATCTTCATGAGATTTCCTCTTCTCATGACATTCCTTTAAAAAAAATGACTCATCTCTTCCTTCTTCTATCGTCATTTCTTCCTTACCTGAGCAAATCCCTCTTACTAAAGAAAATTTGGAAGGAATAGACGTGGCCTTCAAAGTTCTGTCAGATATTGTGAACGATGCCAAGAAGTCTTCTGTTGATCCTATCAAATCTGATATCTGCGAGGTTTTTAGCAAATACCTTGGCTCCGATAGAATTTCGCAAACATCTTTGGAGCAAAAAGTTAATATTTTGAAGAATGATCTCCAAGCTATGACTGCAAAGTGTAATATTCTCCAACTTGAGAACCAAAAACTTCAAAATGTTTCGCTGGATCGTGATAATCTTCGCAAGAAGAACGAAGAATTGAAAGGTACAATCTTTCCTCTATATTCTCCATTTATTTATTTTTTGAATCTCAAGCCCTTGTTCGCCATGAAGTTTTAAACCAGAAGCGAAAAATGGAGATATATCAGTTGGAATCTATTGTTGAAGAAACTCGAGTGGATAAAGATGCTTGGATGGAGCAATATAACCAATTAGATAATCTTCATACATATTCTATTGATCAAATAGATAATCTTACTCAAGAGAATGTTCACTTAGTTCAAAAGCAAGACTCGCTGAATAATGAATTATCTCATCTCTCTTATGCTTTGAATAAATCTAATTTGGAGTTGGAAACCTTATCAGATGAGAATGGAACTCTATCTCAAGAAAAGCGAATTTTGTTAAACAAGATGGCGATTTCTTCACAACAACTTGATGTCTGTCAAAAAATATGTAATGAACAAGAACAATCTCTCTGTTCGCTGAGAAGTAAACTTCAATAAATCACTGTGGAGAGAGATAAACTTATTCAGGGTAGAATATCTTTAAGTATGAAAACCAGTCAACTGAAAGACCAATATTCCAAGTTAAAAGGATCCTACTCGTCTCTTGCTAAGGAAAATAACTTGCTTGTTTCCAACGAAAAGTGTTTGCGATCTCGACTACAAGGTTTGGTTGGAGATAATTTTGACAATGCCATGGATCACTTGGAGAATAGTTGCTTAGCTTTAACCCAACATCTTATTTCGCAAAAGGAAGGTAGTCATAGAAATTGACTGCCTCATCTATTCTTCCTTTATCAAGTCTTCATATTTTTTGTTTGTATAATTCCTTTTGTTCTTTGTTTTTGCAAAGTCTCGAGAAAAATCTTCACTCCTCCATTACCGCTTTGAAATCCGACTACTTAAAAATTCGCAAAGAAAATGGAATACTGTTGCTTCCCTTGCTCGTTCTCGCGACAGACGAGGAAAGAAGATTCGACTATATGTCGATTGTAAAGATATAGAGAGTAAAAATCGGCGAAAGCACTCCTTCGTCAATTTCATCTTAAAGCCGAAGTTCTTGTGAATGATGTTTTACTATCTAAATCTCTTGATCTTGTATCTGTCGAACCTCTGGAAGTAAGCGATGATGAAGTTCTCCTAATCCTCCCGACAGCGATTATGATTATAATAGTGGCGAAGAACTCGCGAATGAAGAGATTATCTCTCCCAATAAACTGTCAATGACAATGTCGCGAATGAAGATGTAGGTGAAGAAGGATCGGTGGAAATATATTA
>JAJJWW010015195.1:0-60987 GCA_023531295.1 Papaver armeniacum
ACACTTAGTTTTGGTTCCTTCATCTTATTGAGTATTCCTTCATCCTGTTGGAATTTCAAACTTCTTAATCTTTATGCTTTACCACTAAACAACTTATAAGCTCATTACATGCTAATTAGACTAGAAACTAGTATTAGCATACTCAAGAACTCATTGAAATTTCAAGACCATACATAGTAGTGACACTACATATCATACAAAAACATGTTATAGTACAAGGAAATAGAAAACATAAGGCACTAAACCTTTCATAACTTATTATCAACTTTTATTTCCTCACATTACTTCATGATGGATGAAAACAGATTATTTTTTTAAACAAATGAGTCTAGAAGTGAGTCCTACCATGCTTGCCACATGGCCACTCCAACCTTTTCATCGTGAGTTGGATGACACCTCATGGCTACACCTCATATGACATGTCAATTTAAAGGACATGTCATGCTTAGACTCAATCCTTAACTAGCATTAACCTTAAGCTAGTCTTTAATGCATGATTAATACCATAAACATGCCTTAATGCGGATTTAGACTAATCCGACTTAACATAGTATAAACAAGATTAATTTAACCAAATGGAGTTTTGTATCGCAAAACACATAAATGCCAACACATCTGACTTATCCCCCAAACAAGCTTTTGTTTCTGCATCTAGTGGATTTTTATTTCCGTACCAATCAATCAGAACTTTTTCTCCTTTGACCAAGACCACTTCCACACGAGACTCGAATTCTTGTGTCAAGAGCGTGGAGATTCAAGTCCTCTTCAAGGCATGGTATTAAGATTGCTCATTGAAATTCTTGTGTTGAAGAGATTTCTGATCGAAGTGATGTTGATATACCGAGTATCTGTTGATATAAAGTAGTACGGAAATTCCTAGGATCTGAGTCTAGGTTGTTGGAATTGGAATGAGTTCGACAGAGATTCCTATTTATTTTTCAAGACCGCCCCTGATATATTTGTTTCTTTTTACCCTCATCTTCATTTTAGTGAAACACAATTCAACTCATATCCATGCTATTTCATCAAATCATTGACGAAGAGATTCTGCACGTCCAAATATATAAAAAAGAAAATTTAGATGAAATTATGAAAGCACAAAATAGCCATCCTATTTATTCGTTGCATTACATTATATTGGCAACTACAAAACACGGTTCATGGTTGGAAGCTCCTCATCCAATTTCACCCTCACAAATTTCTCAATTGACCTGTTATATAATAATCCAATATATTAATTGCATATCTCGTGATTAAATTATAATTGCATATAACATCAAAGGCCTTGTTTGGTAAAATTTATGATTATCCATTTATGATTATCTATAATCATAAATTGATAAATGATTTTGATATAATCATTTTAAAAATAAAATTTCCAAACACTTTTTTTCAGATAATTGATTATCTTTGAAGGATAATCTCAAAAAGGAGAGGAAAGACAATAATCTAGGATATTTTTTTTAGTCTTATGTTGTTTTTTTGTCTCTCTCTTAATAGTTTAGAGAAAATAAGAAGAAAAAATTGAATTTGAGGTCCTTTGAAAAAATAATTGATTATAATAAATTTTCAAAACAACTTTTTCCTGTTTATGGAAATAATGGATTTTTTCAATTATGATTAAAATAATCAATTATTATAATGGTTATCAAACGTATATAGAATCCATTATAATCTGCATAATGGATTATAAGCGGATAATTCATTAAAATAATGGTTACCAAACAGCCCAAAATTAATGAACAAATTAAAATTTCTACCTTCTGCATTACATTAGAAAGTTTCTCGTTCTCATTCTTTTTATTTATTTGTCCTGGTCTAGCAATGGTGTGAAATTTAACCAACTAATTTATTTGGCTCGGGCAAAATTATGTCAAAAATCAAACCTTATATATCTAGGTTGACGAGAAAACCATAGTAGTATTTGATTATCAAAAAGAAAACAATATGATTTTTAAATTAAAAAAAAAATTGCTTGAAAAACGTATAAACACTGTAGACATATGACACCTGTTAGCAGAAGGAACTAATATAGGACACGTATAGGTCGGTAGACCAACACGTATTTTTTTTTTTTGCTTCTTACTTATCGTACAGAGCTAAGACTTAAGAAGCTCAACTCTTAAAACAGCTCCGTTGCACCTCCTTAGTTAGGTCAGGGCAAATAGATACTCCGATTTCTCCTAGTTCCAATCTCTTTTCAGATCATTTATTGCCGGGATTGCTTGAATCGAGGAAATCTCTTTTATCATTTTCCGTTTATAAGATTTGTGATTGTGGATTTGGGAAAGTTTCTACAAGATTATTAGCTGCACAAGAGAGGGAATCGGTTTTGGGTGATGGCAGATTTGATGGTTATTGATGTGTTACGGATTGAGAAGGGTCTGATGGTCAAGAAAGTAATACACAAGTTGAAAAGAAAGATGGTTTCTTTAGAAAACGTTAGTGTACAAGAGAGGGAAAGTAAAATTAATGGGTTAAAGGGAAGAAATTGAGATTTGTATAGGTATATTAAGGACGGATTACTGGTAGAAAATTTTGAATTTTGGTAAGAACGATGTTTGTGGGGAGTTTCCTATATGCTAGTTTGATTGAGGAGCTGATTACCGTTTTCCAAACTAATCAATTGAATAGATTTATGAGAAATTGAAGATTACAAATGGGATTGGTAATGTTGTGGATCATTGGAGGACTGAAAGTGGTATCAATTAACTCAGGTAAATCGTTAATTTGGAATATGTTGGATGAAGAATCACTAATACCCATTTTCAAATAAGCGTGCAGGTGTCCGAGGAGCATAAGCGACTGACCAGAGGCCTTGAAACAAATTCAATTGATAGTACTCTGCGAGTAAGCTTTTTATTATCTTGTGTGTATGAATATGTTACATTTTGTGTAGGTTACGGTCTACTGAATGGAATTGTGTTAGGCTTGTTAAATGATGGATCATTACACTTTTGTGCATTGTTCTACTTTTTGTTGTTGTTGTTGTATACATATTCATAGCGGTGGGTGGGCGGGTCAGCTGGATAACAGTTAAGTCTTTTTCCTTGTTTTAAGGTAGTGGGAGTCTACCATGGTTGAAAATTTTCAATAAAAAGTGGAAACGGAATCCCTCCAATTCTTCATTTTTTTTTTTCAATTCCCGCCTGTATTTCTATTTTTTTTGTATTCTAATACACCTCTCCACTCCTCCTGTTCTCATAACTCCCCACTATTGTATCTTCCCCTCATTTATCTATAACCACCTAGAATTTCTGCTTCCATTGGAGAGGGAATAAGATCTAGAAGTAAGTACTAATACTTTAACCATTTTTTTCTTTGTATTTTTTTCTTTTTGTGATTAAATCTTCACTCAAGGTTTGATCTGTTCCACTGTGATCTCATTTTGTATCCTAATCATTTTCAGCCTGAATCAATGGTTATGATTGTTTTTTGTTGAGCAATAATACCGGTTTGTTTTGTTGTTTATACAAACAAGTTCATGTTTTTATGATCCTTTTGTAAGGTTTAAAGTTTTTTTTACTTTCGAAATTAGAACATGTTTAGGGTTTGTTTCGTTTTCTAACTCTCTGTCTATGATAGAAATCTGTGTAGGGTTGTGTTTTCAAAAAGTGTCACCCTCATTGAAGAGAGATCAACTGTAGTTTGATTACAAAATGGGTTTATTCCTCTGGACCTATGGGTTACTGTTAATAATGGTTTTGTTAAATACTATCAGGTTACATATGGCGCTTAGGAACCGACCTCAGAATGTTTCTACAAGAAGCTCTTCAGGGACCTTGACTACAACCTTGACTACAACTGGAAACTCGGCTACAACAAGAAACTTGGCTGCAGCTAACACTAGCATCGGTATGAACATTATCAGATATTTGACATATATGATTATAGCATATTAGTTGTGCTTTTTGTTAATATTGTTCGTTAATAACTACTTATATATTTTTTTGTAGAGCAACAAAGTGGTGGACTTCCATCTTCACCCATGGATTGTTCAACTGATTATTCAACTCACCTTGAAGGTGAAGGTGAGATTTGTTTATAGAAGAGTTAATTTTACATGTTACAGTTGAATGTTATCTACACAAGAACTTACTGATTAGTGTTATCCTGTAATTTTACAGGAAGTGATGCTAATGTCGATCCTTCAACCACAGATACTGATGGTACATAATTTTACTAAGTACTTGTATTTATTGAATAGGTTACTCAATGAATATTATACAGGCATCTATTTTTATAGGATCGAGGAGGCATCGCGGACCTACAAGAGGTTTGGGGATTGACGAACATGTGGGTCGTTATGGAAGAATACCCATAATCATCGAAGAAGAAGATGGAAAACCCACTGATGAAAACGCGCATCCACTTTCTAGTGAATGTGGATGTATAGTGCGCCAATTCGCTCCCTTTACAAGTTCAGAAATGGAGCAAGATTCCAGTGAACGACAGAAAAGCTTTGTTTCCCTACCTGTTGGTGAGTTATATTCACATTCTATGAAGATTCTAACTTATTTTTCATTTTTCTTCTTGGCTGCATAGAAAGAAATCTAGTAATTTATTTTTTTCTTGTTTTTATGCCATGTAGAACAAATTTGACATTGACATCTCTGCGCCACATATCTGTAAGTTCCTGAATCACAATATGGGCAGAAGGTATGCAGACTACAGACATGATCTTCACCTACAGTACCAAAAATCAAAATCACTAGCCAAAGCACAAGCAGAGTTCCCTAACCTCTCGGAAGAAGATTGGAATTATCTGTGTACTCAGCTTTTCAACACACCAGAATTTCAGGTATGATAGCTTTGATTAATTCCTTCAGTGTATCAAGATATAGTTGCTATTTTTTTGTTTGAATTTATTTGTACTGTTAATTGATATTCCAGAGTCCAGACGAGTTGGTTTTGTAATCAGTAGTTCTGTCTAACTAAAGTCCGAGCATACTCTCTTTGGTAAGGCATAGTTGTGTTCTTTGGTTTGACTTTTTGTTTTGAATCTTCTAATTTGCAGAAATTATCTGCTCAGAATGCTCAAAGTAGGGCTCGTCTTCAATTCCTCCATCGGGGAGGATCTCGATCGTTTATTAGTCGTGGTCCTAAGCCGGTACGCAGTTTTGTATACTTCTGCATTTTGTATCAGTTGAACCTTGAGGTTTTTATGCATGTGGTAGTGTAATAGCTGGGTGTAAAGGTGCAGCATTATTCTATATTTCATTTGAGCATGTAGTTCTGTATTGATTGAGAACTTGAAGCCTTGCTAGTTGTTGCCGTTGAATGCTCTGATGTGCTTTTATTTGAAATGGATTAGAAAAAGACCCCAGCTATACCACCACAACAACTGCAAGAGACGTCACAAGAAGGACCATCACAAGTACAACCAGAAGAACCACCAAAAAATAATCCAATCAAGTTATTCCATGACAAACACTGGAGTGAGAAGAAAGGGTGGATTAATGAAGTGGCAGAATCAAATATGTAAGTATCTACACTGAAATTGATGAATTTGCAATTGAATGTAATTTGAAACTGATGCATAATTATCTTGTACACCCAGGACTGACTTATTATTTTCACTCATGTAGGATGAAATGATGGCTCTCCTAGAGGAACAGGCTAACAAAGAAGAATCTGAGCGACTAACAAGGCACAGATATGTGAACAAGTACTTGGATCCAGATCAGGATATGTCAAAGGACTAGGTTACGGGACCAAAGCCTAACAACTCTTCCTCCTCTGCCTCTTTATTGAGGCGAAAATGAAGAATTGCTCGCAAGGCTCAAGGAAAAGGACATAATGATTGAAACACTTTAAGATCAGAAAGAACGCTTGGAGAAATTAGAGCAGAACAGCAGTGCCTGGTCAAGATTGGAGGTATTTGCGTTCCAAAGGCATCGAAATACCCAGTAATGAGTAATGTCAGGTTATAGGTTGTTTTTCCGTTGCTTCTGTGTGAATCTCGTCTCCCTTTTTCAAACCTTCGCTGTAGGTATTAGAGAACTCTGTTAAATTGGAGCTTTTCTTTCTATGTTTATGTAAACAGTTGTTCTAGTTAATATGTTAAATGAATCCCTGTTACAATTAAGTTTCTTTCAAATGTCTTAATTTATTTGAATTATATCAATGCAAGCCGATCCTTGGGTACTTCTTTGTCGCCAAAAATGGTAGTTGGTGATAACAATAATGGTCGCTGAAATAAAAACATCCTACGGCAACTTTTTGTTATGTCGCCAAATTGTTACATTCTCCACCATTTTTGTTATGTCGCCAGATTGTTACATCCTCCGACCATTTTAAATAGGTCGCTGATCTTTTTGGCTGCGAAACTCAGATGTCGCTAAAATGAAATATTTCCGACGAGATATACTGTCGATGGTAGTTTGCTTTTAGCTGCAACATATTTCGTCATAAAAGATCTTATTTACCGACAACCTAAATTTGGTAGCAAATTATTTTTTATTCTGCGATAAAAAATTTTGTCGCCGAAAGTTTCCTATCTGCGACAACTTTTTTCCAAGTCGGTAAAACTGTTTTTCAGCTACCAAATCGATTTTTTGTCGCTGAGAAAAATTTAGCGACGAAATTGGAGTTTTGGTCGCTGTTTACATTCTGCGACCTACTATTAGCGACGCCCAAGCCGACGAAAATAATTTGTCGGGAAAAATGCTTAGCGACGAAATTAGGGTATTCTGCGACGAGGGGATTCGTCGCTGATGGCCAATTTTCTTGTAGTGACTCACTTGTCCTGCTACAGAACTTATCTGGGTGAAAAATTAGTTTGCGATGCAATAAGTTAAACCAGTTCTCAGTGTAATAGTGTTTTATTTATTTTTTTAATCGAAACTTGACATCTGCGGTTGTATACAAGTTAACAAAAGTCTTGTCCAGGTAGCAAAATCCATGTTCGGGCTAATTTATCTCCTTTACTCTGGGTTTGTAGATAGGAATGCCTAAGATTAATTTTTGCTGCAAGTGCTTGTTTATCTAGTACTGCATCTTAAGTTTTATTTTTTTTCAAAACTTTTGGTCCCTTAAATGATAGGTACGGCTGTAACTGCAAGGATAGCATCATTACACTCCTGCAGGTCTATGCCGAGTGGAAAGCAAGTGAGTCAGTTGACTACAATTTTTTCCTATTTGGTTGTACTTAGCTGAAGTGAAGATAAAGATGTTGAATGACCTCTAGGAACGAATTCACATCTTAGCTAGCAGTGTCCTGATTGTTACCCATGTGTGTGTGTGATTCTCTGATGAAATGTTTCCCGGTTTGATTTTCTAAAAGTACACTTGGGGCACGGCCTTAGTAGATAAGTTCAATGAGCACCTTATCATAGGCCTGTGTCACATATATACCTAATTTGCAACACATGGAATAACGAAATGTAATTCTATAGGAAAAAAGAGAAGGTAAAAATAATGTTATTTTGTGAGTTCAATAACATGTTTTAATATTGGCCGATAAAAATGTTAAACAAAAAAACAGGATGTCACTTGCATTAAAAATATGTTAGCGTGTCGGCCTCCATTGCTGCAGCTGTTATCTAGTAGATTAGCTTAAACATGACAGCTAACTGGAATCAAGCGCGATTAATATTGTCCATGAAAGAGAATATTCACGTTTAAATGAGTTTACTTTTGTAATTTGAAAACTCTAACTTAGGGTTTGTGGTGCCTAAAAGCCCAATGATGCATGCGGAAAACATGCATGCGGAAAAACATGTTTTCAAATTACCTCTTTCTTGATGCATGCGGAAAAACATGTTCAAAAACATCGAACGGAGTCAATTAACCATGCCCAAAAGCCCAATGCATGCGGAAAAACAAATACGGGAGTTGACTTGTGCCCAAATGCCCAATGGCGCAGGCGGAAAAACAAAACAAATCCAGGTGGCAGCAAAACTTCGAGGTGCCTGATAACCCCTGCAGCACACCTGTCCCGGCACAATATTAGTCATGGCTCACAGAACCAGTATTTAAATAGCCACCTTATAATATAGTAGAAAATATGTAAAGCTTTCTTCACACCAAGAAAATACGTTACCTGTATGTATTTCATAACAAGAGTAGTGTACCTATGGACTTGATTTCCTTACCGTGCACATCGACAACCAAAACTTTCACTGACAACAAGCACCTAATTGATTCCATGAGTAATGCAACAATCAGGCAAGTCGGGATACAGAAGCGGTTCTACTCGAATATCAAGAACATCCCTGGGGAATTGCTAACTAATCCATTTTCCACCACGAGGAGGAAAACCCCTAAAGCATGGGCAATTGCTACAAGCAAGAGCAGGACACTACTAGCAGGAATTCTAGGTAGCTGATGTGTTTCTTTATTGCATACCTTCCTTGAACAAAACTGAAAAATCATTGCTGCTGTTATCACGGCTTAAAAGGAAGTTGGTAACTTCATACTGCTCTACACATGCCTCGAACAGCAGTACAAGTGATCTAAGCATACAAGAAAGAAACAAATAAAAGCCAGAAAGGGTTCAAAAATTCACCTACCTATTTCTTGATCAGAGTAGATCAGTCCTTCTTCATTGCTCATCTCATCAACAGGATTTCATCACAACTCTTAGAAAAACACTTGGAATAATTAAGGATTCTAATATATATGGATTTAGATAATGAGAGCATAAATAGTTCAAAAGGAGCACACCATGCGTACATAGATACAGAAGCTAAAGTGCAACTTATATCGTCAGAGGTTCCAGTAGTGAGTACTTCACCAAGCTAATAACAGTAACTCACATAACAGTATGCTCATGCCCGAGAAAATATATAGTCTCCAGGTACAAAAGTACAAAGAGATAACTTAGCGCTCATATCTTATGCTGATAAAGCTGGCAATCGTAACTTTTGCATTTCGGTACGACGAGCTGACAACTGGGATTGTCTATCTCCGATGGCGGTCAAACGAGCTCTCAACTGGGATCTTTTATGTTCGATGATATTTTCAGTTTTCGAGTTTTCTCGGGACAGCTGAACTGCGTTATGACCAACACTGGTAATGAACAATGCCCATACGACTCGATCCTGGGGAAATGCCCTTTTTAGGGCCTGCAAAAGAAACGTGCAGTGCAATTTAATGTGATATCCATAATACTAGTAGCATTGCACATGGGTAAATTAGCTGCTCAAACCTCTAACAGGCGGACACAGAGTCCCAGAGTAGAAAGAGCGAAAGGAAATAAAGATGGGGATCGAAGGAAGGGGCTTACAAAGTAAGTATCGCATTCATCCCTGAGTTGGTTTGTTTCCGCAATAGTCTGCTTAATGCTTACATAAAGACTTCGCAATTTTTCATCCGTAATCTGATGGATCATTAAACGCATACAAGTAAGAGGGCCTGTTTCGATTAGTTGTTAAAAGATGAAAGAATCCAAATCCAATAATGAAATAACATTGTTACATGTTGGCCGGTCTCAGTTTTTGCACTAACGCCTCTAGTGCCTCTGGAGAACAACCTCCTGGATAGCATTTTTGCAACATTTATTAGTGCCATCTGATCTTTCTTCTACCCTAACAACAAGTAATGACAGCATCTAACATTAATAGAAGATCACCAGCCATAAATTTCAAGCATGATGTTATAAAAAAAGCCCTAATTTTCAAAAACAAATATGAAAATTGAAAATTCAAACAAAGACCTAATTCACCAAAGAAATAAGAAAATTTGAAACCAACCCACCCCTAAGAAATTATAATGAAGCTCGACTATGATGAAATCAAATGGTGAAATCCGAACAAAAGAAACAAACCCTAATCAAATCAATAGCATCTATTTATTATTCATAAGTCAAAAGAGAAGGATCGATCTTCTTACTGGTTTGCCTGCCTGCCTGCCTTCGAATGAGGATGAGACGCACGACAATGGAGGGAGTGAGGAGAGTCTCTCTGCTCACTACTCAGCGATGATTATTTTGTTTTGTTGTTTCGACAAAAACTAAGTCTTGTTTTTATACTTCTATATTGCCCTAGAAACATTCCCGTCTGATTAGGGGCCGACTCGTCCCAAGTCAGACTTACACCCTTCTCTTTTCGTTTTTTTTGAAGGCTATTATTGGGCGTCACACTCCATTAGAGGGGCTTCACTTGGATATCTGGTGACCAAAAATCTGGTTAAGAGATATTTTGATTTCATAGCAATTTGTCAAAATTACCCTTCAATTAAAACTACTAAAAATAGATGAGGAAGAAGCAAAATGATCCTAGTGATGGTAATCAACAACTCAATCAACCTCAACTTCATCCTCAACTCATTCCACCGATTCAATCAATTGAAGAATCATTTTTTCAAACTCCTCAACAACAACCCATTGTGTATGTAAGGTAATAATCAAACAAACCCATCTTTTGTACCCGTTTTTGTGCTTAAATCGAATGAAATCAAGTAAAATTAGGATTTTATTTAATTTCGCTAGTGTTACGCCTGGGTACGCTACTAGATTTTTCAATCGTAATTCCAATTTTACGCCTATGTTTAGTTGTTTCCAGTGCGTAATTCCAATTTTACGCCTGTGTTGCTTGATTTTCAGACGTAATTCCAATTTTACGCCTAGGTTTAGTTGATTTTCCAGGCGTAATTTAGGACGTCTAGGTTTGATATATGTAGAACCTAGGCGTAATTCTTCCTGGATGTTTTGAAGAATTCCAACTTTGGGTTTACGCCTAGGTTCTTGCACTACACTTCCCAGGCATAATGTTGGACGTCCGGGTTTTCTATATGTCGAACCTAGGCGTAATTTATCATGGATGCTTTGAAGATTCCAACTTTGGGTTTACGCCTAGGTTCTTGCACTACATTTCCCAGGCGTAAAACTGAATTACGGTTGGAACGAAGCAAAACCCTCTTCCAAACCCGTGACGTAATTCAATTACTGATTTGGAACAAGCCCATCCCAACCGTAATTTGCCATGAAAGTCTAAAAATATCAAATTTATTATCGTTCTTAAGCTAGTTTTCAACGAAATTGAACCCATGGGAGATAGTTTAGAGGTGTACCTGTTGATTTTCAACCATTGGTTCTAAACTTTGTCCCAGAATTTACAAATATATATCAAAATTCATCTTATTAATTTAATTAGATAATAATTAAATTTAATTAAAATTAACTAAATAAATAAGGGTTGTTTGGTCATTAGACAATTATTTGAGATAAGGGGTTTTGAAATTACTTACAAGGTGACCCGTTTTTGTCCTATTAGGTGACGCCCCTCTAATGGAATGTGACGCCCCAATAATAGCCTTCTTTTTTTTAGGCCTATCCCTGTTGGCCCAATTCATAATTCATATGCACATGCCAAACAATTTTGCCACTTTAGCACTTATTATGGGTGTGCCAAAGTGCCAAACATATCTTCCCTGTATGTCAACTATAACATATAGCCATATACGACAGATTTTTGAGCGAGCGATAGACATTCCATCGCTAGATGATCAAAATATCGCTCATTGGTCTTTCCAGCGTCATCGATGGTCACTACGTCGCTTGCTGAATTGATTATCGCTTATTAGTTCGTCATCCAACGGCTATAATTTTCCCCTCTATAAATACTCAATTTCAAACTCATTTCAGCTCACACCGGAGTTTCTAAACCTCTCTAGAATTTCTCAGTCTCTCAATCTTCTTCAAATCTAAAACAATTACACCTTCTCTACAATTCTTAATTTCTTGTAATATGGATTCACAATCTCAAAGTCAAGGCAAAAGTAAAATAACCAAAGTTCATGGTGCAAAATACAACCTCACAGAAGATGCATGCATTTGTCGTAATTATGTTTTTTTTTTTACCCAAGATTGTATCGATGGTGCACAACAACATGGTAACACCATGTGGGAAAACATATTTCATAAATACGAAGAACAAACCATGAACATCAATTGTCGTGATGCAAAAGGGTTGGCGGAACGCTTCATTGTTATCCGAAAATAGATTTAGGCAGTTTTTATTATCCGAAAGATTTGTTGGAACCGATACACCAAAATTGTTGGCAGGCTTAAGTGAAGGTGGTGCATTTGTTTTCAGACTTGACTATAAAGGCCACCCTTCTTGCCTATCTCACCACCACAAGTAGATGGCAATTTGTGGTGATTTTAGGAGTGTCATTGAGATAGGCCTTGTTTTCAGGTCAGACATTTATTGGTCTGACTGTGGAAAAGGATATTAAGGAGCATTATTCTGACGTCGTAGCATACCCAAGAAAGAGGTTCCAGTGAATATTTCACCTGGATAATAATAGGAAACTCACCTAACTTAGAGTAAGCTCATGCCCGATAAATTAAGTAGTATCGAATACAAAAGTATCACATCTTATGCTGATAAAGCTGGGAATCCAAACTCGATCCCTGGAAAAGAACCGTTTTTTGGGACCAGCCTTTTTTGGGGGGACCATTGTTCTATAAGGCCCCCTACCCTAGAATATTAAGGGATGTCCTAAAAATCCTTAGATTACTAATTTTCCCCTTACCCTAATTAAAATTAACCCTAACATAATAACCGTATGTAACTTAATTTAAAACAAAAACATTATCATCCTAAACCTAGTCACAAAAAAAAATGTTTTGAGGAGAAAACTGCTTTCTCTCTTGTTCTTCTCTTCTTCCCCATTTCGACATCGTTTTCATCGATTAATCGTCGATTCATAAAAATTTCATCGCCGATTAATCAATCAAGTATAAGAATGGTTCTTCGAAAGCAAACCAAAAGAATCCCAGGAACAGGTCCCCCAATAGGACATCTAGCACATCACAAACAAGTTCAAATTGAGGAAGAAGTGGAACCGGAAGTTAGAGGCATCATCGAGTATCAAAGATGCAAGCCGAAGCCTGATTCTGCCATGGGACCAATCCGCATGTATTTTCCAACAAACCCATAACTTTTAATTTGATTTTCATTGCTTCAATTGAATAGAAATCATCAAAATAGGGTTCAAATGGAATTTACAGTGCATTGTTCGGTTAGGAAGAATTTCTAAGAAACCCTAGTTTTTTAACCGAACTTCCTGAAAGGAAGAACACGAAGAACAATTCGGTTCTATAGGATTCAAAACTAGGTGACTGAACTGCCAGTTCGGTTAGTTCGCAAAGAAGCCTAAAAATTTTTTCGAACCGAACTTAACCAATTCTACAATAATTTTTTTTTCACATGTAGCCGAACTCTGCTATTTTGAGTTTTTATGTAACCGAACTGTGCTATTTTGTTCGGTTTGTTCGCATAAAAATCTAAAACTATTTAGTAATCGAACTTTACCAAAAAAAATAAATCAATGTAACCGAACTATGTTATTTTTCCCAATATGTTGAGTTTCAATTTAACCGAACTTGTCCAACTATGTTGAGTTTCATACATGTGGAGTTCGGTTTATTCACAAAAAACCTTGACAAACTGAACTCTTCACTAATAGTGACCAATGTTGAGTTCGGTTTGTTCGCACAAAACCTTGACAAACCGAACTCTTCAGTAGTTGCATACATGTGGAGTTCGGTTTGTTCGCAAAAAACCTTGACAAACCGAACTCTTCATTTTTAGTGACCAATGTTGAGTTCGGTTTGTTCATAAGAAAAACTTTTGTAACCGAACTATACTCTGGAATACAAAATTAGAGTTGGCCTATTTTTCGTGAACTTTTTCTATTAACCAAACCTTACGCTGAGAACCCTTATGTTGCATCTGATTTAGTGAATCATTTATCGGTTAAGCTAATATCTTTTGTTTTTTTGATTAGTGGAAGAGGCAAAAAATCAAACCAACCTTTACTGGAAGATCTGAGAAATCCCACACCTCGAGGCAAATTACATTGTGGTACCGGTAAGCGTGGAACCAAAAATGCTAAGTATAGAGGTGGGTCATACCGGGTGTTGTCATCCAAGATGGTGTTAATAGAGATAATGTTGATAACGTAATCCAACAAGTTAATGAAGAGATTGTGGAAGAGATGGGCAGTCAAGAACATCATCAAGGTGGAGAAGGTGAACCAGCTGAAGGAGGAGGAAATGAGGGTGACAATGATGACGGTGAAAAAGATGAGGAAGATGGAGATAAGGATGATGTTGAATCAGAGGAAGACGAAGAGGAAGAGGCACAAGTAGAAATAGTGGGAAAGAAACCTAGAAAGACGCCTAAAAATCCTTGTGCTAGATATTCATACAATCCTGATGATAATTTGTGTTTGCCTCGAAAGAAGCCAACTTATGGTACTCCAAGAGATGGAGGGGAGGTATTGATGGGATACAAAAACTCATGGGCTGCCAATATCTTTGCGAAAAAGGTATGGTTCAATCTTAACCATCAATATTTCTCTGTCATTTTATTATATTTTGACATATATTGTTCTTTTCTATATATATTAGTATATAAGATATGATATTGTTTTTGTAGGATCATAATAATGTTGTTCGTGTTTTGAAACGTCAAAAGAACAAGATATGGAATATAGAAAATGAGTGTGATGAGGTCCGCTTGGCGGTATTTGATTGTGTACTATGGAACGGGATACAACATGCGCAACAAAAATTTGATGATGTAATTGTTACTGCATTTTCCGAGAGGGCTTATCCAGAGACGGATACCTTTCATCTACCTTTTGGCGAGATGGCAATAACTCCGGATGATTTTTTTAGAATCACAGCCCTACAAATTACGGGAACAAGTGTTCGAGATGTCTACGATCCCTCGACGAGTTATGAACTTCTTTAAAAGCTAGTCGAAAGGTGTCTAGGATGGAGCGATAAAAAGGCACAATGTGAGTTTAGACGAGCTAACAAAGAGCCTAAGGAAGGTGATGAGTATAATGAGTTTGAGGAAGACCGCACATACAAGAAGAAGTTGAAAAAGATCAAGCTCAAAACCTTGTTTGATGAGTTTTGTGACGAAAGATTTGGTTCTTTGAAGGAATGTTGGTGATGACAGAGAAGATTAAGCACCATGTAAATCGCTTATTTGTTATATAAACAAGAAACCATTTTCTTCCCTGACAGTTCAGGTCACGTGGTAAATGCTCATTACCTCCAGCTATTGGACCCCCTGAATGAGGTGAACAACTACTCTTGGGGCATTGCGGTTCTTTCATTCGTTCAAGCGGAACTCAAAAAAGCTTCGAGGCTTAAGAGTCTATATTTTGGAGGCTTCTACACCCTTGTTTTGGTACCCTGTTAAATTATCGTTTGTGTGTTTCAATATATAAGTGAATGAATGTGTATTGTTACTAATCATATTGCGAATGTATTACACTACAAGAATATGGGTCTATTGCCTCACTACCTTACCACACATCTATAAATAATGTGGCAATAGAGGGGTTTTAGCCTCATACAATAATATGTGTGGCATTAAGTTATACTTTTTGCTACACATGTGAACAGATGAGGCAAAAGGTACTTTTTTGCCTCATATTATTTGAAGATGTGGCAATAGCTGAAGTTTTAGCCACATAGGCGTGGCAACAATTATGCATAATACCAAATATTATAATTATTATTTTTTGACTCCATTTTGCGTCATACATGAGGCTTAAATATTAATAAATATTTTTTTTATTTCCTTTTGTCGTACCAAGGTTTAATGTGCAAAAATATTTAATACAATACTTCAAAGGAAGTAAGTTTTGGTAAATTGAATTCCATATTTAAAGTAAGAAAATAAAAGAATTAAATATATATTTATTATATTTTTGGAAAAGTCAAACTCCATCACCCTTTTTTCCCCTTTCTCACGTATTCCCCTCTTTGTAACCCTCTCTTGTTCTCTCTCCCTCTTTATCTTTCTTTCAGATCTAAGAAAGGTTATACATTTTCTGTTAATAATTGATGGTAATCAAATTGCTAGTAATTTTTGAAGCATTGATCTCTTCAAGTTTTGATCTTTTAGGGCTTGAAAACTTAGGTTATTCAATCGTGCATAAAGAAGGTTTGTTTGTGCTTAAAGAGGGTTTGTTTGGTTTGGAAAATTTTGGGATCAACTTTCTTAATGTTTGATGATATTCAAAGAATCTATTGTCTCGGCAAATGTAGATCATAGTTTGTGAAATAATCTATTGTCTCTACAACAAGCAAAACAGTTCTTTGATTGAGATTTAATTTAGGGGTTTGTTACTTTACATAAACATTTTCGGTGGTTCTTTTGATCAATAATGTTTTAACCTTGTATGTTTTTTTTTCCCCTTCATTTTTGTTCATTAACCAGGGAAGTCCAGTTTATGCAATTTGTTGATTTTCACAGCATAAGTACATGCTTTTAATCAGTTGGGAATATTTCAATCGGAAGGTTATTTTCATATATTGCATACATACAGTTATCATGTATATATGTTTTCTTTGATGGTTGTATTATCCGTAGATATTTAGAACGATTCCTGATTATGAAAATGATTATTTTCCTTGAACATTGATTTTGCAGAAGTATTTCATTCATGAAAGAAAAGGAAGAATAAGTTTTCGCACAAGTTCAGAACAAGATTGTAATGGATTTGGTTTCCACATTTATTTTCTCTTAAAGAAGATTTGGATGGATTTAGTTTCCGCCTTTCTTTCTAAGAAGCGACGATTGTTTTTTCTTTTCCTTGTACTATCATTTACAATATGTATCTATTCTACTGTATTGACCATGGAATAAATATAACTAATGTAATAAATTTGTATATGAAATGATAACCAATACAACGAATGAGAATTTTGCACGTAATTTATATCCATCAAGCAAACTTCTATATCACACTGTAAAGATCAATATGAAACGAAATTTTTTTGAAACAATCACATAAAATATTGTATCACGTTGTAAAGATCAATATGAAACGAAAAAAGAAAAATTGAAACAATCATGTAAAATTAGATGCCATAAACATAAAATAATACTTCCACACTTATTGGTGTGGCAAAAGGTTTATTAAAGTAAATAAATTTTATAAAAAATTAAATAAAAAAAAATTCCCTTATTTTATTGCCTCACCATTTGGTGTGGCAAAAAACCCATCTATTGCCACAACACAGTAAAGGTGTTGCAATACTTTCTTGCCACCCAGGCTGTTGCCACAGGGGTGGCAAAAGGTTTTGGCGTGGCAAGAGGCTTTTGCCACGATGAAATGTGAGTTCTTGCCTCACATTTAATATGTAGCAATACACCAATTTTCTTGTAGTGTTATTTGTTGCCTCTTCTCATAGGTTTGGGTGTACGACCACTTCCCTAAACTGCAATTGTCTCATGCTCACACTCCTTGGCCTTATGGGAGGCCTACAGCTGGTAAATATGAATTTTTGAACTCACATGAAAAGAATAAGAAACAAAGGTGTTGGAGTTGAGGGAGACATTGGATAAGTTAACAGTGGAAGATGTGGTATTCCATCCTTACACCATTGCATCAGATGAAGATGAGGAGGATGTTGAGGTTATTGATTTCTCACCTGTTGCGGCTTATAACGGACCGTTGTTTCATCCTGGAGGTTGTACAATGTATAATCCTCGAAGAGTATTAAGACAACTTTCTTGTGTCCAAAGTGTCCCACAAGTGGACTTCAACTTCAAGGTGAAGAAGCAGGGAACTAAGTACACCGAGAAGAATTTCTCCCCAAATACGATCCTGCTCCATCAGTGGACCACTGGAAGAACTTTGAGGATTATCTTGTTCTATTTGAAGAGTTACAAGATTCGTTTGATGAGCCAAATGCCGCTAACGAGGGATATATGGAATGGTATGAACATTTTTCTCATCCTTGTGTAATAAACAATGTCCAACAAGCCCGTGTTGATAAACCAAAAGCGACGACAATGGAGAAAGAGGCTCAGAAAACTACGAAGCATACCCCTATGTGTGGTGATGAGGCCTTGATCTTGTGGAATTCGGTGGTAAGATATTTACTCTTATTTTTGTTTTTCAAAATGTTATAAAGTATTGGAAAATAATAGTTACTTATGTTTTTGATGAGAAAAGGTGAAGGAAAGTGTTAAATTGTTGAAGAAAATGATGGCGAAAATCCGGAGTGGAGAGCCGATAGACACTCGACAACAAACATGCCTCTACAACCAATGGACTAATATTTTTAATTCCAACCTTGTCGATACAAGCCAGATTGATACAAGCCAGACCATGCCATCGAAGAGGAGTCGTCGAGAAGGGGAAGGTTCAATTCGGATGGTTGAACAACAAAGCAGTGGAGATGACACTCCTAGTGACGAATGACGACCTAAAGCTCATAAACTCAAGAGTAGAAAAGTTTCTCGTAGTGGTCGTGGTAAATGAGGGATTGCAACAATTAGTACTTTGGTTTCTTATGTTTAAAAACTTATTGTGGATTTGGTACTTTGTTTTCTTATGTTTGGAAGACTTTCTTATTGCGGATTTGGTAGTTTGTTTCCTTATGTTTGGACGACTTTTGTTTTGCGGATTTGGTAGTTTGTTTTCTTATGTTTGCTTCCATCTTAGTGGTCCCGCAAGTTCGGTTACTTCGCAGATTTTGCAATCTAACCGAACTCAGCAACAACAAAATTTCAAAATTACAGGTGTAATGTTCGGTTACAGTATTATTTTGCGGAGTAACCGAACTTGTGGTCCACAAGTTCTCGTTGGTTCACATGATTTTGCAATCTAACCGAACTCACAACAACAAAATTTCAAAAGTTCTGATGTAATGTTCGATTTACCGGTATTATTTTGTAGGTAACCGAACTCCGTTCAGTTATACCGCAAAAATAATACCCGGGTAACCAAACCGTGGAGCTCAAAAATCAGAGATAACCGTGGAGCTCAAAAATCAAAGATAATTTTCCTAAGTTCGGTTTTGCTAGCAGTTGCCAGGAACATTACACTTGTAACTTTGCGCAGTTTGGTGGTTTGCACTGTTCGGTTACCTTGGATTTGGGAACCAACCGAACTTCAGGACAACCTAGTTAGGTTATATGTGTAAAGTTTGCAGGTAACCGAACCCATGAGTTCGGTTTTGTCGATGCATTTCTTATGTAACCGAACTATCTATTTTGAAATTTGAATGAAACAAATTTCAAGTAACGTATAATTTTATAGCCGTTATACACCTCAGTGGTATAAATATGTGTCTCATAGTTAACATTTTCTCTCAAAATCTTCTAAAAATGGCAGCTACTACTCCTAAATTTTCTCTAGATGAAGATCTTTCTCTTTGCAGAAACCACATACTATACTATCCAAAGAGGGGTGAAGAACGAAGAATGAATGGTATTATGAGTCAAAGTTATTGGGGGAAAATTCATGAGAAATTCTGCTCCAACACAACAAACCCTCATAACCGTGATCATATAGCTTTGTTCATTCGATTCGGAAAGATTAGAGATAGAGTTGTGGAATTTATGGCTATATTTTGTATAGTAAGGCGGTATCGACTTAGGGGTGAAGGATTCGCCGAAATCATTTTAACATCAAAAAATGAATGGCGAAGATGGAAGAGAAAGGATTTCAAATATGAAGATCATTTCCGCATCCTTAAAGACTTTTTCATAACGCGTTTCAGATATTAAATATTATGTAGTTTTAGTTCGGCAATGTCCTTTAATTTCATTTCCTAACCGAACTTAAGTCTTGTTGTCTCACTGTTCGGCGATGTCATGTAATCTAAGTTCCAATATGAAAAAAAAAAAGTTCCAAAAATAACAATCTCTAATTCTTATGAAAATGTTCAAAGCATAACCCAAAAATAAGTCCTAATTCCAAAAAAACACAATCTTTGATTCTTATGTTGATGTTCAAAGCATACTTAGTTTAATTAATGGTACATTTAATCATCCGCAAGGGAAATTGAACCTTCGTGTGTGATTTTTCCGAATCCTTCAAAGCTTTCCACATCTCCATGTTATGCTCGTACATAATGCACCAACCCAACATTGTGTCGCGCGGTTAAATCCATGCCAATAAGAGTGTCGCATATCGGAGCTAGTGGACAATCGTCTTCTAACCGGAGGCCTATAAAATGGTTGTTGTTAACAAACGCAATCACCACTCTCCAACATCTTTGCATATTCTCTTACTTGTTTTTTTGTTTCTTTGGTGATTGGCCTACCTTTGCCCTTTGCCTTTTCGGTTCGTACATTCTCCGAAGTGTGTGGATAAACGATTGGCCGCATGTCATCCCAAAAGATTTGCTTTTCGAGTTTGTTCATGTTCCGGTACATCTCGATAACGATTCTTCCCATCTCATTGTCACCAAACTCTTCTCCGACATCGCCCTTTGGAGGAGGGACAAAACTTAATTGTTGCCAATATGGATCTATATCGCTTAGAGGGATTATGCCATGTTCATACTTAACTATCATATGGCGACAAGGGAGTCCCATAGACTTCATCATGTTGCAAGCACACACCTCGTCCAGCTTGGTTTTCCATATGTCAATCAAATTCACCTCTACCATTAACCTCTTAATGCAAGCACGTGAAACATTATAATGGAGTCCCTTGAACAATCGAAGGTCCTCCATTTTCTTGATGTTACCATCTTTTTGTACAATCCTTTTGTACTTCATGATGCGGCTTTTTTTGAAACTTCTCTTTAATTCTATCAATCTCGCGGTTGAAGTAATTCTCCATTGAGTTAAACACAATCACCAAAATTATCGACACATCCAAAAATATTTTTCTTCAACTTAGGTGGTGAGCCGATTCTACCAAACTTGTCGCTTGATTCCCAAAGTGTTTATGGTGGTTGGTCAATGCATAAACGAAGCGCTCTTTGTGCGGTTCCAACCATTGCTTAACCACATACGTTACAATATCCACGGGATATTCGGGCTAGACAAATGTTCGATAAATGCCGCAAGATTTAGATTATACTCTTCTTCGGTGAGAGACCAAGTCAATGACTCCCATTCACTAGAGAAAGCAACCCATTTAGCGTGATTTATAGTGTATTGTTTATCGAATTCCTCTTTTGCATCCGCTTGTTCATCTTCCTCGGTAGCTTACTAATCTCTTCAAATGCTTTCCTCTTTGGTGGACAAATTTGAGGCTTGCACTTATTCATCACATTACACCATATATGGAACGTACAAAGCATATTATGTGTTAATGGGAAGACTCTCTCTATTGCGTTCATTAATGCTACATCGTTGTCCGTCACTATAACCAATGGGGGATATCATCATCTCGGTATATGGCCTTCAATTGTTGTAGCGCCCAAGTGTAACTTGGTTCTTGCTCATCTTTAGAAAACAAAAAAGCAACGGTAAACGGTGAGTTCGTCGAGGTACGAACAACAATGTTGAACAATGGCATCTCGTATTTGTTAGTCTTATAAGTGCAATCCATTATAAGAACTTGATGGAAGCATTGAGCCAATTGAACACTCTTCGGATGCGCAATGAGAGATGCGTTATTTCATCTTAGGACCTACCTTCTTTTGAACCGCGTAGCCTTTCTCTTTAGCGCAAAAAAATAATTATTGCATCACTTGTATATTCTTCTATTCATTCCTTTTAATTGTCTCAATTGTATTGTAAATGGTGGTCAAAGATGATACATTATCCTTGTTATCATCCTTTAGTAAGCGAAGCATGTTAAGTGGTGAAATTCCCATTCTCCTAAATTTAGCCATTTTCTCCATTTCTTGAGGAGTGAGACTTGCGGCCATTGCATGTCCTTCAAGATCATCCGGACGAGGGTGGTTATGTGAACTTCCACCTTATCCATAGATAGAACCCATCCATTCTTTTTTTTTGCACTTACTAAATACTATCTTGAACGGAAATTTAATTTTCTTTGAGCACGTTGTGTTCTTCCTCGTCGTCTTTCCTTTATACACATAACCCTTCCTCTTGTGACTAACATCGAGATCTCCACTTCTCTCACAAACCATCTCAAAACGAGTTTGGCTTTCTTTTCCATTCAAAACTAATACGCACATGGCTTTCTTGGCATGCTCTCTAGTGATTCTTCGCATCAATAGGTTTATCAAAAACCAAATCATTGATATAGTGATGAGATGTATCTTCAAACAACATGCCAATAGGAGAAGGTTGATTATCCATTGGTATAGGTTGACATTCAATCTACAAGAAATGGAACAACATCAATTGCAATCACAAATCAGTTCGGTTACATGATAATTTTATCGGGATAACCGAACTCAGAATTCGGTTTGTAAAGCAAGTTGACAACTAACGAACTTTATGTATACTAAGTCAAATTTTATTGTATGTAAGTTCGGTTAGATAGTTGGTTGGTATGAAGTTTGCGAACCAACCGAACTTTATACACTAATGTGAAATCTTATTTTACATAAGTTCGGTTAGCTATTGGTTGCGAACTAACCGAACTTATAGACCCTAAAGTTGATTTACATTTCGACCAAACCGAACATAACACTGTAATCCTATTTACAAAGTTCGGTAACATGTCCATTAACCTAACTTCAAAAAAACCTCCATTATTGGAGAGTTTGGTAACACCGCGTGTTTAGAAAAAGTAACCGAACTACACTTTCGAATGAGTTCGGTTACATGTTCTTCACACTGGGTAACAATCAACAATCCCAAATCTACTTAACAAATTCACATTTTTTTGAAAATCTGGACCAATTCAACCAACATTATCTAAGTTTAGAGCATACCTGGGTACCCAAATAGTCTTCCTCCGGTTGTGGTTGGTAAAATCCATCGTTTTCATATTTAGATTGGCTTTGGGGAAGAATACATTCACCATCTAAGAAATAATTCATATCCGGATCATTGTGAAGATTGACATATACTATAGGAGAGGAAGGAGATGAAGATTCAGATGAACTATCATCAATTTTATCATCACTTGAATAGTCTAGCTTAGTGAACTCAAAAAAAATATTATTTTCCATGTTTTTCTTCTTCATCTTCTTTAACTTTACTCTCTCAATAATTCTACTTCTTTTTTAAAAATCTGATTTTTTTTAATCTCAAATCTTTATTCAAAATCATTTCACTAATCACACTAACTAATCATTACTCCAAAAATAATCAGAGGGTAATTTAGGTATTATAATAAATATCTAGATAAGGGGTGACTTAGATTTATTTAAATGTCTCACCCAAAATAAAAGAATGGTCAAAAAAAAAAAGGTCCCCAGGAAAAATGGTTCCCAAAAATGCCCTTTTTAAGGCCTGCAAAAGAAACATAATAATAATATGGGCCAGTGCCACTATGAGCTTTATCTATGTGTTGGCTGGATTCTGAAAACTTGTCCTTGGTCGGATAGCAAGTTTCTGTCAAAACCTCGGTTTGTCACTTCCAATCAACTTGGTAGGTTCTTGTATCTTTTGCAGCTGATGTAGGTGGTCAGGCCAATCCGGAAACAAAATCACAAATCTCTGTAGAAAGATTGCGTGTGACCATAGTATTCTTTTTTAAATTTCAATGGAACCAAGATGCCTCTTTTTCCAGTACTCTCAGACTACCGGGTACATTTGGAAAAGAGCTTCTGGTCACAAGATAATAATTAAAAAAAAATCTTACACTGAGGAGAAAAAAAAAATAAAAAAAAAATCCATAAACGATGCAAACCCATTGCCGGAATTGCGACCATACCAAGAAGTAATTGGACTTCCCTAGAGCATGTCATACGGACAACTTGTACTCACATTTCAGGCAACAAAAGAAGCCTACTTGGTGCATAGTTCAATCACTACAAGGATAAGAAAGTACTTGGACAAGAGGGAAAGAAAAAGCCTACTCATGATAGCAACAAAGATGCAAATGACACTCTACATTCTTTTCACAAAATTCTTTCTACTTTCTTTTCCACATGAGCACACCAAGTGAAAAGTGTAAAGGAATTACATAGAGGCTGAATGGTTTGTGTTTGTAAAGGTTTCTGCACGCCAAGAAAATAGGTCGCCTGTATGTATTATACCTATGGATTTGATTTCCTTACCCTGGACATCAATGATCAAAACTTTCATCGATAACAAGCACTTTATTGATTCAATGAATAATACAACAATCAGGCAAGTTGGGATATAGAAGATGTTCTACTCGATTATCAAGAATATCTCTGGCCGGGGAGTATCAAACTTATCCCCAGTCTTAACAGTTACAACTAACTATTCCATTTTTCACCACGAGGAGGAAAACCCCTAAAACATGGGCAATTGGGCATGCTGCTACAAACAAGAGCAGGACACTACAAGCAGGAACTTAAGATAGCTGATGTGTTTCTTTATTGCATATCTAACAAGACTAATAAGTTGTTGCTGCTGTTATCATGGCTTAAAAGGGATTTGGTAACTTCATATATACTGATCTACACATGCCTCGAACAGCAGTACAAGCGATCTAAGCATATAAGACAGAAACAAATAAAAGTCAGAAAGGGTTTGAAAACTTACCTCATTCTTGACCAAAGTAGATCAGTCTTCTTCATTGCTCATCCCATCAACAGGATTTCATCAGAACTCTTAAGAAAAACACTAATTAAGCTGGAATAATTAACGACTCTAATATATATTGATATAGATAATGGGAGCATCAATAGTTTAAAAGGAGCACACCATGCGTACATAGATACAGAAATGTATAACCCCACATTACATGCAACTTATATGGTCAGAGGTTCCGGTGAATACTTCATCTAGCTAATAATAATAAACTCACATAACTTAGAGTAAGCTCATGCCCGGCAAATTAAGTAGTCTCCAGGTACAAAAGTACGGAGAGATAACTTAGCGCCCATATCTTATGCTGATAAAGCTGGCAATCGTGACTCTTGCTTTTCGGCACTGCGAGCTGACAACTGGGATTCTATATCTTTGATGGCATTTCTACTTTTCATGATTTCTTCAAACTGCTGAACTACGTTAAAACCAACACTGAGAATGAACGATGACCATATGATTCGATCCCTGGAGAATGCCCTTTTTAGGGCCTGCAAAAGAAACATAATAATCAGTGTAGTCCAATTAGTAGAAAGAGCACAAGGAAATAAAGACGGGGATGGAAGGAAGGGGCTTACAAAGATAGCATGGAATTCATCAGTGAGTTGGTCTACTTCCGCGATATCCTGCTTAACGCGTTCATAAAGACTTCGCAAGTTTTCATCCGTAATCTGATAGAACGTTAAACACATACAAGTAAGAAGGTCTGTTTTGACAAGTTGTTAAAAGATGAATAAATCCAAATCCAATAATGAAATAACATTGTTACATGTTTGCTGGTCTCGGTTCCTCCTCTAGTGCCCCTGGAAAACAACCTCTGGGATAGCATTTTTGTGACGTTTCTTAGTGCCATCTGATCTTTCTTCTTCCCTAACAACAAGTAATGACAGCATTCAACATCAACAGAAGATCACCAGCCATACGTTACAAGCAACTATTATCATGTCACGGAAAAGCCCTAATTTAAAAAAAAAAAAAAAAATCGAAAAAGCCCTAATTTTTAATAGGAAAATTGAAAAACTAAGTGCGACGATGAGGATGAGATGTGCGACGATGGAGGAAGGGAGGGAGGAGAGTCTCACCTAAGATGATAATTTGTTTTGTTTTGTTGTTTTCGAGTCTTTTCGACAAAAACTAAGTCTTCGTTCTTTTTATTTATATATAGATACTCTAAAAGTTATCTGATTCGGGTCTGACTCGTCCCAACTCAGATATAAAATCTGTCATATAAAACCCGTTTTCTCTTTCCGAGAGATGAAAGGTGAGTTTGGTACTGCCGTAGCTTTTGTGAAAGCGCTCTTTATGTTGTGATGTGCTATGCGTTGCTGTGTTGCGCTGCGGAAAAAAAACTGTTAGACGTTTGGTAAGCTCTAATCTTAAAAGTGGTGTGAGTTTAAAAACCAATGAAATTATGTTTAGTAAATTATCATGTGAAGCGATGTTGACATAACTAATGACGCAAATAGACATGTTTAAAAATATGTTATTGTTATTATTAATATTATATATAGTATTTTTATCTGGCTTGATTGGGGTATACCCAATTTTAAAGGGACACTTTTTGTGGGTTTTAGAGGAGTCCTAATGGGTAAGTTACAAAACTACCCTTACCCATTAATAATGTTAATTACCTAAATCAGATTTTATTCTCTTCATTTTATCTTCTCTCTTCTTCTTCTCCTCCCCACTATACCGACCCCCCACCACCACCACCATCAAAAAAAACTCACGATCAATTCGTTAAAATTGTCGATTCCAAAATTCCGATTAATCTTTATCAATGGATCCGTCGAGGGCTTGTAAGATGAAGCAAACAAATAGAAAGCGCAATGAATTCAATCCCAAAATTGCAAAATAGTTCAACAAAAAGTGAAGAAAAAAACCGTCGAAGAAGGAGAAATCAAGCCAGCGCGAGAAATGGTGCGATTAAGAAAGTAAGGGCCTACTTAAACTCACTCTAGTACTTCGATACCATGTTTGCATGTCAAATTAGGTCGAAAATCCGAAATTTTGAATTGGCGGTTGCGATGCGGCAAGGTATTTTGTTATCGACCTTGTAGTATTTTCATACTTAGGGTTTGGTCGGCAAGCTATATGGTTGAAGAACTTGCCGGATGTATAGTTTCATTCTTATTACTAGCGAGGGGCGGGTAGGTTATTCAATGTATACCTTGCAGGCGTCTTTTTTTAATGAAGCCGACAACTTTTTATTTTTTACCCGTCGCTTGCTTCTTTTGAATGTTTCCTGACGCCTAGAGTTTTTTAATCCGGAAGCGTATTTGTATAACACCATGCCGGCGATTTGTCAGCCGACAATGTATGTGTAATGGACCTTGCCGACCTGTATAGTGAAAATTTATTGTTTCTACTGTGTACATTTTTGTTGGGAGCCGTAAGGCTATTTTAATGATACCCTGCCGGCTGCGGCTTAGCCGGCACGCATCTTTTGGTGGACCCTTCGGCCATGTTTCCGCCGGATTTTCGACCCTGCCGGCGTGTAATGCTTTTTTTTCTGGAATTGTTCTTATTCGGGGTGGAGAAGGCAAAGATAAAAGCTCAAAGCTATTAGTCCTCCTTCAAGACCTCCTCGTGTTGGTGGAAAACTCTTGACTTCACAACACGGGGTCGCCTAGGGGCTTAAAGGCTATAACTCGTCCACTTTGGGTCGCCTAGGGGTTTAAAGGCTTGATGCACATGCTAAGTGCATTCGTTTTTATGTTTCAATCAATGTAGTAACCAAAATTGCATGAATAAAGTGAATTACATCTTCCATATTTTCTCGTTTTCGTTTTGGTATAAGTACAAGTCGGCAAAGGTTAAAAATCCTTAACATGCCTGAAGCTCACAGTCGGCCGGCGAGTGTTAAAAACTATTTTCTTGCCGACCTTATGACCGTCGATATTGTAGGAAAATTTTCCATGTTGACTAGTAAAATTGCCCAAGATAGTGGCGTGTTCTTCAACCGAGACAATACCGGCCGAAACCTGGTCAGCAGCTTATTCAAAGTGGACCCTGCTGGTTGAACATTGGTCGACAGGTTATTCAAAGTGGACCTTGCCGGCCAGAGAACAACCGACACCTTACTCAAACCACGACCTTGCCGGCCTTGTGTAATTTCAAAACCAAATTTTTTGATTGAAATCGAACTCATAAGACAGATGAAAGGTTCAATTTACTGAATTAAATTAATTTCAAAATTTTAATCTAGACTCAATTAATTAACCTAATCAGAATTTTAGTATTAATTAACCAAGGGCATATTAGCCATTTAGAAAATACAAGGTTAAGGGGTGGCTTGGCTTTACTTCATAATGACCTGATTTTGTCTTATTATACCCCAATTAATCTGGGTATACCCCAATCTCGGCAGGTATTTTTAGTATTAATATTATTATATTATGGCCACTATGAACTTCTTGTACAAAAATCATCAATAAACATTTTGTATAACATTAATCCAAGTAATATTGCTTTAAGAAAAATATAAAAAAATAATCCACGTAATATTCGCTAGTTTAGTTGTTAACAAAAAAAAAATAATCATTATGTTCGTGCGTACTATGTTTTCTATTTACGCAGGTTTGGAATATCCATCATTTGTATATCCTAACTTGTATCACTTGTATTTCCTCGCGTACCATATAATAGAAATCTAGGGACAAATCTTGTCGTATTAACAAAATAATAAGGTTAAAAAGGAAAATTTGTTATTTCAGTTTTTTGTGGGTCCACAGCTTCTGCTTTTCAGCTTTTAAAAGCTACTCACCAGTAGCTTTTAAAAGCCGGCCTAAAATGGAAGTGCTTTTGGTAAAAAAGCACTTTGAATTTTTTTTTACCAAATATAATTATTGGTAAAAGTTAGTTACAAAGTGTTTTTGATGAAAAAAAATCAATCCCAAACGGGGCTGAAATCTTGGTTAGTAAACACGAATCTAGGGTTTGCTATTTAATTTTTAGCATTTCTCCTGTTCTTAATTCTTCCATTGAATCTCACTATGTTTTACTCTGGCATGCTATGCTTGCAGATATTATTCGAAAAAGGGTTTTAAAGTAATGGTTGTAGCTTTTTACATGACAGCTTTATTTTGCTCGGTCATCTTCTCCGGGTTCTTGAAGCGTGGATTGTTTCGAAAAATTGGAGCAGATTGTAAAGGCAAAAATTGGAGGGTCTAAGTTTTTGGTGAAGGCAAAAATAGGTAAGTCTAATTTTTAAACTTTTTTTTTGTTAATTTTGTTATGAACAGACAAGGTGATTGAATAAATGACATAGCTTAACATTCAGTATCTTTACTGAATCCATTAAATCCATTAATTTTATGGAATATTGAGTTGAAAATTAAATTTTCTTAAGTCTTCTCTGTTGGTCTTGAAAATTGAACAAAAAGGAATAAAACGAGAGCCTACATTCTCAAGTGTTGTTTGGTTTTTGATAAATTTAGGTTCTTGTTTGAGGGAGAAAACGGTTTCTTCTGATTTCGGTAATTTCGCGTGAGTGGGTGAGAAACTGAGTCTAAACCCTAAACAATGTACTGCAAGGGAGTACTTTAGATTAGAGAGATCAATCTATACAAATCCATCCTAAACCAAGAAATGGTCGTTCCGAGACTTGCTTCGGGTCACAAAATGAAGGAGAAGGTTGGATTTAGGGAGGGAAGCGAAGAAAGTGTTGAGACCAGAATAGTTGATTCTGGAAGAGTAGTTGTTTGACTTGTTTCAGAAAGTGAAAACTAACAGATGGGAAAGCTAGCAAGTGGTTTCTGAGTGTTGTATGCTCCTGACCAAAACTTGTTGTTTGGTGGAAATAGGTAAAACCTATTTATACAATTCGTAACAAAACGTACTCTGGTCTCGTAAGAAATGGGAACGGCTGAGTAAAGTGGAAGGAGGTGGTAACGGGTAACTCCGAAATTGGTGTTCCATAATGAAGGAAACGTTTCACCATTACTCCTTGTATTTACTAACCGACTCATTCTTATGACACTTTCTTGTAACGGGCGAGGTACGCCTCGCACGTGGGGAACCGCCAAACCAATACCCTAATGAGCATCCCCAAGTTTGTGACATGTGTTGATGTCTCGAGTGTTTTCGTGGAAAACGTGTAGCATGTTGTTGTTTCTGGCAAGTTGAGCATGGGAGACTTGCCGCCGATGATGACCTCGACTTGGCCGAGATTTTCATCTTGAGAGGAAGGTTAGCCATTGATTCTTGCAACCTTCGCTTTTGCAGCCGGCATTGTGTATGGCTTTGGCATGTGTTACGGACAAATTAGGTTTAGTACAAACCGTGATGTTTGGATTTGGGCCGCAAGTTGTCATGCACGTTAGGTGGAGAACTTGTGTGGCTGAGATTTGCATCTCGGATGGAAGGTCAACCGTTGATTATCGCAACCTTTCGTTTAGCGGCCAGCCAGCATGGTGTCCGGGTTTTAGCATGCTCGTGCATGTTTTAGGCGTGGCCAAAATTTAGGGTTTGGTACAAACCATGTAGTTTTGGCATTAGGCCAGAAGTTGTCACGCGTTGGGTGGCGAACTTGGACGGTTGAGATTTGCATCTCGGGAGAAAGGGAAGCCGTTGATCGTGTCTACCTTCCGCTTGTATCCCAGCAACTTTGTCTAAATTAGGTTTGGCATGCCGAACCCTAATTAGCGCCCTTTACTAGAATCTCTGCAGAATTCTCGTGACGGACTCGGATTTTGACGGTCCACCCCTCCATTCCACCGAAAAAGAATTTCTTATCTTTCTTCGCGAGGATATTTAGGTTTTGAGCTCGTTCGGGTGGTGAAACAGCCCGACAAGAAAACTCTAGAAGAATTCGGGGGAGGGATGTTGCGGGCTCGAGGTGGCATAGCGGCGCTTTGTGTCATGGTGGCATGGATGGCATGGATTTTGGTATGCGCGTATGCATGTTGGCGTGGTTTTGGGAAGCCAGCACGTTTTGGGAAGATAGCGTGTTTTGGGAAGCTAGCCTCTTTTGAGACTGCAAGGTGTTTGGAGAAACCCGATTGGTCAATGAAAGTAGGGACCAAAGAAGCTTTGGCATAGTTTAGGCGCGGCCAAATTAGGTTTATGTGCAAACCGTGTGTTTTGGCTTTGAAGCAAGTTGCCATCCGTCAAAGTGGAGAAATTTTGTGGTCGATATCTCGCATCTCAAAGATAAGGGTAGCCGTTGATTATTGCAACCCTTCGTTTAGCGTCCGCCGCTGAGAATGGCTTTGCCATAGAGTAAAGCGCGACCAAATTAGGGTTTAGGTGCAAACCGTTTGTTTTGGCTTTGGACGCAAGTTACTAAAGGGTCAAAGGTGGCGAACTTTTTGTGGTCGAGATCTCGCATCTCAAAGAGAAGGGTAGTCGTTGATTATTGCAACCCTTCGTTTGTAGCAAAATGGCCGATTGAGCATGGCATTGTCATAGAGTAGGCGCGCCAAATTAGGGTTTAGGTGCAAACCGTGTTTTGGCTTTGGGCCGCAATTGCCATGCGTCAGGTGGCGAACTTGTGTGGTTTAGATCCGCATCTCAAAGAGAAGGGTAGCCGTTGATTATTGCAACCCTTCGTTTGTATCATCCGGCTGAGCATGGCTTTGCCATAGAGTAGGCGCGGCCAAATTAGGGTTTAGGTGCAAACCGTATGTTCTGACTTTGGGCCGCAAGTTGCCAGGCGTCAGGTGGCGAACTTGTGTGGTCGAGATCTGCGTCTCAAAGAGAAGGATAGCCGTTGATTATTGACCCCTTCGTTTTAGCAATGGGCCGGTTGAGCATGGCTTCGCCATAGAGCAGGCGCTTTGGCCAAACTAGGGGTTTAGGTGCAAACCGTGTGTTTTGGCTTTAAATGCAAGTTTCCATGCATCGTGGCGAACTTGTGTGGTCGAGATCTGCATCTCAAAGAGAAGGGTAGCCGTTGATTATTGCAACCATTCGTTTGTAGCGGCCGACGTTGAGTCATGGCCTTGTCAAAGAGTAGCGCCGCCAAATTAGGGTTTAGTTGCAAACCGGTGTTTTGGCTTTGGGCCGCAAGTTTCCATCGTCACCGGGTGACTGGGATGACTAAGATCTGCATCTTAGATGGAAGGGTGGTTGTTGATCATTGCAACCCTTCATTTTGGCAGCTAGTGATGTGAAGGAAAGTGTGTATATTAAGATGTTAGTGACAAAATGGTGGGATGCTCAAACCAGTTGATTATAAGGCCAATAATGATGGTCTCAAACATTTCGAATTCTAGTTTTTACACGATAAGGTCAGCAGTACCATATCTCAAATTTTGTGTCTGCACTTAAATTGTACGAAAATCTAACATTTTTTAGGATTCTAGTTTTCGCTCAGCGTTTGAGTATTCTACTCTCATACACTAGCCGAATGTATTATATATTAGTCCCACATAGTGTACATCGCAGAACCGTAGTCAAAACGCTTTGTATATAAATAACACTTCACTCACCTCTTAGATTCACGCAGCTGTCCTGTAAGCACAAAGCGAACTATTCTTTCACCTTTTACTAAAGAATACCGAGGGTTTCTCTTTTCTAAAGAGAAACCCAATACGGGGTGTTTTCTTTCGCAACTTGAAACTGAGCTCGGTTTCAGTTTCCTCGGGTACTAACGCTGGCTAATAATGACGGAACTTAGTGTTTCCAAAATTTATCGATCAACAGCTTAACATTGACATCTATATCATTTTCACCATTTTTCTGCATATGAACTTTGATAGTTTTGTAAATTCAAATAGAACGTCGACCAGTTGAGCAGGTGATGTTACGATTCCCACTCCATATAAATTCTATTTCCATCTTTAACCAGGAAAGGGAGTCCCTGTCGGATTTGTTTTCTTTTTCTTCGATCCGAAAGATACAAAAGTATATAAAAACCCTACCTACAATACCACACAGGAATATAAAAAGCCATTGAAAAAATGGATTTCCAAAATGGACGCTGCTATTAGATCAGCCAAAGATGAAGCTAACCAGAAGTTGAGAGCACCGCCAAAGTCTGCAGGAACTCAATGTATTGTGTAGCTGGTGTAATTGCTATACAATGGTGAGCTAAATAAAACGTTAAGTTAAACGGGAGTAGTAACTCTTTTTGTTAATGTCCACCTACAATATTTGGTGGAAACTCCAAACATATAGCCATGAGTATAGTAATGCCTTAATAGTATGATAAAGATCCAAGTCTGAGTCTAAGTATAATTTACGGGCTGAAATATACCAAATACAACTTAGTGGCCTGGTGGATTGATGTACTAACCTTTCACACCGGAGGTCACGCGCTCGAGTCCATGCAAAATCAAATTTTTTTCTTTCTAAATGTTAGATTGGACTGGGCTTGCAAGCGTTCACTGAAAGGAGAATGGGCCCATCACAGAGCTGGGCCCTATGCCGTCGCACGGCCTGCACACCCTGTGCTTTCGATTTTTGTCCTCCCATCAAACCCAAGGGCGGTTTTGTTTATGGCCACATCAGGTCACATAACGGATGTCCCATAAATCTGCATATTATTACATCATGATAGTGTTGTAACATGTATCTAGTCCCTTTAAGAAGCAAAGATGGTTGTATGGGTTAAATATCACATGCATAGATATCATGCGAACGGTACTATTATAAAGGGGCGAACGTACTACACGCAGCATGTTCCGATGAGGTTTATGACGTCACAAGGTCACGATAAAGTTTGGAATCTATACGAAGTTAAAGAATATATATGTGCGAGAAGACCCAATATATGGGTACAAAGATATCGCACGCCGAATCCGAAAATATGGGCTTTATTAGCTATCCTCCACTATGTAAATTCTTATATATAGGACTAACCATCCTTGTGTTGGAGAGACCTTTTTTGGAGAGTTGAGGTAGAACTTTAGGAGAGAGAAAGTTATTTTCTCCCAAGTTAGGATTTTTTCTTCACTTCTTTTTTATTGATTTCCAAAGTTTAAAAATTTAACATTATCTAAATACCCCTACTATGAGGCCCCTGGAAATATACCCTTACTCAACTTTACAAATACCCCTAAGCCTAATACATTACTAAAATACCCTCTTTTATATAGTGAATATACAAAACCACCACCACCACTATTCAAAAAAAAAATATATATATATATATATATATATATATTTTAATGCCCACACCACTGTCCACCACCACCAACCACCACTGTCCACCGCCTACCACCACCACCGACGACCACCACCACCACCAACCACCACCACAACTAACAACCACCACCGACGACCACCACCACCACCACCACCGACCACCACCACCGACCACCACCACCGCCACCACCGTCCACCACCACCACCAACCACCGCCGCCGCTAACGAACACCACCGGCGTCCATTACCACGGCCGCCGCAACAACCGACACCCACCGCCGCCACCAACCATCACCGTCACAACCACCATCCGCCGCGCCAACCACCACCACCATGTGGAGTCAACTTGCTGAAGTTGTGTCCATATCGGGAGGCACCTAGCTCAAGTTGTCTTCAACAAAGTAAAGGCAACTAAGCACAAAGTTGTCTTCAAAAGTGAAATCAACTAGCCTAAGTTGTCTCCGTATATGGAGGCAACTAGCACAAGTTGTCTCAAAAAAAAAAAAAAATTATACACAAATAAGTGAACCTAGTGTGAATCGAACACACATCATCTCGACATATAGTCGGTTGTGCTACCATTGCACCAAGGGTTCGCCACACCATCGATACTCAATCGACAATTCAAACAACCACCATACAACACCACACCATCCATCTGCTACCGCAACTCTACTGCGCAAAAGCTTCATGACCACAACCGTCTATGCACACTTGCAACATGAGCCAATAGGTGCGATCACTTCCATGCCCCTACTCAAACACCATCGCAACACACAAGCGGTAACAATAACTTCTTGTTCGTTTCAATGCCTCGGATTCATATTGAGTTCCTTCTCAACTTCCTAAGCATTCATCTACTCTCTTGACTTTAAAGCATGAGCACCAGCAGCACAACCATCATCATCAACTCAACACAAACCGTATTACCATTGCATCACAAATTCGTCACAAAAACTCTTAAGATATATGTATAAGATAATTTGCGATAAATAAATGGACCTAAAAACATAACCAAGTTGCCTATGAACTGAATCAACTAGCTCTAAGTTGCCTCAACTGGAATCAACTAGTCAAGTTGCCTCCAAAACGAAAGCAACTTGGTCAAGTTATCTTCAAAGTTGGAAGCAACTATCCAAGTTTTTCTCCAAATAGTAGAAGCAACTTGGTCAAGTTGTTTCCAAAGTTGGAAGAAACTTGATGAGGTTGTCGGGGTTGAAATTACTTTACCTTCCCGACGCCACACACAAGCTAAACTTTTCATTGCAGACGAAATATCATTTCCTTACATACATGTATCTCATTGCATTGAGTAGCTCATAACCATTATCGAGCCAACACATCAACCATTCTTTCTTCATTTCTCCTTATTGCACTGTAACTTCACCGTTCCTTCTCTGCGTACAAACACCCGATTCAACCAATATCACCACAAACTCCACCTGCAATCCATATCCTCAAAGCCACCGTTGTTGCTAATACAAACTTCTCCAGCTCATCTTGAGTTTAAAACCTGTATCCCTAAAACATACATTTATACTCTGCTCAATTCCACCAATTGGCAAAGACAAACTCTAAATGCGATTTTAGCTCCTTGTTCACTATAATTGCAATTGCAATGGAACTGATTCTGCCACACAACTTCAATCTCTCAATTGATGCTTCAATGTTCTTCCTGAGATTCATACAACTTCAAACTCTATGTCCATCTAAAACACCCATTTCAAGAACACAAGCCCATTCTGATTTCATCTATTCCCGCTTCAGTTCCAACACCTTAAACTCAATACAGTTCCTTGGAGCAGCAAACAACCCTACAAAATCTCCTTATCATCTCTGGAATCGCTCAACTCCCTTGAACTCTGTATGTAATCAAAAACAGATTCAAGACAACGCATTAGCATCAACATCACCTGCATCTTCACTAACCACCGCCACCAGACTCCAATTACATCACCACCAATAACCACCCATAAAACACAAAGCATCTCTTCATACCACCTGCAATCTCACATACAACCACTACATAAACCATTTCAAACACCAAACAAGCTTCAACCCAAACCCTAGATTCAGTTCTTCAATTTCATCTTCTCGTTTAACATTCACCAAAATACCATTGTTGAAACTTTCACCACCACCATTACACGACCAAAACATTAACACACCATTGTTGTTGACCCTATCAATTCAATAATAAATTCACTGAATCCAATCTTCAACTCAAATCCACACGAAATCTGAATCTCGATTCGAAATTATCAAATTAAAAACCAAAAATCAAATTAATCTCTGAATCTGGTTTGAAATCAGTAGAGGAAGAATAACTAAATCAAAATTAAGTTTCAATGGTTCAAACACTCAAATCATCGAATTCAAAAATTACCTGAAACCGAAATCTCCATCTACTGATTCTTCATAAACGCCTTCTTCTAATCATTAGCAGCAACTTCATCGATCTTCTCATTCATTACTGCAAATTGATGGCAGCACCTTCATCTCCCCTGATTTCTTCAGTTCCATCTCCCTTCCGACTGCAACATCAACTCAAACACTAATATCAACAAAACCATCTTCCATTTCATCTCGATTCAGTCAACAAATTTCTTCGTTTCACAATTTCACCCTTCTAATCTCTGTTGGATCTGTTGGTGGTGGTGCTTGGTTGTGGTGGAGGCGGTCCACGATGGTGGTGGAGATGGAGCGATGGAGATGGTGGTGGGAGTGACGGAGGCGTCGGAATTTTCTTGTCTTTGTTAAAGAAGAAGGAAATGAAATGGAAAGGTTAAAAAGAATTATGGAAATTTGCTTTTAATAAAAATTTCATTTATGCCATCGGGGTATTTGAAAAGACTCATAAGGGTGTTTGTGCATGACCCATGGATAGTAGGGGCATAAATAACATTCCCACTAATAAAATTCTTATATGTGTTCTTCATTATGATATCATAGTCTAGTTAGCAAATTATCAAAGTGTGGTAGTGGGATTTTCCACTACTACATTTTGGCGCTGGAAACAGGCACGTCGAATATTTAGTTAAATATCAGGTTGAGTTTTCATTGAGTTTCAATATTCAGGTTCACTTATTTTAAACACAGTTTTCACTTAGTAAGGAAGTTTTGGTTTACATAAATTTGTGAGAAAAGTGTTACTTTAGAAACACAAAATGGTAGAAGGCAAGCACCCGCAGAGAAAACACAACACCAATTAGGTGGAGTAGAAGAATTGCAGGTAGAAGACGAGGCGAAATCGCTTGAGAGACATCAAGAATGGGAGAGAGGAAACAACAGAACTCAACCGGTCCGATCTCGAGATTCAAAGAGAACAAGGAGAACGATCAAAGAAACTACGATGAAGTAAGTGTTCACACTACGGATACAGATACCGCAGAAGAAAATGAAGGAAGAACGCAGGAGGAAGGAGCGGTAGGAGAAAACGAGGATAACATGACCATTGCAGAGCTCAGGCAAAGACTATCAGATGGAAGAAGGAGAGAAGAAGAAATGCGTGCGAACATGACACGTCAAAACGATGAACTAAGGGAGGAAAACCAAAGATTGCAGGAACAAGGTTAGAAACTAGATCTAGAACAATGCGTGCGAGCTCAAAGTCAAGGAAAAACGGAAGTACCTCTAGGCGCTGCGGATCTGATCATAGAGGAATGAACAGAGATAATTTTTAGATAACAATTTGGCTAACAATCTTCAGGTGAGCGGCGAAACATACAGAGGAGCGCGAACAAAATCACATGGAAGATCGATATGTACAAGTATGAGAGAATGAACTCAAAGCGAGGAAGTCGCAGAGAAGATAGGGAAGAACGAAATGGAGAATATAACCACATCTAACACGAATCAGAGCAGGAAAGTGACCCAGAGCAAGCAAGGATGATACTCCATGGAAGTAAAATGTTGAGACGCCAAAATAAGAGAGATAGAGCTGCACAGAGCATGCAAGGGGAGAAAGGGGAAACACGAAGAAGAAGGAGAGAAGAGGCCGAGCAATGTGAATTATAGGAGGCCATGTCCAAACAGTGGAAAAAAAGACAGGCAAGCACGATTGAGAAGAACGATGCAAACACAAGAAATTCCACCTCTAACGATGAAATTTTAAGAGAAGTGGCGGAGCTAAGAGAATTAGTGACAAGAGGGAAAGATGGAGGAAAAATACCGCTAGAAGAAGCAATAGAAGAAGTCAAAGACACCTTCGAACGGGCGGATACAACTAGTAGCGATACCAAAAAAATGTGCGCTACCCACATTTCCTGGGATCTTGATGGATCTACATGTGCGATCCATCATATAAAGACATACATCTTGGTCTTGCTACAATATGAGGATAATGACGCGGTCTTGTACAAGTATTTTCCACCCAACCTCGTAGGAGAAGCTTTGAAGTGGTTCGATGGATTGCCGTGAGGTACAATAAGATCATTCGAGCATTTGCAAAGTTTGTTCTGGGAAAGTACATCAACAACAATATGCTAAAACCAGGGATCGAGAAAGCATTCAAATTCTACGAAGGAGAACGAATGAAAGCCCTGGGAGCTATTACTAATGATGAAGGACAATGAGTAGCGAAATGGCGGGACGAGTGGATGAAAAATCTATCTTAGCATTTATGAATGCATTGCTTCCAAATCGACTTGTTGCTTACACGGGATGAAAGATGTAATAACGATGGCGGAGTGGTGAGTACTGTGAAGAGTATATCGCTTCTCAAAGAAAAGCAAAGAGACATCGAGTCTTACCCGGTTGCGAAGATGCAGCGAAAAGTTAGGAAATGCGAGTCTATTACCAATGATGGCGAACGCTGTTGCGGGCAATTCGCATGGAAGAAAAGAGACATTAATCATAGAAGATCAACAAAAGCAGGTAGCCATGAGTACCAAAGACCAAGAAATGTATGAGCAAGAATACAGAGAGAAGCAATACAATAATCATGGAGGAAATAATAAAGTTGCAAGATTCGAAAATCATGGAGAAGGATATGGAGGAAACAGGAGATATTACAATCAAGGCGCGAACTACGCAGTCCATGAGGAGGTCGGGATGGCACCTCTTAACACAACAGTGGAAACAATCTGGGAAGATGTTATATTAATGGAAGAGATAACGCCACCACCAAATCTAGGGCAAGAACCACCATCCGGGAGAAAGAAAGGAATTCTGCGCTTATCATCGGTTCCACGCTCACACAGCAGAATAATCGTAAGAATATACAAACAATCATATTAAGGATGATTGGACAAGGAAATATTAACCACTTACTAGCTACACCGCTACCATCGCCGCCACAACCAACAACAGGGAGACAACACAAAAAGATAAAGGAAAACACCTTTAATAGAGGTGGGAGCGAATGCCAAGAATCGCACTGTAATTCAATAATACACTCATTCAAAAAGCATAGAAGACTTCCCGACAATGTTAAGACGTGTATATGAGAGATGTCAAGGGAAGGAAGTAATGAACCTATCAAAGATACCAAAACTCAGGAATGGAAGAAGCAGCCAATCACATTTAGCTAGCTCGAGAAGAGTATCCGGAGGAGGCGAACTTCATGAGAGTCCATTAGTGGTCAAGCTGGAGATAATACCAAAGAAAATTGGACAAAGGAGAAGATGAAGAGGATGTCACATGGGCGATAAATAGGATACTAATTGACTCTGGGAGCTCGTTGGACATTTTGTTTTATCATACATATAAGACAATGGGAGGAAAAGATGAACACTTGATTCCTTCAATTTATAAAATATATGGATTTAATGATCAGCCTACACTACTGGAAAATGAGGTTTTTATAACCCACATCCTCGACCCTCAATGGCAGTCAATCGACCGTGGACTGGTCAAGACGGTCCTAGATATAATAAAAATTCGAAGAGCATTAATGTTGGTCGTTCAATAAATATTTTAACTTGCCGACCCATTCTTTGACCGATGGTCCTAGTATTATTTGTGGTTCAATTTTCTAGGAAGGCATTCCCCATCATCCTTATCTCTTCATCTTCTCTTACCATTTCTTTGCTCTTCTCCAACCACCAGAAGAGAAAAAACTATCATCCTGATGAATCCTCTTAATCTCTCCAAAATCGATTTTCTATCTTACCAGGAGAACAAATCGACCTTCTTGAGCCTAAAGATCGACATGATTTCCATCAGATATGATGAATCTAATCTTGATAAATCAAACAACCCTTATCTTCTCTTTTTATACGTCTCTCCAGATATTTTTTTATTGCTGCTGCTACAATCTACTTCTGCTTCAAACTAAAATTCCTTCCTAGGATACCCAGATCCCCTTTTCTTCACAATCAGAAACCCTAACTTTTTCTCTGGAATATTAATTAGAAGGTATAAACCTAATTTTTCCAGTTTCATACTTGTCACTACTATGATTCCATAATTATTCTATCTCTAATATCAAATTATACTTTGTTTTTTGCAGATTTCTTACGAGGTTAAACGATTGAAGATGTTTCTTACAAGGTGAGAAAAAGAAACCCTTTAATTTTCAAATCTAGGGATTTTAATTTTGCTTCTTTTCTACACATTTTGATATCTTTGGGGATTTCTCTCTGTGCGTTGGACATGTGTGAATACTTTCTGACCTGAAGTATGAGAAGTTTAAGCTTTATTATTTCATTATGATTAAGTTTATGGTATGAGTAAATGATTTCAGTGGTTCAGTTTTGACCATCTGATTGAATGAGTTTTTTTAAATTAAATTGTTTTTGATAGATTTAATTTACCTTTTGAATGGATACTTAAAATTGTTATTGATCTGTATTTGAAGGCTATAGTGAATGTTGGCTTTGGTTTTGCTAAGTTGGTCCCTAGTAGTGCTTTTGCTGAAGACGAAGTTGATTCTCGGATGGCTTATGACACACATGGGATCATCAGGTGGGTAATAGATATGTTTCGGTAACCATTTTTCAAGCACCATATTGTTTTGATTCCAGTATGAAAGAATCTCTAATAAGGCAAGAAACTGAAATTTGTTGTCGGAGATGTTAGATTCGCTTGAAGTTTTCTTATCTTCTTGTGTATTATGACATTCTGATGATGCAGGAATTAGGTGTATTATGAAGATTGGGTGAGTGAAATTTGAGGGTTTATTATTCTCCTTTTGTAGGAAACAAAAGCTTACAGACTCTTGTTACTGTATATATAACTAAACAACATCAACTCATGCTATATGAAGGACCTTGAACTTCTAAAACAACTCACAATCTTCATTCTTCTTGAAATGGGTTTCAATTAATATATTAATGCTTATAGTCGTTACTTGGGTGTTGGATCTCATTAACTTTCAGAATATTGATTACTTCATAAGTTATCTTATGAAATGACTTTTTAATAAACATCCAAATGTGTATAATATTTGTAACATATTCTTAGTTGATCTTGGATTTAATTTGGATGCATGTTGGTGTTGATGGTGGTTTTTAACTTAGGGGTAAAGTCGTAAAATCCTAGTCAAACAGTGACGTCACATAACTTGAGTAATAATGTCCAAACCAAGCACATTTATTGAAGCCTTTAATTTGTCTCATGAGAAAATTACTGTGGTACCTTTTTTTAATGCTAATTAGGTTTCGACAGTCCAAAACCCTAACCTCACACCGCACGTGCCAATGGCTCACCATGCAAGCCACATCCTACAAACGGCAAGGCATGCAAACCATGCTAGCCGCACCCCGTGTAATGGAAAATCATGCTAGCCACACCTACCGCGCCCAGGCATGCCAACCACATCAGCCGCACCCCCGTGCCAATGCCAAACAATGCCAGCCACACCTACCGCGCCAAGAAATGGCAACCATGATAGCCGCACCCCTGTGCCAATGGCAAACCATGCTATCCACACCTACCAAACCCTTGGCCCCACATGCCAAGCCAAACTGCACCTTGCCTTGGCCCTTACCATGCTAGCCGCATCCTGTGCCCATGGAATACCAAGCCCTTGGCCCCGCCATGCCAAGCAAACCATTCACGCCAAAACCTTGGGCCCCGACATGCCAAGCCAAACCACAACTTGCCTTGGCCCTAGCCACGCGGAAGGCGCACATGTGCCCACAGACAAACCCTTGGCCCCACCCATGCCAAGACAAACCGCACTTTGCCTTGGCTCCCAGCCATGCTAGTCATGAATATGCAACAGACACAACCTTGGCCTCACCATGCCAAGCCAAAACTGCACCTTTCCTTGGCCCTAGCCGTGCTAGCCGCACCATGTGCCAATGGCATGCCAAAACCTTGCCACCACCTTACTAAGCCAAACTGCACTTCATCGTCTAGCTGTGACACAAATAATGGCTTGCCAAACCTAGTCTCACCATGCCAAGCTAAACCGCACTTGCATTGCCCTGAAATATTAGTGCCATGTTCCATTCGCAGCAGGCCGCGCGTGCCGAACGACACCGCGCACCATGCCAGCCTTCCTGCGTGGGTACCAAAAACGGCGCTAGGTTGTCAACGGTCCTCCTTTAATCCCGAGCAAATCCTAGCCATCCGGTTACCCAACGACTGGTAACCTTTGTGCTTTTTGTGTCTAACCATGCCATGCCAGCGGCATGCCATCTAGCTGCCACCATGCTGCCTTCCCTATCTTGGCTACAAAAAAAGGTCGATGCTGCCCCCTTCAATCCCAGGAGAAAATCTTGCTATCAAGTTCTTAGATTAATGATGGTAACCTTTTGCCTGAAAACCTAAGTTGTGCTAAACCATGCCATGTTATTGGCATGCCAACCATGTTGCCTGTCGCCTTCTAGTGGCTACCAAAAGCAGGTGTCAGAATCAGTCTCTCAATCCTTGAGCAATCGTATCCCAGGTTACAGACGTGGTTACCTTTGGCCGTAACCTGTTTGGCCTGCAGCCGTGCCATGTGACGCGTGCCAGCCAAGCCATCATGTCCTTCTACTGATTAAAAAACGAAGGCATCTGCGATCAACGGTCCCCCTTCAATCCCAGGAGCAACTTAGCCATCCAAGGTTACCAGACTATGCATGGTAACCTTTGGCCTAAAACCTAAGTTTGGCCACGCTAAACCATGCCATGCCAACAGCATGCCAACTAACCGCGCCACCATGATGGCCTTCCATTGCGGCTACCAAAACAAAGCGTGCAACGATCAACGGCTATCTTTCCTTTTAGATGCCAAATCTCGATGAGAAGGTCACAAGCTAGCAAGTCTCCCCAAGATGACTTGATAGAAACAAATATGATATCAGTCTGCAAAAACATTCGAGACATCAACACATATCACAATCAGGATCCTCTCGGGTATTGGTTTGGCGGTTTACGGCAAGTGGCGTACACTACGCCCGTCATAAGGAAGCGTCATAGATGTGGCGGTTAGCAAATACAGTGGAGCACGGTGAACGCTGCTCTAGGGAACATCAATTCCATGCGCTAATCGGCTTTATGGATACATCAATCTCCATGGCAAACGCTACCACCTCCTCCCATTTATTCACCCATTTTTCCGTTCCTGAAATGTGACCGTGAGTACGTTTCAGCACTCTCGACTTGCATAAATAGGTCTTACTTACTTCCACCGAACAACAAGTTCGAAATCGAGGAGCACATACCACTTAGAACGCTCTGGCTAGCTTTCCCATCTGCATAGCTTCCCCACTGTCTGACAAGTCGTAACATCAACTACTCTTCCAGAACCAACGATTCTGTCTCATCACTTTGCTTCCCGTCCCCCAAAACCAACCCATTCTCCTCCACTTTTAGGACCGAAGCAAGTCCGGAACGCACTCATCTCTGGTTTAGGCCGACTCTGTACAGATTGATCTCTGTGGAATCTAAAGCACCCCTTGCAGCACATCGGGAATATTACTAAATAGATTGGCACGCCTCCATCGCAACACGATAGCTTAAGTTTTAGGGCCTAAATCCGTTTCTCACCCACACACCCGAAGTTAATGAAATCAGCAGAAACCATTTTCACCCACAAACAATTGGTTGATTTTATGAGTGTGATCAAGCCATCAAGGTATAAACTTTGATATACAGAGTACGTAACTTCCATGATAGTAAAAAAAAATAAATAAACAAAACCCTGACATAACTGAACCGAGGTATAACCCTGGTTGCAAGTGCTTCGATTTCCCACACGATTTTTTATTTTTGGATTAGTTTCATATGTAATGGGAAAGAATAAAAAGAAATACGTGTTTGTCTATTTTTAACGAACTAATGTATTCCACTTATTCGTCAAGCTTAAAGAATTGGAATTTACTCGCAAATTGATTACATTCCGAAATTTGATTACAATGTTTTGTTCATGAAGTACTTGTAAACCCTTTATAGCAACAGATATCATTGACCCATTTCGCTACTTAACTCGCTAATTTTTCATGAATCGTGATCATGAAGATGTATAATATACGATTGCAAAACGTTAACACATATTTTCTCTTCACAGTTGCAAAACATCTACTATTTCCAAGCCAAGGGAAACAGAAGTGCTGAAATTTGTTGTTATTAGGCATTAAAATAGTTCTAGTCTTTTGAATACTTGTCGACATAGTGCTCTTGATTTTAAACGCTAACTCTAGTTCTTCTCTCTTTCTCTTGCTAGGATATATTGTTGGAGAAAATGAGTCTTTTTAATATGTTTTAGTTTTTTGGTCTTGGTTATAATTGATCTAATGACCTAAAGGTCTAAGGATGGTTACTCATTTTCTATGAGTGAATAAAATGCGAATATGGGTAGTCATGGGAAACTTGCCATGCCTAATGCATGTATACACATGCATGAGTTAACTAAGATTAAAATTAAAACAAGCTTTAACTTCTAAACGGAATTTTTTTTTTTTTTTAGATTCTAAAGAGATTATTTAAACAAGCTTTTAATTCCTGAACGGAATACGTAAAACAAGGTTTTGATTCATTAAACTATTTTATTAAAATTAAGACAAAATTTAATTTCTTAAATGGTTTATTAGGGAAGTTATGAAAAAATTCATTTATGTCAAATTCATTTCCATTGCCTATAAAAACAAATGGATTTCTTCATTTCAAAGTGTGTTCGAGAAGAGCTACTATCCTCTTCTTTTCGTCTCTCTCCCTCTGTGTGGTTTTTACATTCTTTGTGCCATTGTTGTTGAGTTCGTAAGAGTGGGCAAGTACTGTAGTGCTAATGAAGGCTTGCATCGGGCAGTTTTATCCCGGATACGACTTGACCACAGGGTATAGGCATCACTCATTCTTGAGGCGTACCTGGTCAACTATCGTGTTAAGGACAGCGTGTTGAACACGTGACTCGTCCCTCTCGTTTGCTATCATTTGAGTGTTTATTTACTTTCCAGAATTTATTTCTAACATCTTCACATCATTCTTTTAGTGTTTTATTGTTACAGCTTCCAACAATCTTAACACGATAGACTTTTCTCAGTAACAATTGAAAAAGATGTCAAAGACCGTGAAAATTTAGTAGGGAAGAAGAACTTTACTACTTATCATTTGTGGGTTGGGTCGGTCGAGTTTCAAAGCGTTTAGGTGATGGATAAATCACCATCTTCCTAGTCAAACTACAGATGGAGATTGTAACATGAAACCGGTGAGGCGATATGGTTGAATCGAGTAAGATCTATGATTCAAGTGGAAGAATTGTTTTGCAATCGAGGACAAAGATGTGTTATCTGCAAGTGACATGGCTAACAAGGCGCATGTGTCGAACAAAGTTTTTCGAAAGTCGACAAAGGTGAGAATATCAAACTCAACTCGAAAGTGAGGTCCTCACAAGAAAGGTATTTTTCTTAAAACCCGAATATACCAATACTTTAATTAAGGATGATTGTTATGTTTGTAAAATTCCGGTCTTTTTGGCATTAAATTCCAAAGAACATAATCACCTTTAAAGTTGATGCTAATTTAGTCCAAACAAACTAGGACGAGTTTTCTGCAATGGTGTCGGGTTACTTTAATAACCAATGTGAGAGACCAAGTGGGTGGACCTTGGAGCCACCTAGCATGTATGTAGAAACAGAGACCTCGTTCACCTCCTATTATGAGGATAGGGATGTCGAGAAACTCTATATGGGTAGCTTATCCGCAATGTAGAGGTTGCATGAAAGGGAAAGGTCGAACGAAGCTCACATCGCGAAAAGACTCTCATGTTGAATGAAGTTCTTCATGTTCCTGACCCATGCAAGAATCTTGTATCTTATTCTGTTGTACATGGTCAAAGATTTAATTAAGATAGTAATTAGATCCGGAAAACTTTTTGTAACTCAAGAGCAAGTGACTGTCGGAAAGGGTTATAAGACTTAGGGTCTCAGTATATGAATATAGTTGATTCTTATACTTTCTTTGTGTGTCATTGAATATTTGGCATGATAAACTTGAACATGTAAGTTATAGGTCAATGCATAAACCGGCTAGCGTAGGCTACGTACCAAAATTTAGTTTGCATAATGAACACAATTATGAAATCTATGTAGAATCAAAATATGCTAGAAAATCTTTTAGCAAAAATGTTTAGAGAAGTTCTAAAATCCCTTAGAATTAATTTCTTCGACCTAGTTGACATGAAATCGGCTCAAACTAGAGGTGGTAAGAAATGGTTTGTTACTTTTATAGACGACCGTACTAGGTACCGTCATATATATTTGCTTAGAGGTAAGGATGATGCCTTAGAAGCCTTTAAGATGTATAAACTAGAAGTTGAAAACCAATTAAATACTACCATTAAAACAGTTAGGTCTCGACCGTGGTGGTGAGTACAGTAGTTCCGATAGAGATTTCGTGTAGAACATGGCATAATACACGAGGTTACCCTCCTTATTCACCTCACCCAATGGTGTAGCCGAACGGAAGAACCGCACTTTAAGGAGATGATGAATGCCATGTTAATTAGTTCAGATTACCTTCTAACTTGTGGGGGAAGCTGTCCTCTCAAGATGTTATATCCTCGAATAGAGTACCCTTTAAAGGATCGATAAAACTCCATATGAATTGTGGAGAGGTAGACAACCTTCTTATGCATACTTCAAAGTGTGGGGGTGTTTGGCTAAGGTTCGCATCCCTAAACCTAAAGCAACCAAGATAGGACCCAAAACTCGTTGACTGTGTCTTCATAGGGTATCCTGAGCATACTCCTGCATATAGATTTATGGTTGTGAGTTCTGAAATTTCTAAAATTGGTGTGAATACTATTATGGAATCTAGGGATGCTGTGTTCTTTGAAAATGTTTTTCCTTTGAAATCTGACTCTCGTAAGAGAGGTCTTGATCCCCTAGATGTCCCTTCAACCAAGTCAGACTTTTACCTTTAGAGGAAGACGAAGTAGAAATTGAGCCTAGGAGAAGTAAAAGGGCTAGAACCAAAACCTCCTTTGGACCCCGACTTCGTAACACTAGCGGCAGTCCGATCCTCGACTTATAGAGAAGCCATGACTTCTTCCGAAGCTCCATGGTGGAAAGAGTCATCTGTTAGTGAGATGGAATCCATCAAAGAAAATGATACGTGGAGCCGGTAGATTTACCTCCGTGGTGTAAGGCCATAGGATGTAGATGGATCTTCGTGGAGGAAACGTAACATAGATGGAACTGTTCAAAAATACAAGGCTAGGTTAGTAGCTAAAGGCTATAAACAACAAGAAGGTGTAGATTTCTTCGATACTTACTCACCCGTTACTGTAGAATTACTTCCATTAGGATGTTAATTGCTATAGTCATGGTTCATAACCTAGAGATACATCAAATGGATGTAAAGACAACTTTTCTAATTGGTGAATTAGATGAAATAAATTACATGGAACAACCTGAGGGCTTTGTAATGAAAGGTTGTGAAAAAAAAAGTTTGTAAACTGAAAAATCTTTGTATGGATTGAAACAAGCACCTAAACAATGGATGAAAAATTGGATTATGTAATGTTTTCTTTAGTGGTTTTAAATCAATGAACTGGATATGTGTATATACTAAACTTGTGAATGATGCTTGTAATGCTGATGATATGCTTATACTTGGTACAAACATGGATGTAATTAATTCCACTAAGAGCATGCTAAATGAGAACTTTGACATGAAAGACTTAGGCCCTGCAGATGTAATCTTAGGATGAAAATTAGAAGAAATTCTAACTGCTATAGTCTTAGTCAATCTCATTACGTTGAATCTGGTTTTAAAAATTCAATCATTTTGACTAAAACCCGCTTTACATTCCTATATGATCCTTGTTTTAGACTCAAAAGAATAAGGGTAATGGAGTGTCACAACATGAATACTCACGCAGTTATGTGAAGTCCGATGTATTTGATGAACCGTACTAGGCCATATCGTTTATGGTTAAAAGTAGGTTAAGTAGTATACTTGTAATCCATGGTGTGAACACCGGATGCACTTTTAGAGTGTTGAGATATTTGAAATACACTTTGACCTTTGTTTAAATTATGAAGGGTAATTGGCCCCGAGGGATTTTGTGGATGCAAACTGATATCGACTCTGGGAGAGACTAAGTCTACGACTCGGATATGTTTTCACTCTAGCAGTGGAGCCGCTTCTGGAAGAGTTCCAAACATACCCGCATAGCTCGATCCACTATGAGAATCCGAGTTTATTGCATTAGATGTGCCAGAGGAACCTCTTGGCTAAGATGCTTTTTAGAAGACATTCTTCTCATAAGCCTGGTACAAATATATCTATCAGATAACCAAGTCATGCTATAGCTAAGGCTAAAAACATCTATTATAATGGGAAGTCTATACACATTAAAAAGAAGACATAATACCCTAAAAACTAATCTCAAAAGGCAATATTTCAATTGATCGGGTAAAGTATAAGGAGAATATCGCACCCTTTGAACAAAGGTTTGTCCAAGGAGATAGTTAATAATGCATCAAGGGGATGAGGCTTGGCTCATTAAATAAACTTGCCATGAAGGATACTCAACCTGTCAGATCGGAGATCCCAAGATCAAGGTTTTGAATGAGACAACTAATTTGTAACAGCAGAATACTACTGTAGAATCACTTTCGCCCCTCCCTCATGGTGTAGACGTGATAGTGTGACTCATGTGAAGGATGACTTTTCACTAAGTCTTAATGAGTTATAGTTTCAATTTAAGATTGAAGGTGTAGCAAGAATACTTACGGAACTCAATGACCAATGTGGAAGTGGTCGCTCATGAGAATAGACTGACTCTAGAGCATTCTGAGAAACGGGATTTGTCCAGGGCCAAAAAGGACACAACGGCATTGAACTTGACAACACCTAGAGAGATATCACGTGGGTTATTATCGCGATTACACCAAACGATGGCAGTTCAAGACATCGCGTTCACTGTCCATCAAGTAGTCCCGGCAATTTCTCACTAAGCAAAGGTTCAAGACCTCATGGACACCTCTTGCCTAAGTGGTATTTCTCGCTTTCCGTTTTCTGATTTTTGTATCGGTATTTCATTCATGTGGGGATTGTTGGAGAAAATGAGTCTTTTTAATATGTTTTAGTTTTTTGGTCTTGGTTATAATTGATCTAATGACCTAAAGGTCTAAGGATGCTTACTCATTTTCTATGAGTGAATGAAATGCGAATATGGGTAGTCATGGGAAACTTGCCATGCCTAATGCATGTATACACATGCATGAGTTAACTAAGATTAAAATTAAAACAAGCTTTAACTTCTAAACGGAAATTTTTTTAATTTCTAAAGAGATTATTTAAACAAGCTTTTAATTCCTGAACGGAATACGTAAAACAAGGTTTTGATTCATTAAACTATTTTATTAAAATTAAGACAAAATTTAATTTCTTAAATGGTTTATTAGGGAAGTTATGAAAAATTCATTTATGTCAAATTCATTTCCATTGCCTATAAAAACAAATGGATTTCTTCATTTCAAAGTGTGTCCAGAAGAGCTACTATCCTCTTCTTTTCGTCTCTCTCTCTCTCTCTGTGGTTTTTACATTCTTTGTGCCATTGTTGTTGAGTTCGTAAGAGTGGGCAAGTACTGTAGTGCTAACAGTGCTTGCATCGGGCAGTTTTATCCTGGATACGACTTGACCACGGGGTATAGGCATCACTCATTCTTGAGGCGTACCGGTCAACTATCGTGTTAAGGACAGCGTGTTGAACACGTGACTCGTCCTCTCGTTTGCTATCATTTGAGTGTTTATTTACTTTCCGTAAATTTATTTCTAACATCTTCACATCTTCTTTTAGTGTTTTATTGTTACAGCTGGTAACATATATATATGGATGGGGATACATTGGAGTTAAGGTGTATTGAAGGTACATTTACACGTGGAAGCTTAAGTAATAAAAGCAGAATGCTAAAGGACTAAGCATACATGGAAACCGGAATCGTAAAACAAGTATATGGATATGAAAATAGGTAATCCAATTGCCAACCTTTCACGCGCATCAATGGAGGTCAGCTCTTTCCACAGTACAAGTTAGCTACAAGGCAATTGTGCAGAGAAAAAATAGTCAAGCATTTCCTTGACCTTATCACAGCAATAACCGTGAGTTTATAATTTACATTAAACTCTTTGCTTTCTCTCTCTAGATTCTGCTGGCAAAGTTTAATATTCTAAAGTCGGCCTTCTAATCTTAATTAATTGTTCAATAACTTCATTTTGTTATTTTTAAAAATCAATATTGATGATAAAACATGGGTGATGTTTCAATGATATCACGTATATTATCTTAGCTAAGTAAAGAAAACAAATGATCAGATCAATAATTATTGATGAAAGAACTAAGTTCTTTGATAAATTCAATAATAATATCAATATCGATTAATAGAGGTGTAAATTGGCCATGCCAAGACGGCTAATGTACCAGTTAATAACACGCTAAAATTTGAGCACTCTAAATTGCAAAGACGACACACAACACGTTGGGCTTAAATAGGACGTGCCGGGTCAATGACTCACTCTGGCGATATAGCACAAAGACGCTGCACTGGAGGCAAGCACGTGGCCCAGCCCAAGACAACGACGTTAAGAGAGCACGCCATAACATGTACAAATACAACTCATATAACAAGGTATAATACATCACATTTTTTGTATATTTCACAAAAGAATCACTATTCTAGCTAGTTTTTAACATTTTATGCCGGCTTATTTATAACAACACATATAATACCTTAATATTTGGATAATATATTTCAATATCGCTGTTATAATGCCGCCACCTATATTTAACTAGAACATTAACTTGTACATGACAATAATCCAATTTTATATTTGATGGCTATTTCTTTTATTGAATAAACTTGTTAATTTTACTTGAAATAATTTCAAATGATATGTCTGAATTAAATTCTGTGATAATGTCCGACTTAAGGTATACATTAAGTGATTTCAAATTGTTTATAGCACTTGTGATAGCACGGCACAACACGACACGTTTATTTGTGTGTTGTGCCCGTGGGCTGTGCTATGCCTAGCTTTTGATTAAGTGGTGCCACAAAAACGACACAACACGCGAAATCGTAAGTGGCACAAAAGGTCTGACTTAGTGTGTTGGGAAGTACCGGGCCGGCACGTTTTACACCTCTATCGATTACTATAGAAGCTGCCATTTTCCCCATGGATTGGTTACAAATAAGTCATCAACTGAATGTATAACTTTGTTATTTGTGATGTTTTGATTTAATATTTTTGTTGGGTTTTGGTATGTTAATTAATTCTTTGTTTTTATTTTGATTTTGAAGACGTGGATGAATGAAGGACCTTATAATTTGAGTTTTTTGGTTGAAATCGTTTCCGTTTCATTAATGATGTCATGTAGTATTTTCTAGTTTGTAAAATCTCATTTGATGGGATTGTGTATGGTTGTGTTTTGCAGGTGGCAGCTGACTTGGAGATAAACAAGTTAACATATACATTGTATAGATTCTTTTTTTTTCTTAGCGCTTTTACTTCAGATTTTGGCCCTCCCGTTGCTTATTTTTTTTCTTCAAAAGGTTGAGTTAGATGGAGAGAATTGAGGCAATACTGAGTTAAACGTTGTACAACTGTTTATCTATGGTTAAATCTAGGCAGAAGAAACGTTTCAATGATAGCTACCACTTGTAGCTTGTAGGCTTCCAGTGAAGACTACTCTGTTGTGATGTTTATTTTTTGTTTCTTTAGTTTGGGTTTTATACATTTTCTGATATCATGAGTTGACATTGCTTCAGTTTGGGTGGTGTCGATACAACTATTTGCAGCTGGAAGAGCACCTGAGTCCAGGTGGTGTCGATACAACTATCAACAAATGGAATGAACCACTTTTTCTGGATGTGATGAAACGATACGATTCATTTTCTCATCTGGCAGAGGTCTTTAATGCTCAACCTGAGTCTGCTTCGTGCCTAAATGCTGATCATTTTACTAACATCTTGGTATGTTGCTATCTCATTTTCGTCTTTATGTTATGAAAGGGAGGATTCAATTATTTTTTAAGCTTTGTTGTATAGTTCCATATTTGCTTTACGTTTAAATCCGAATACGGTAATAATGCTGGTTTTAACACTTGTTTAGTGGCTTAATGCTGGTTGTAAGATTACATTGGTCAGAACTCCAGATTTTAGTCCTTTTTGTGTAATTTGAAACCGATGAATCATTGAATGTTAAATTGAATGATTATTTGTGTGCAAGTTTAATTTGTGTTTGATTTCAGATTTAGTCGTTCTTAATCGGGCGGAGACGACCAATCTGAATCAATTTTTTTTATATTAACATTTATATCTATGATCGATTGACGTCATCGTTAAATCATGATTATTAAATCGGTCATTGATATAAGATTTTCAACGACCCAGAGACACGCTTAAAATGAAAAAGGCGCTCAAATAACGACCCTTTCTCGACCCCCAAAGCAAAGTCATTTAATTACGTATCTATGACTTGCTTTGACGGTCGCAAAACTGCTATTTTCCACCAGTGCTAAAGCACTGGACCGAAGTGGCACATAAAAAATCCTGCAGAGGCACAATAATTACGAAAGATGATAGCGGGATCAATGGGTTGTTAGGCCAAGCGTACAAGAACCTCATGCGATTTCGTCGCACGACCAAAATGAACCACTGGGGCAAGAATAAGTCATATTAACAGGTGAGGTGATTAAGACTCTACTTAGGGAGGCTCAATAAGACCTCATGAATAAATACAAAAATTTGCACTAACATTATTTTTTTCAGGATGAAATAAAGGCAGATACAAGGTATGATTAAAACATAAAATACAACCATGAATGATACCTAGTTGAGGACTTAGCAAAGAGCAGCAATGGCATCATGAATAACAGATGCAAGAATGGGATTATAAATACAACAAGGTTATGTTATTCGCGAAGCGCGATAGACTTATGCTAAACATGATAGACCCATATATTGGTAGATAATTCACATACATATTATAGATTCATATACTGGTAGATGATTCACATACATATGTTAGAGTCATGCAAATACTCGATTCGCATACATATGATAAATTCATGCAAATGTTCGCATACATATGTTAGACTCATGCAAATACTGTTATATTCGTACTGATAAGTTATTTCTAGACTAACATACATAAGTTGTTAAAAAGAAAATGTTTTGCTTTTGGTAAATAGTCAGGAAAAGAATAAAGAAGCATATAGGGAAGGAAGAAGACATTTATTAAAAAACTGAAAGATAACCAATATATGTACAATACAGAGAACATAAAGAGGGAGAAAAAAAGGGGACGACTACTTCTACCAGCATTATCTTCATCAACTCAGAATCCGATCTTCCCAGTCAGAATCTCCATACTCAAAATCATCATCTAAATACCTAAGTTTCTTCATTATCCTAAGGATCCTCAAACTCTTAATGCGATGGAAAGGGAATGTCATGTTCATAGTGAACTGCGCCCACTTTTATTTTACATCAAAAATCACGTATCCCGAATTACTGTCTTTGGTTAGATTAGAAACGGTGACTTGAACTTTTCTTGAGTATGTGACTTGGTATCACGAAGCTTGAAAATTCGCCGACCTCCTCTAATTTCAAAGATTGACTTAAACATGGTACTTGCAATATCTCTGGATACTTCTTTGTCCTTTTAACGGGAATTCCTTATAGGAAGTTGAAAAGAGATAATGACAAAGGTCAGGATCGCGCATAAGTAATTTAAGAAACAAAAACATGGGCAGAGTTATTCACAAAAACAGTGAGAAACCTTTTTTTCGGAAATGATGGCTTTAACCAATGATGCATGATCAGATTCTAAACTAACATTTGTAGGCAGCTCCATCCTAGCATTATCAAGGACTTTAGAAGCCCATTCAAACTCAGAGATTATCCTCAATTAAAGACGAGGGCTAAGTTTATTCTCACGAGAAGAATTATTCTTCTCACTATAGGGCATGATCCTCTCCTAATCTAAAGTAGAGGTTCAAGAAATTCCTTTAAAGCCTTTGTAACCATTATCAATCACCTGTCTTTCTAGGTAATAAGAGCATTCTTTCGGCTTCTAAAAATTCTAATTCTATATACTCACAGGTGCGACAATTGAGAGGTCCTATTGCAAATTACATTGTTATGATCAAAAATGAGAGCTCCATATTTCATCCTCAACTCCTCCCAACTAAGATTCTCTAAACCACGAATGGGGAAATTGTCCAAGGAAGCGTTAAGGAGTTCTAAAAGAGCATCATTATCATCAAGAAGACTTGCCTCTTCGGTTAAATTATAAATTTACTAGGAGTTAAATAATGGAAAAAGACGAAGATATAACAAAATTTTCGTAAGGCATAAAGAGCTAAAAGAAACACACCTATGAATCATCATTTCGTGGCTAAGTGTATCTACCTCTTGTGTCTTATTCAAAAGTTCCCCTTTAATCTTCACACACTTAACCTTCAAGAAACGATTCTTTCTGTGCGATTCAGAGAAAACAACATAAGAAGCTCGCTCCATTTGCAAATACAGAAGAAAGAGGTAATTCAAAACAGATAAGGTATAAAGAAAAAGCATTAGCTCAATCTCGTCCCAGCTTACAAGAGAAAGAGAAAACATACCATGGAACCCATAGAAAATAGAAACTCCGGAGATATGGCTGAAGAAGATCCTCGCAGAGATTCACAATTCAAAGTGGGAGCATTACACACTACGGGAAAAATCATCATTTACAACTTATTTGTACAGGGTTGAAACCCCTACTACAAACGCTTTTTGTGTATTGTGAAGGTTGGGCATTGTAGAAAGTCCAAACTTTCTACAATACTTGACTAAGTGTTGTAAAAAGGGTGATGTGATTCATGCTTCGACAATATTTTGCCCAAGTTGTGATTCTCTTTCGATTTTTTGAAAGCCTAACACAACTCTTGCTTGTGTTGTAGGACTATTTTATACAACAAAGGATGCGTATCGTGAAAATATGTAACACAACACTTGTACAAGTTGAAGACTATCTTAGACAACCTAGGATGTATTGTAGAAATACAAAGACAACACTTGTATAAGTCAAAGGACTATCTTAGACAACCTAGGATGTGTATTGTAGAAATCTGTAACAACTCTGTCACATTATGAATAAGATTTGCACGACAATTTGTTAGAGTTGTAGAACTATGTTGGACAACACCTAGTTATGTCGTAAAGACATTATTTCATTTTTCCCTCGGTTTGTAGTTGAAATACGGAACACAACTCTTATTAAAAGTTGTGTGCATAAAACTATTCTACAGAAAAAAAAATTATAGCTGAAACCGAATTTCAAAAGTAATTCACTCAAGTTGACTTTGTCGATGTTAAACACATATGTCAAAATTGCAGTGATATAATTGAACAAAAAGTTAAGTTTCCGAACAACAATACTAAAAACAAAGTTAGATTTTAAACCTAAGAACCTCTCTTCAAATACATGTCCAACAGAAGTTTCAATACTATTCACTCACCTCACTTCATGTTTAATTGAACAAAAATACCTAATCATATTTTTAAATTAAAACATTAAGATCCTTGGAATCCTCTCCATCGAGCTATCATCACTGGACTCTTCTTTTTCTTTTTTGGTCACAGTAATGGCTTTCTTTGTCATGACTGCCTTCCTTACATGTTCCTACACCAAAATTGCATAGAAAGTAAAAACCTAGCCATTGGTGAAGAATTGCATTAGTAGAAAAATGTACCACCTGAGTAAGTACATCACCCGATAAGCTAATTTTGTCTGCATACCTAAATCAAGTGGGCAAGTGAAAAGAACTCATGCGGTTCCACCCAAAGAAATGACCCTCGCCATAAAGCCTTGTGTAATCCGTCCAATGATACCGCCTGCGTGACGCCATATAATGCGAGAGCTACATGAGGAACAATTGAGCAACACTTAGCCTATTTTTCCCCTACCATACATACCCCAAACAAAGGAAGGACTTTCGAAAGATTAGAAACACTAAAACCATTTTCCACCTTTAAATTACAAATTCAAAAAATCCGTCGTAAAACAAATTATCGAAAGATATCATATGATTCATACCTGTAGAAACGATATACCTCAGTATTTGCAATCTTTGAAGAATCCAGTTAATCCTATACTTTGAATTGATCTTCTTGTACGTAAAACCAAACAACACAATTATTTTAGAAAGTTTCAAGTTTTCGTAAAGATAACAAAAAATTCATCCGCAAGGCTGGTAACTTGCAATTATATGTCCCCTCTTTGCTTGCCATAATAACAGACTAACCCTGGAAGCCAGGTACATGTGTGTTTCCCAGTTGCAGTGCCCAGATTGACCATCTCTTAAAAAATTTAATGTGGAAGAGGAAGAGCACAAGAGGTCAAAACTTGAAACAAAGTGATTCAATATTGCATTTATAAAATTAAAAATGGTAGCGGCCAATGACTTCTCCTATAAACATTTCCCAACAAAATAATTGGTGAAACTAGATAGAAATCGTAAGAATGACACATGAAGCTTGTTTCTCATTCGAGTGTGATACACTAGTATTTGCTAAGAAGCCTTTTTCCGTGAAAATGTTAAAAGGCGTACTCAAGGCACGAGAATACGATGTATCTAACATGGAGAACTAAGCAATTTGTCCAAACAAAATTAGATATTACTGGCCTCAACATAGAAAAAGATGGCAGTCTTATACAGACATATTATGGACAATAAGTTTTAAATGGCGAGGTAAAATGAGCAAATTATGATACATGCATCTTAAATAGTCAGATTTTAAATCCACATCCATGAAAGTCCCGGCTTCAGATCTTCTCTCACCCAGTTCCTTCTATTCCACTCCAATTGGTAACTCAAGAACCTAAGAATAATAGGCTTGATCACAGAACACAACACGACAGGATTATGTAATAGATTGTTGTCCTTAAGAGTCATTAACAAACCGGGTGAAAATAAGAATTATCACCAAAGGTTGACATTCTGAAATCGAGGAGATGCATTTAATATCAAACAAAAGATACGCATTTTCAGGTAAGTCTTAAGACAGTTTTAACAAAGTTGGGAGACAACAGTACCAAATGCAAATATATGGCCAATTACTAGTGGAGATATTGGATAGAAAATCTAAAGAGTCCCATAAACTATCTACAACAACCAAGCCTACTCTCTTTTGTAAACCCAAGGTAAATTCAAGGTAAATCAACATAAATTACCCATTGAGAATGAGGCTGACAAACAGAAATGCACCTCATTACAACCAACAAAGGCATCACCACCATTTACAATCTGTTGTTGCTATACATTACAATCAATCTATTCCATATTATAGACCATTTCAAATTATTGAGTTCTTGAACCGAGTTATCAGGACCCAAATTACAATTAACTTAACAAAATCAAGAAATAAAGACTGAGTAAAATTTCACCTGGAAAAGTGCAGGATTGGCGATCTTCGAGAACCAACACCCATTACCTCAAGCAAGTACACCATCCTAAGAAAAACCACTACCACAGGGTTGGCTTAATCACCACCAGCACTACATATCCTTAACCAATTAGTATGATCTAAATAATCCACATTTCAATTCAGCAAAGCAAGCTTAATCCACCATTTCAACCCCGAGCTAATAGTAATAACCTAGAGGAGGGCGCTTTTCTCAATTTCTTCTCGAACTAACAATACCCATTTCTTTCTCCAACAACACCAATATCAACTCGATTCGAGAACTTAATTCTATTTCCCGTCATAAATTCATTCTCGGTTCATCTTGACAAATCACAGTAACCCATCACAAATAGACCATCAACTCCTCTCTATGAATTCGATTTCATCAAAACCTAACTTATTCTCCTCACCTAATATTTTCTAGCAAGAAACAAATACAAATTCTTCAAAATTGCACGTGAGATCCCATTCTTCCTGTTGCTTTCCCATGCTCAACTCGAAGAAACTACCAGGCGTCTTGAATCACCAACAATTCCATCCATAATCTAGGTCCTAATTTTCATCTACAACCGCAATTGTTTCTCAATAATGCTCCACAAAGAATACCAATTCATCCGATTAATCACCAAGAATCTTCAACCATGACTTTTCCAAAAACTTAGGAATCTCTCAAACCCATTAAACACTCAATAGTCCATGAAATCTCATAAATCCCCATCATCAAACTCTCACGTCATCTTCTGTGATTCAACCAAAAACCAATTTAATCGGACCCTTTTATCATCAAGAACACTAACACATTATTTCGACCTCAACAGAGATCAATCATCTTCTCTTCTTCCTCGACCCTACTATTCATCGTCCATTCATCCTCCAACCCCGATTAACAAATACCCATCTTCATTCAATAAAGGTAGATTTCATTCTGTATTCAATTAATTGCTTATTCTTCAATTCGTAAACACCCATCTTCCGATTCGGTTGTATTCTTTGATCTAAAACAAAGAAAACTTTTTCTTCTTGGTTGCAACATAGATCCGCATTTAAACCAAAAACCCCAATCAACCACCACGCTGGTTCGAATCAAACTCTCCTCTATCTTTTCTCCCTCGATCTCTCGTTTTCTACTCTCGATCTCTTTTTTTTTCTCTCAAAGAAAATATTACAGCTGGCGGTATACATGGAGGAGAGGAGAGGAAGAAAGAGAGAGAAAATGTATATGAATAGGAAATTAGAGTTCGAGAGAGGGTTTGGTGAATAAACAAAATGCTTTGAGAAAGAAAGAAAAAGTGAATCCGGCATGCAAAAATGATGGATTGACCCGTTCTGCTGGGTCACTAAGTACGGATTAGGAAAAGATTCGACGGTTGAGATTGTATTTTGAATGTATACATTGAGAAACATGTGTGTTTGTCTTTGTGCTAATACAAATTCATGTATTGGTTTTAATTATGAACTTTTGACATGAAAATCCAAAAAATATTAATAAATTTAGGACATTGTTATGGAAACGTTCCTATATAAAAAAATCCAAAAAATACATAAGAATGAATCGGGAAAATGAAAAAATGAATTCGATAATTGGTGTTTTTTTGTGCTTTCTGCTTGAATTTAGAAGTAGTTACATAGGTCATGAAGTAATTTGACCCGATCATACGAGGTCGTGAAGTAACTTCAAACTTAGCGGGGATACATCATCGAAATCATAAATATGAAACTCAATGATGATTTGAACTTGAATGTGGTATAACATACAAAAATATGAACAAAGAAGTCATGGGAGGGTTATGACTTCAAACTTAGCATGATACATCATCGAATTGATGAATATGAAGCTAGTGTCGATTCGAACTTCAAATGTGGTATAACGACATACAAACTATGAACCAAGAAGCTCCTAGAGGGTTCGACTTCAAACTTAGCATGATACATCACAAAAATCGATAAATATGAAGCTCAATGTCGATTCAACTTCGAACTTGGTATAATGGCATAAAATCTATGAACCACGAAGCTGAGAGGGTTACACTTCAAACCTAACATGATACATCATCAATTGATGAATATGAAGCTTAGTGTCGATTCGAATTTCAAATGTGGTATATAAACGATATATATCATAAACCAAGAAGCTGCAGAGTGGTTTCTTCAAACTTAGCATGATCATCATCAAAATCGATAAATATGAAGCTCAATGTCGATTCAAACTTTAAACTTGGTATAATGGCATATAATACATGTAAGATCCCTTTGGAATTTTCAGAAACTTTAAACAAACCCTATTTTGGCATACTTTATTGCATAACTTTGACTTGAGTTGAAACACAGCCCCAAATTCTGGACCATTAAGACTAAACTTGGTAAAACAACGACAATCCATCCATTTACGGGTAAGATTTCTTCGAGATATTCTATTAAACCTAAGCAAACCTTATTTTTATGCATATTCTGCATACCATTCTCCGAGATCAAAAGCACAGGCGCGAGTTGGCTACCTCTAAGTGAGAAACTTAAAAGAACAACAATCAAATGCATTTACATGTAAGATTTCTTTAGATATTCTATAAACCTTAAACAAATTTTATTTATGCATATTCTATGCCATATCATTCTCCGAGATCGAAACCTAGCTATGAGTTGACTATCAAATCGGGAAACTTGGTAAGAAACTGACCAGATAATCCATCATTTACGGTGCAGATTTCTTAGGATATTCTAAGAACATTAAAATACCCTATTTACGCATGTTTAGCGTGCAGGGATCCGAGATCGAAACCGCCGCGAGTTGACTACTCTAAGTCGAAACTTTGTAAGAATCAAGAAACCATCCATTTCAGTAAGATTTCTTGAGATAGTCTTGGCGAAACCTTAAAAATACCCTATGTTACATATTGGCATCGTGCCAGATCCGAGATCGAAACCTCGCCGCGAGTTGACTCTATGTTTTGGGGAAACTTGGTAAGAATGACGAATCCATCCATATACATTAAGATTCCTTGGGGTATATTCTCCTAAACTTCCTTAAACAAACCCTATTTATGCATATATGTATGCATACCATTCTCCGAGATCTAAACTTTGTTGCGAGTTGACTACCTCTGTTTCCAAACTTGGTAAGAAACGAAGAAACCATCCATTTACGAAAGATTTCTTCGAGATATTCTAATGAAACCTAAACAAACCATATTTCCCGCACATTGTATGCGACCAGGGATCAAGAGATCGAAATCTAGCATGAGTTGACTACACTAAGTTGAAACTTGGTAAAGAATGAAATCCATCCATTTATTGTGTAAGATTCCTTCGAGATATTCTACTTAAACCTTCAAAGTACCCTATTTCTCGCATATGTATGCGTACAAGGATCGAGATCGAAACACAGCCGCGAGTTGACTACTCTAAGTCGTAAACTATGTAAGAACGAAGAAACCATCCATTTCACAGTGCAAAGATTTCTTCGAGATATTCTACTTAAACCTTAAAAATACCCCTATTTCGCATATTGTATGTAGATTTTGTGATCCGAGAGATCGAAACACAGCGCGAGTGACTACTCTAAGTCGAAACTTGGTAAGAATGACGAATCCATCCATATACAGTAAGATTCCTTCAGATATTCTCTACGAAAACCTTAAACAAACCCTATTTATGCATATATGTATGCATACCATTCTGAGATCTAAACTCCGGCCGCGAGT
>JAJJWW010015196.1:0-97820 GCA_023531295.1 Papaver armeniacum
GAAGAAGATGAACAAAGAAAACCCTAGTAGCGTAAATAAAAACGGCTCTCTCCTTAGCTCCAAGAATAATACGTGATCTCCAAAATTGTAGAAGTCTTCCTTTAATAGCTCTTTTTGTTCCAAAATTAGGTATAGTCTTCAAAAGTCCATTAGATGAAAATCCACCAAGCCCATATGTGAGAAAAACCCATGTAGAAATTATACTAAAAATATGTCACCGGAAACTGGTGCCACGCTGGAAGTTGGTGGGAAGGTCGTCTCAGTGGACCGAAAGTCAAACCTCACAGGTCAAACATGTCACCGGTCAATGTCACTGAAGTCAGAGTCTAACTCAGCTGGATCATTCTAGTCAGCATCTGATTGGTCTTGGCCACATGCCTGAGCTGTTGCACTTCCTAAACTCTGTGTTACACAATGATTGTGCATCATTTCTCACTGACTGCAGCTGCAACTGCATTTCTTCATAGCCACACTTTCAGCCTTCTTAGCGCCACATCCTAACTTCGGCCCATCACCACCAAACCTGCTCTAGCTTCAACCGCACATCAACCGTCGGCACAGCTCTATTCCTTATTCCACCACTTACAACTCAAGCCATTGCATCATTCTATTCTCCAGTTCAAATCCATCCGCAGATTCATATCACCATTGCCATGTCTTGCTCAATCTTGCATTAACTTGGTGCCTCTGTTGCTTCAATAGCAGCCTGACTCCATCGACCGCAAACCCATTTACAATCTCAATACCTTGCTCAGATCGCACCACAATGCCTCCATTTATAATCGCACCAGGTTCAGATCATCTCCATGGCAAGATAATCGACAATCTTCTCTCGAGCCATTCTCCACATCTTCACAGTTTCAAACCAAAACACCACTGCCTACAATCTCTGTAGCTACATATCAACACCACAGATCACCTCCAGTTTCAATCATCATCTATATTTCATTCTTCAGTTGCACACTTCACAGCTCATGCCTTGATTCTCTGGGACCATCAATCCATTGTAGATTTCGATTCAATCTGATATCCTATTAGACTCACATGCTACATGTAAAACTCCATCCTGGGTCAAAGCCACTGCATCCGCTTTCGGCTCTTGAGTTTCATCGCAAACAATCACCCTTTGTACCATCACTGCAAACCTAGCATACATCTAAGCTTCATTATTCACAACAAACACATAATTGCACTGCACTGCTCCATTCAATCCTGAGCATTTCAGCTCCATAATCTCAAAGCAAGAGCACCAGCCATGGCTAGCTAATTAACAGCATCACCTGCTTATTCAATCACAATACTCCAGCCATAAAGAAACCCATCAACTCTTCTTCCTTTTTGAACCATCTCCATTAATCGAGTTCTTTCAAAACCATAGCAGCAACTCAATCCACCAAACCCTAACATCCTTATCAGATTCAATTAGCATAAACAGACTCCCATCGATCTGTTCTTTACTGACTTCTCATCAACATACCGTCTGTTTGTTCTAATGTTTTCCTCATTCAATCTCTTCTCAAATCAACCACGATACAATAAAACCCAATAATTCCATCATCAATTTCTTGTATCTCGGTCTAAAATTCCTAATTCACCATTGTTTCAATACACAAATCCCCTTTTCTCATCTGCAACCCTAGTTTCCATTTCAAATTTCTCTCGAATCCGCTTATAAACATGAGCTTCATTAACCTCGACAATCATCCATAGAAAACCCATCTTATAATTCGCCCCATATTCTGACCCTAATCTCTGAATCACTATCTCCAACAAACCTAGCTTCGTAAATCAGTTCTTTATTCATTTCTTCTAACGATCATCTCCACCAGACTCATGAGATCTTATCTTTCTTTCTTCAAATCAAAGAATAACAACCAACTCGATCCACCAACAAGACGCCTCCATTTCATCTTGTTTTTCGAGGTGAGATGTATTAATGAAAGAGGAAAAAAAAACTTGAGTTGTCCGAGAAACAACTCGGCTTAATTGAATCTTAACAAGACAGATCGGATATTGGCACCTAGTTTAGATGAATACGTCGCAGCCCACATGTGAATATCGACCTTGTAACACCGTTGTGTACATGCATTTGCTCTTTTCGCTCCGCCCAGGATGATTTCTTCTTCTTTCACTCTAAATGACTCCATTGCACCTAATAACTCAAAAGTAAACATAAGATACATAATTTACAAAAAAAAGTAGCAAAGAAAGCATAAACAATAGATATAAATATAGGTGTTTTACAACACCTATAAGTATGTTCTTTTTGGTCCAAATAATGTAAAAAGTATCCAGAATATACAATCATTTACTGTTGATATTCTTTTCACTTGGAAAAAAAATCTTTGTTTTTTATGACGGCAAGTGAAGCTTTTGTAGAGAATACTAGTCGCAATGATCGTGCATCTATCTGGCATGCAAGATTAGGCCATATAGGCTACCAGCTGTTGCACCAAATATCTTCAAATAAATTACTTGAAGGTGTTCTTGATCTGGACAGAATACAACAGGATGTGATTTCCAGGGTTGTCAATTCGGTAAATCTCATCGCCTCTCATTTAAAAGTAACCGTTCATCCAAAATGTTTGAGTTAATACATTGGATGTAATGGGTCTAACCGAGAATAACAAGCTACATTGATTTTCATTATATGTTAATTATTGTTGATGATTGCTCAAGATATACATGGGTATATTTTATGCAAAAAAAAAGTGAAGCTTTTTCGAAGTTTTTGGAATTCAAAAGCATAGTAGAGAAGGAGTTTGGGTCGACGATAAAATGCTTGCGAACTAACAATGAAGGTGAATATATGTCAGATGAGCTTCTAAATTATTGCATCCATCATGGTATTCGTAGACAAATGACATGCCCAAGCACTTCGTAACATAATGGGGTAGCAGAACGGAAGATCACACATCTTACCTCAGTGAGCTTATCATGGTTGCACGATAAGAATCTTCCTATAGAACTTTGGGCTGAAGCAATATAATGTTCTTGTCATGTGGTTAACCGACTACCGCCATGGTCAGGTACTGAAAAATCTCCATTTGAAATTTTATTTGATTAAAAACCAGATGTGAGTTACTTTCGTATTTTTGAGTCCATTTATTATGTACATATTCATAAGAGCAATAGAACTAAACAAGACCCAAAAGCAAAGAAGTGCATTTTTGTGGGTTATGATCCATGTAGGAAAGGGTGGAAATGTATGAATCCAGAAACAAAGAAGTGTGTTACTTCTCGAGATGTGATGTCAATGAGGTATCAACATATTACACAATCTCTAACATTATTACTAGCTTGGAGTATGATGATGATCCTGTAGCTGTGAATGGGGAAAATTCAGAAAGTACCCAAGTGCTAGCATTCAAAGGTGGCATTTTGATTTATTCCCGTATTATCTTATGACTTCGCTGTCCTCTCTGTGATAGTTTTGCCTCTAACCTCCATAAGTTCCTTGCGGTGATGACCTCCATAAGTTTCTTGCGGTGATCAAGTCTTTGGATTTTGTTATTTCCTCCACGGCTATAGAAGTTTTCTCTCTCTCGAATTCTTCTTGACCACGACTCCCATAGCTACTAGATTTTGCTTCGACTATCTCCCATTATCCTCTTGTTGCCCTTATGAGGTGCTCGCCACCGTATTTATTAACTTGGGTAATAAGCTTGCATTATTGCTCTTGAACTGTGTTCGCAATGGGGTATGATTCCATCTCATTTTGCTTTTCCCTCAAGAGCAATATATTCCTCCCCGAAGTTCTCTTTAACTCGAGTCATTGTGATTGTATTCTTGATTCTGAAAATTTGAATGTATAACGGGTTGGTTGCGAACATAGCATTGATGAATGACATAATGAGATATCTTTCATCCACACGACCAGCCATATCACTACACATTGTCTTCCACCTCACAGCTTAAATGCTTCAAACTTTCGCCAACCCTTTGCTTCAACCCAAATACATCTTCAATGCCAGTGTCACGAGGAATTGTTACTTATATATGCCTATAAAAATATAGCTTGCAAGTGGTTGAAAGATGTTATAGTATTCTTTGGAAAACCTTCAAACCATTTTAACGCCTCCTCGTTAAACTTGATGCGAAATATTTGCATAATATTGCATCATGATTCTCCCATTGTAGCATACATCTCACATAAGCTTTGATGTGTTGGACTGCATAATTTGTTCCATCAAAAATGTCAAGTTAACGCAGTAAATTGCATTTTGGAGGTATTCCTCCTAATTGTACTTCTTGTGTGAATGGAGTTTTCACGACTTCCTCTATGGATTCATCCAATTGTCTCTTACCTCCTTCTCTTTTATTATTTATCATTCCTCTCATTTCCGCTAACTCTCTCAAAATCTGTTCATTTATACCGAATTTGGATCCATTGGTCTTTTCAACCCCGCCTTTCTTCTCCCGCGTTCATTTTCGTTTTGACTTTCTTGTTCATCATTTTCCTCTCGTCTTTCTCTGCGATCTTCTCTTTCACTTCTTTCATTAATTCACACACCGTTATATCTCTCATTTTCTCCTCTTTCCCGCCTTTCAGTTCTTCTTTGTACTCTATCATATTCTTCATTGATATTAGCATTATTGCGACTTCGCTCACGCCTCCTTTCTCGATTATCATGGTTATTCTGGTCGAATTGCCTCTTGTAGCTCTTGTTCTTCCACTTCGCTCTTAGTCTTTTCTCTCGCGAGCTAAATGTATTTGTTCAAAGCATAGTGTCTTTCAATTTCATCTTCAATTACTCGTTCATTTCTTTGTATTTCTCTCCCATGTAATATCCTCCTTCCTTCTTCCCGATTTTCTTCGCCATCTTGATTATTTCTCCCCGATGGTGTCTATTTCCCGAATTCTATCATTTTTCCCGTTTTGAAGAATTTCAAAGACGTTGAATATAACGATCTTCCAATATTTCTCTTCCTTCGCGACGTTCTTCGCCCTGGATTTTGTATTCCCTCTCGAGTTTCTTCATTAGCATTTTCCATAGGCAAATTTTGTATTATTTCTTCTCTAACTGATCTTGAACTTGATCTTGTAGTGCTTCTTGACCTTCTATTTTGTAATCTCATATTTTCCATCCTCAATTCATGGTTTTGCCTTGTCAAATTCGCACGTTCTTCTGCTTCTAACCGCCTTTCTTCATGTATTGTTTGCCTCAATGCCTCTAATGCTGCAATCTCTTCATTTTCATGAATTATTCCTCCAATTACTTCTTGGTCTCTCTCCTCTTGTCCATTACCTCCTAATTGTTGCTCTTCTCCCATTTTATTTGCAGAATCTGATCGCCAAGTATGTACACTCACTCTCTCATAATCCACATCTCTATTTTGTATTGGTGGTATACGTTGAATTGGCGGTTGAATTTGATTTTCTCTATTGTTCCTTGTATTCATTCTTGAAGATTCCCCCATCTCGTCTCTCCTTTCTCCAGCAAGTCTCCTACTCCTTCTAACAGTTGTTGGTTGTTTTGATGCATGTCTTCTTCTAGCCATTTTTCAATCTTAATGAATTGTTGAAAATTATATGAAATTCCTTCCCTATTACTCCAAATTCTTTCAAGTCACAATATCAATCTTCAATCAGTCCCTGTTTCTAGCGCATATGTAGTAGCAGGAAATCCCACACGACACCCCTCATAAGAATTCATATAATCAAGTCATTTTAAGATGAACAATTATAGTTTTTATTGATTAAACTCACAAATGTTACAAGATGGAAAGGAAATAAGCTAAAGAATTTACAACCGCTCTAAACTTTCTCTCTCTTAATAACTTGCCCAACACTCGAAAAAGATCTCCCTCTCATAAGCCTACTCGGTCCTTTATATAGGACATTATATAATGGGTGACACTAAAAGCCGTCCTTTATTTTCGGATCTGGCCATGCGACACGCCGCAAGTATTCAAATGTAAAATCTCGCAATGCTCCTAAATCTCGCCAGTCTTCACGCTCTTTCTCGTGTTCAGCGTCGTCATCCGTTGCGTCATTTATATTACTTATCTCTGCGATATCTTCGCAAAGGTGTCGCTTATGGATTTCGCAAGGGTCTTGGTGTTGCGATATTCGATCCTACAATAAAATTCCTAATAAAACTTCTACTTACTTTTACATAACCTTTTCATATGTATTAGTCTTTTCATCTCTTTTTTTTGAAACACCATGGAAGAACATAAGCTAGACTATCTAGTTTCTCTAAAGAGGAAATAATCTATAATTTCAATTTTCAATTTTTTTCCCTCTCAAATAAAAATTCCAAAGACTCTAATGTTTTAGTGCGGGAAACCACAATCAAATGGGGGAAAAAATATTTCTTAAATTGTGGATTCCATAATAAAAACAATATAAATTTGTTTTTATTTTCTTAAAATATTTCCTAAAATAATAATACTATCAAATTTAAGCTAATAATTTAGTTTTGGTAATAATATAACATTAAATAGGCTAGTCAAGGGCTAGTCATGACAAAGTCAAAGCGGACTTTATTTTATGGTATTTCCTTAATATCTTGACAAAGTCAAAGCGGACTCTTAAGCGGACTTTATTTTGGTAATAATTTATTTTATGGGATTTCCTTAATATCTTGACAAAGTCAAAGTGGACTCTTAATTTAGGACGGAGGGAGTATTTAAAAATCTGTGCCTTAGAGTTTTACAAATTTTATCTCGTTGGAAAGATTTTTAAAAAATCTACGCAGTGAGTACAAACAACGATATCAAATTTAGAGTTTTTACAAAAAATTCAAGGGTGTTTATCCTTTTAGGAACAATTTTTGAAAATTGAATGCATAGCCGTTAGCTACTCATAGCTATGGAGTTCATCATAAAAATATTAATTGAATAGAAGAAGATGAACAAAGTAAACCCTAGTAGTGTAAACAAAAACGGCTCTCTCCTTAGCTCCAAGAATAATACGTGATCTCCAAAATTGTAGAAGTCTTCCTTTAATAGCTCTTTTGTTCCAAAATTAGGTCTAGTCTTCAAAAGTCCATTAGATGAAAATCCACCAAGCCCATATGTGAGAAAAACCCATGTAGAAATTATACCAAAAATATGTCACCGGAAAACTGGTGCCACGCCGGAAGTTGGTCGGAAAGGTCGTCTCAGGTGACCGGCAAAGTCAAACATGTCAGCTCGGTCAATGTCACTAAGTCAGAGTCTAACTCAGCTGGATCATTCTAGTCAGCATCTGATTGGTCTTGGCCACAAGCCTGAGCTGTTGCACTGCCTAAACTCTATGTTACACAATGATTGTGCATCATTTCTCACTGGCTGCAGCTGCAACTGCATTTCTTCATAGCCACACTTTCAGCCTTCTTAGCGCCACATCCCAATTCAGCCATCACCACCAAACTGTTCTAGCTTCAATTGCACATCAACTCCATCAGCAATAGCTCCTATTCCTTATTCCACCACTTACAACTCAAGCCATTGCATCATTCCATTCTCCAGTTCAAATCCATCAGCAGATTCATATCACCATTGCTATGTCTGCTCAATCTTGTGCTAACTTGGCGCCTATGTTGCTTCAATAGCAGCCACAACTCCATCGACTGCAAACCCATTTACAATCTCAATACCACTGTCTTGGTATCAGACCACAATGCCTCCATTTATAACTGCAATTCAGGTTCAGATCATCTCCATTGCAGCATAACCGACAATCTTCTCCTCGAGCCATTCTCCACATCTTCATAGTTTCAAACCAAAACACCACTGCCTGCAATCTCTGTAGCTACATACCAACTCCACAGATCACCTCCAGTTTCAATCATCATGTACATTTCATTCTTCAGTTGCACACTTCACAGCTCATGCCTTGATTCTTCTGGGACCATCAATCCATTGTAGCTTTCAGTTCAATCTGATATCCTATTAGACTCACATGCTACACAAAGCAACTCCATCTCGGCCAAAGCCACATTGCATCTGCTGCTCGCTCTTGAGTTTACCGCAACAATCACCCTTTGTACCATCACCGCAAAACCTAGCATACATCTAAGCTTCATTCTTTACAAAGCAAACACATAATTGCAATCGCATTTTGCTCCATTCAATCCCGAGCATTTCAGCTCCATAATCTCAAAGCAAGAGCACCAGCCATGGCTAGCTAATTAACAAAGATCACCGCTTATTCAATCACAATACTCCAGCCATAGCAGAAAACCCATCAACTCTTCTTCCTTTTGAACCATCTCCATTAACTGAGTTCTTTCAAAACCACAGCAGCAGCTCAATCCACCAAACCCTAACATCCTTATCAAGATTCAATTAGCATAAACAGACTCCCATCGATCTGTTCTTTACTGACTTCTCATCAACACACCTTCTGTTTGTTCTCATGTTTTCCTCATTCAATCTCTTCTCAAATCAACCACCAGTTACAGAAACCCAATAATTCCATCATCAATTTCTTGTATCTCAGTCTAAAATTCCTAATTCACCATTATTTCAATACACAGATCCCCTTTTCTCATCTGCAACCCTAGTTTCCATTTTAAATTTCTCTGAATCTGCTACAAACAGAGCTTCATTAACCCTCGACAATCATCCGTAGCAAACCCATCTTATAATTCGTCCCATATTCGACCCCTAATCTCTGAATCACTATCTCCAATAAACCCTAGCTTCCGAAATTAGTTCTTTCTTCATTTCTTCTAACGATCATCTCCACCAGACTCATGAGATCTCATATTTCTTTGCTTCAAATCAACAACAACAACCAACTCGATCCACCAACATCATCGCCTCCATTTCATCTTGTTTTCAGGTGAGATGTATTAATGAAAGAGGAAATAAAAACTTGAGTTGTCTGAGAAACAACTCGGCTTAATTGAATCTAACAGTACGGATCGGATATTGGCACCCGTTTAGATGAATACGGGCAGCCACATGTGAATATCCCAGCTTTGTAACACTGTTGTGTACATGCATTTTCTCTTTTCGCTCCGCCCAGGATGATTTCTTCTTCTTTCACTCTAAATGACTCCATTGCACCTAATAACTCAAAATTAAACATAAAATACATAATTTACAAGAAAAGTAGCAAAGAAAGCATAAACAATAGATATAAATATAGGTGTTTTACAACACCTATCAATATGTTCTTTTTGGTCCAAATGATGTAAAAAGTATCCAGAATATACAATCATTGACTGCTGATATTCTTTTCACTTGGAAAAAAAATCTTTGTTTTTTATGACGGCAAGTGAAGCTTTTGTAGAGAATACTAGTCGCAATGATCGTGCATCTATCTGGCATGCAAGATTAGGCCATATAGGCTACCAGCTGTTGCACCAAATATCTTCAAATAAATTACTTGAAGGTGTTCTTGATCTGGACAGAATACAACAGGATGTGATTTCCAGGGTTGTCAATTCGGTAAATCTCACCGCCTCTCATTTAAAAGTAACCGTTCATCCAAAATGTTTGAGTTAATACATTCAGATGTAATGGGTCTAACCAGAATAACAAGCTACATTGGTTTTCATTATATGTTAATTATTGTTGATGATTGCTCAAGATATACATGGGTATATTTTATGCAAAACAAAAGTGAATCTTTTTCGAAGTTTTTGGAATTCAAAAGCATAGTAGAGAAGGAGTTTGGGTCGACGATAAAATGCTTGTGAACTAACAATGAAGGTGAATATATGTTGAGTTTCTAAATTATTGCATCCATCATGGTATTCGTAGACAAATGACATTCCCAAGCACTTCGTAACATAATGGGGTAGCAGAACGGAAGATCACACATCTTACCTCAGTGAGCTTATCATGGTTGCACGATAAGAATCTTCCTATAGAACTTTGGGTTGAAGCAATATAATGTTCTTGTCATGTGGTTAACCGACTACCGCCATGGCCAGGTACTGAAAAATCTCCATTTGAAATTTTATTTGATTAAAAACCAGATGTGAGTTACTTTCGTATTTTTGAGTCCATTTATTATGTACATATTCCTAAGAGCAATAGAACTAAACAAGACCCAAAAGCAAGGAAGTGCATTTTTGTGGGATATGATCCATGTAGGATAGGGTGGAAATGTATGAATCCAGAAACAAAGAAGTGTGTTACTTCTCGAGATGTGGTGTCGATGAGGTATCAACATATTACACAATCTCTAACATTGTTACTAGCTTGGAGTATGATGATGATGATGATGATGATGATCTTGTAGCTGTGACTGGGGAAAATTCAGAAAGTACCCAAGTGGTTCCAGTTGATGGCATTGGCAACATTCCAATTGTTGATGACAATATAAGTGACAAGCGGATTAACTCTTCAGACTCAAATCAGCAAGGAGGGTCTCCATGAAGGTTAACAAGAGCAAGGAAGCAACCCAATCATTTAAGAGATTATGAGCAACAACTGAATCCTTGTACTGTGACATCATGTTTTCTTTCAGGAAATATGATTGGTCTTGAGCCTTCATGTTATAAAGAAGCTCAAGGAATCTTAAAATGGGAGAATGCGATGCAAGAAAAAATTTTAGCTCTAGAAAAGAACAATACATGGGAGCTTGTACCTAAGACAGAAAACACAGATCTGGTAACTTGTAAATGGAGTTTACAAGTTAAAGAAGAAGGCTGATGGGACTGTCGATCGATACAAAGCACGTCTGGTTTCCCGTCGGTTCTCACAAAATTATGGATTAGATTATGAAGAGACGTTTAGTCCTGTTGCAAAGATGGTAACCGTAAGAAGTGTTATCTCTTTTGCAGCGCACAATTCTTGGAATTTATGGCAGTTTGATGTGAAGAATGCATTTCTCTTTGGTGAATTAAATCGAGAAATTTTTATGGAGCAGCCTCATAGTTTTATTTCTGAACAGTACCCGGATTTAGTTTTCCGACTGAAGAAGGTGTTGTACGGTCTTAAGAAAACTCCACGAGCTTGGTACGACAAGATTGCTGAATATCTTACATTTTGTGGCTTTAGAATTTAAGATTCAGATTCCAGTTTATTTGTTAAGATGAAATCAGATATGTGTACCATGATCTTCTTATATGTGGATGATATGATAATTACTGGAGACGATACTGCTGAAATTGCACTTCTTCAAAGTGATTTATCTGTTCGGTTTGAAATGAAAAACTTGGGAGAGGTTGGATGTTTTCTTGGGCTTGAAGTAGAAGGAAAGATGGTTATTTTGTCTCACAGAAGTGGTACGCTACAAATTTAATGAAACAATTCAGCATGGATGAGGTGAAACCAATGGCTACACCAATGGAGACCTGTCTCAAATTACAGAAAGATGAAGGAAAGTTACTAGATGATGCAACATTATACAGACAACTTGTGGGTAGTTTAATCCATCTAATTTATTCACAAGACCTGATATTCTATATGTAGTTGGAGTTTTTTCTCAATTTATGGAAAAACCTTGCGTTTCTCACTGGATTGCAGCAAAAAGAATTTTGCGCTATGTGAAAGGTACTTTAGAATATGGACTTATGTACAAAGGCAGTAAAGAACCATCTTTGCGTGGATTCGTTGGTGCAGATTGGCCTGGTGTTGTGAATGATAGGCGCTCAACTACTGGGTATTGTTTCTATATGGGTTCAACAACAGTTTATTGGTGCAGTAAGAAACAAAGAAGCAGAGTATGTGGCATCAACTACGGCTACACAAGAGTACGTTTGGCTGAAAAGATTGGTTGGTGACATTAGTCGTAAAGTAGATTATCCGGTACCAATCAAATGTGATAACCAACGTGCAATGAAGCTAGCAGCGAACCCAGTATTTCATGCTTGCAACAAACATTTTGAAAGTCAGTACCACTTTGTTCGTGAGAAGGTGCTAAATCGAGAAATTGATTTACAGAACATCCCAAGTGAAGACCAAGTTGCAGATATTTTTACTAAAGCACTTGGAAGAATTAAGTTTGAAAAATTTAGGAGTGATCTTGGTATAGTTGATCGTAAGTATGCACTAAGGGGGAGTGTCGAAAATTAGTGCCTCTTACGTATCTTGGTATGTAGGATTTCCTACCGACATGAGTTACTCGTTTTCCTAATTCTAGCATCTTCTTAATTTAGGTTTTTATAGAATTTTCTAGCCCGTTTCTTGGTTTAGGTTTTGCTTCTGTTTTTCTTTTTGTTTATTTCTTAGTTTTGTTGATTTCCTTTTTCTAGTTTATTGAAGCCTATATAAGGCCTGGTATTGTAGAAGAGATTCACGACGATTACTACTACTAGTTTATGAGAAATTGTCTTTCAGTGGTATTTCTTCTTTGATTTTTGTCTTACTTATGAGAAATTATCTTTCGGTGGTCTTTCTTCCTTGATTCTTGTCTTTGCTTATGATAGCATTATTTGTGTTAGCATCTTATTCAACATTGTTCCACTGCCAAGGAAATCTGGTCCCATTTCGTTAATGAGCTTACTAGTTCTACATTATGCCTCATACTGTGAAAGTTGCATGCTATCATTTCTTGGCAACAGTTCTCGGTTCACAAGCAGTACTAATATCTGCAGAAACTTCTCCCACATGTTATCATACGTGGTGCCTATGGTGAGAACGCGTAATTCTCGTACAGAACCTTCATGCTATTAATGTGTTTAAAATCTCCTTATATCCTTATTATATTTGCAAATTTTCATGTTTTTAATGTTATTGATTGTTAGATCCACTAAATCTTATTTAATGATTGATATACTTGATTAGCCTGGCATTTTTAGGGGCGACCCCAAACGAATTAGGGGCGACACTAAAAGACAAAAAAGGTCACCCAAACGTAAATCTAAGCTACCCCTTATCTTTGATTTTTCAAAATGGCCAATATGCACTTACATAATCGGTAGCCAACAACATAATCGGTAGGTTAAAGTGAATCGGTAGGTTAAATTGAAACTATACCTACCGATTATTGTGTAGATACTTCGGCTAATAATCCTTTTTATAATCGGTAGCTTATCCAACTTGTAAGACTACCGATTATAAGGAGCCCCATATTCAACCTTTGGCCAAATTCCATAGGTTTTGGGGTGCAGAGCGAACCATAACCACTTGGCTTGAGTCGTGGATGTAGCCATAATCTAAGCCTAATAGGTTACATACACTACCGATTATAAGTTGCCCTAAAATGAGTTTTTTCTAAAATCCTTCACGTAATGAATTTTGAAATCTACCATAATCGGTAGGGTATATAATTATATAACCCACCGATTATAACGAGCCCCGGATCCAACCTTTGCCATAATCACTTGGTTCGTGTACACAACCAGCCATAACCACTTGGTTCGTGTTTTGGATGCAGCGTTAATCGGGAGTTAAATATATTACCAAACCATCCGATTATGGGTTGCCCCAAAATGAGTTTTTTCTAAAATCCTTCATGTAAGGGAATTTGAAATATCCCATAATCGGTAGAGTTAACAACTTAACAACCTACCGATTATAAGGAGCCCCAGATCGAACCCTTGCCAAATTCCATAGGTTTAAAGTGTACAGAGCCGGGCATAACCATGTGGTTCGTGATTTGGATGTAGCCATAATCGTAAGCCAAATAGGTTCCACAACCTACCGATTATACAGTTGCCCCAAATTTAGTTTTTTATAAAATCCTTCTTGTGATGAATTTTGAAATCTACCATAATCGGTAGAGTTAACAACTTAACAACCTACCGATTATAAGGAGCCCCAGATCGAACCCTTGCCAAATTCCATGTTTTGAGTGTACAGAGCTGTGCATAACCATGTGGTTCGTGATTTGGATGTAGCCATAATCGGACGTCAAATTGGTTCCAAAACCTACCGATTATAGGTTGCCCCAAAATGAGTTTTTTCAAAATCTCAATTTTTTTCGAATTTGAGAACTATAATAATCGTAGTTAATATGACTTCCGATTATACAGCTTGCCCCAAATTTTGTTTTTGCAGAATTGTCAATTTTTTCGAATTTGGGAACTAGAATAATCGGTAGCTAATATGACTTCCGATTATAAAGTTGCCCCAAATTTCTTCCTTGACGAAATCACCAATTTTGGGAATTTTGGAGTTACTATAATCTAGTAGTCTCGTGAGGTTGTTTTTCCTACCGATTGTTATAGAAGCCGATGCGCGTTAGGCACAAAATCGATATTAATCGGTAGTATAATATCGTTACTAAGCTTCCGATTGCTTTATAATAATCGGGCACAAAATAGCTTCCGATTATGTAAGGGCATTAACGTATTCTCCGCGTTTTTGGACATCCCTTAACGGTGTATATGGGTTGGGAATAAAAAAGTCGCCCCTAATTCGTTTGGGGTCGCCCCTAAAAATGCCAGGTTGATTTGTTGATTGGCTTTATTCTTTGAGATTTTATACAGTATATGATGTAAACTATAGTTTTAAAAAGAGAAACGAGGATGAAGAGAAATGGAAGTTTAATATAGTGACCCGCGTTATGCATTCAAAAATGTGGTTCGCCAAATTTGGCTATGCCTGCACCAAATACCAAGCGTAATTAGTAAGTGAGTTTGGCATGGGTCGTGCCCCCAAAACTCCGCCTGTAAGCTAGGCTCTCTTGAATGGTGTCCGACATAATTTCCACCAGAGCGTGTTTTAACTTCTGCTCTAACATTAATTGGCCTTTAAAAGCTCACACTTTAAAACTCGTCTGCACATCAGTATAGTTTTTACTAAGAACGGGACAAGTTGTTAAAACTCTATTTAGAGCTTGCATCTTTCCCGCCATGACGGGGAATTAAAATTAAAAGTTTAGTTACTATTCCAATTTAGTCCAGATTTACTTGTCCAAAAAACAATTGATTTTGTAGTGTCAGATTGTCAGGGCTAGTGAATTTCCTGTTATTTCCGGTACCTTTGTCGACTTCATCTTTAATTTATTTTTTTTTTAATCGGTAAATTAAAATTTTATTTAGAAAAGGAGAAAAAAGAGGTTCATGAAACATGAACATCCAAGACAAACAGACCGACCAAAAAAGTCAAAAAAAAACAACAAAAACAATAAAGTTAATCTCCCATACAAACCTAGAAAGAGACTCGAACACCACGGACGAGAAGGAACAAACATCGACAGATCAAGAAGGTTCAAAAACCGTCAATTTCCACTTGGTCATGAAGTCTTTCAGCTGAACATTATGAATTCAGGTTGCCGATAAAGCCAATACGCGACCATGTTCCTAATTTTTTGAATCAACTTCGCCAAAGTGAGAGATTTGTTGTTGAAGGCAAGGTTGTTCCTCTCGTTCCAAAGACTCCAAAGAATGGCTGCAGGTAAAACTTTTATCACCAAGGCTTTACGAGATTTCTTCTTAGGAATGGGCCAAGTTTGAAGTGCAGTTGAGATTGTATGGGGAACCGTCCATATAAGACTAAACTCGACGCGAACAAAATTCCACAAATTGCTGGCAACAGAACAATGCAACAACAAATGGGAGGAAGTCTCTTCGGCATTAACACAATTATAACAATGATTGACCCAATCTTTCTTCCAACCACGTTTACACAGCTGATCTTGAGTAAGAATTTTCTCTTTGGAGGCAGACCAGAGAAAGAAACTGACCTTAGGAGGCCAACATTTGGACCACGGTCTTTTGGAATGCACATGAGATTGCTCTTCAGCTGAAGTATTGATTTGTGCTAATTAATTATAACATTTTTTAACTGAAAATTCACCTTCCTGATCTCTTTAAATGCTTTAAGAGCTTTCTTGTTATCACTCCATAATCCACCCTCCCTATTCACACTCTTGGCTAACTGAATTGTCGCCAAAGCAGCTAGTTGTTCCAAGATTCCTTTAACTATACCCCCCAGATTCTAGCTTCCTTGAACTATACCCTCCAGATCCTTGCTCTTACATTCTATTCGATTTCTTCTAAAAACAGTAATTTCGCTTAACCATACTCGGATAAAATAATCAAAAGTTCTTCCTGCAACGTTTTAAGTTTTTTTTTCGAAGAAGAAAAGTTTATATTAAGAAAAAATGGCCATATGCACTATAACAACCTATGAAGCACGGACACCTCAAAACCTAAGGATGATCCGACCTGACGCCTTATCAATTGTTCGGACACTTGGGGACACTTGGGGATACGTATCGGACACCCCATTTAAAGTGTCCCTTTTTATTAATTACGAAAAGGGTAGGGGATGCTTTTGGGATACTTATTCGGATACTCTAGAGGGACACTTCTTATAGTATATATCTATATATAATATATTGCTAAATATTTGTATACGTAATATGTTAAATATTCTTAGATATGTAATATATTCGTATTTATCAAAAATTATTCTATAGAATAAAGATATAAAATGTCTAATCCTAACATTCTTATTCAATATTGATGAGTGATGGGTTATCTTTTTTTTTTTTTTGATATTCCGGATAGTATTTTATAATTTTCTTACTTTATGCGATTTTTCACTATTAATAAATTAAATATTTTTTAATTAATACACGTATCCCAACGTATCCCGTATCGCCATATTTTTTTTTAAATTGACGAATCCCCGTATCCGTATCCCCGTATCAGTATCCGTGCTTCATAGATAACAACATAAAACAGACCCCAGATCACCCTCCCATTACAGTGAGAATTACATATGCACTGAGAGCTCCCAATTATGCAAAATTTGGCTATTATCTAAGAACTTGAAAGTATCTGTGTCGCAACTCCATAACACCACAGTTTGCTTAACGCGAGCAATGATTTCAAAAACTTCTTTATGCCTGCCGCCAAACACCCTACTATTCATTTCCTTCCAAATATTCCAAATAATAGCATAGGGAAGTAAGTTCCAAATGCGTTTACATCTACCTTGAAGCATATTCCAGGTCCAGGCTTCAAAGAGATGTTCTACAGTACCAGGAATAGGCCATGATACATGCAAAGATTTTATAAAATAATCCCAAAGCTGGAAAGTATAATCGTAGTGTAACATCAGGTGGTCAGACGTCTCCATTGTTGAGTTACAGAGAGGGCATGACACACTTGGCAGTTCAATTCCTCTATGTTGAAGCATAGTACGAGTAGGAAGCGAGTTGTGAAAAATAGCCCACAGTAGAAAGCTAACCTTGGGAGGAATGTAATGCTTCCATAAGAACTTCGAGAAGGAACAGTCAGGAACACTACCTTTGAGCACTTCATAACAGGTCTTGCTACTGAAATTGGCGGGAAAATCTACTTCATCTTCTCCTTCCAACAATACCAGAACAGTGCCTAAATCACGCCTTAACAGATCCCACTCCATCTGTTCGTTAACATTGAGATTGTGCTTGAATTCTCCATGCCATCTTCCCTCTCTAATCATCTCTGCAATTGTTGCACTTTTTTGTGTACAAGCTTTGTAAGCCACTGGAAAATATCTTTAAGGCAAACCAAGAACCACCCACTGTCAGTGCCAAAGCCCCAACACCTCTCACATTCCTTATCTTGAACGTGATCATATTGTTGATCTCTGGAACCATCTTTAGCACATTTTTCCCAAGACTTCTCCCTTGACAAGTATTGTCATCAACTGGCATAACTATAGTTTCTTTAGCTTTAGCTTTTTGTTGAATAATAGTTCTCCAAAGTGCCTTATTTTGTCTTGTATACCTCCAAATCCATTTAGCAAGCAAAGACTTATTGGTAATTCTGAAGTTTTTAACTCCTAACCCCCCTTTCTCCTTTGATAAACAAATTTTTGGCCACCCTATCCATGCCATTTTCCGTTTTCCTTCCACAACACCCCAAAGAAAATTCCGCATCACTTTTATCATCTTCTTCTCTATTAAAACCGAGAGATGGAAAAGAGACAAATAATAAACTGTAAGACTAGACAAACATCTCTTGATAAGTACCAATCTACCCGCTTTATTCAAAAATTTCTTTTTCCAAGTGGCTAATCTCTGTTCCATTTTTTCTAACACCGACTCCCAAATTGAAGTGTTTCTAGAAGTAGCACCAATTGGCATTCCAAGATATTTTATTGGCAATGTCTCTGTTTTACATCCTAACTCCTTAGCCAGTTCATTAATTATCTCATCAGCACCAACACTTACCATGGTACTTTTGTCTAAATTAAGTTTCATCCCAGTGATGGTCTCAAACATAGACAAAATGATAAATAATCTTGTAACCTCTTTAGAATTCGCATCAATAAAAATTAGAGTATCGTCTGCGATTTGAAGGTGAGAAATCACACTGCCAGTTTCATTAACCTTGAATCCATGAAGTTGACCTCTTCCCACAACGTCATTCATTAACTTAGACATGATTTCTATAACCAAAAGAAAAAGATATGGAGATAATGAATCACCTTTCCTTAGCCCTTTAGATGGTTTGAATCGCTCTGTAGAACCACCATTTACAAGAACTGATAAATGCGAAGAGGAGATACACCATTTGATCCAAGATATCCATTTATCTCCAAATCCATGCTTTTGAAGAATACAAAATAAAGACCGCCAATTAATATTATCGAAAGCTTTCTCCATGTCAATTTTGCACAAGATACCCGGATTCTTATCCTTGACCGCTATCAATACATTCATTAGCTATTAGAACTCCATCTAGAATTTGCTTTTCGTGAATAAAAGCACCCTGGAAATCAGAAATAAGCCTTGGCATAACCAGCTTCAACCTATCAGCAAGGACCTTAAGTTGTGTGCGTCCACGTAGATTGATTAAAAAAAATGATGTTCACAGCATGTTATATATTTAACAATCTTGGTATAGGGGCGGCATGGTTTAGTAGAGGGGCGGCACTGTGATAGTAATGTCCCTTTAGTTGGTTAGGGGATGTCCTAAAGGGGATGTAAATTGACTAGATTACCCTTTTCACCTTAAATCAACCAAAATCAAATCAATTTTTTTAAACCTAATGAATCAGAAAAAATCAAATCAGTTTTTTTTTTTTCATCTTCTTCTTGATCTTCTCTTCTCCTCCATCAACCGTAACCTCCATTAAAACTGAAAATTTCATCGTCTTCGATTAATCGGCGATTTGAAAATGTTTGGAAAAACCCGGTTAGTGGTTTAGTTTATTGTGTTGGATTAAGTTAATTTTGTATCAAAAATTAGGATTTTGTATGAAAATTGAAATTGAAATTTCTGGGTTTATGCGAGTTACGGTTGATTTTAACTCAATTACGAACCGTAACTGGAGATTTGATGTTAATACGGTTGGTAATAGTTCAATTACCAACCGTATGTCCTTATATCTGAGAATTTTCTTCAGTTACGGTTGGTATTGAGCATTTGAACCAATCAGAATTATTTAGTTACCAACCGTGAATCGATTTTACGATTGGGTTTTCTTCAAATTTAACCGATTCTGGTTGGTAGTTCATCTTTTAATTTTAATCAGTAACTTCGATTCTGATTGGTTATGAGCAAAATTCCAACCGTAATTAGCTCGAAAATGTAAATAAATTGAATTTTTTTACGTACTTTAGCTAACTTTGAGCAACAAAAAGCTAGTTGGGACTAATTTAGAAGCATATCCGGTCATTTTCAGGTCCTGGTTCTTCATTTTATTGGTTAATTTCTTCAATTGATTGAGATTGACCTTCTACTCTATTTTTTTTTAACTCTAAAAATCTGATTTTGGTTTTGATTTTGAGTTAATATAAGTGAAATTAATCATTAACACTAAATTTGATTATCATCACTAAACTAGGTTATTAATAATGAGGATTAATTTATCATTTCCAGTTTTTTTTTCATAAGGGACATCTTGAATGATCATGTAATGACCCTTTTTGTCCTATTAGAATGCCGCCCCTCTACTAAATCATGCCACCCCTATACCAAGATTGATATTTAAGCCATCCGTTTGTGTGGGCAATGGTTACGCATGATGAAAATTCTGTTAAACTTTGGATTTGCTTAGCCCTTGCTTAATCAAATGTATTTTCTTGATCAGAAAATTGTTTTTTTTTTTTTTTTTTTTTTTTTTTTTTTTTTTTTTTTTTTTTGTGTGTGTCATAAAATCATTACATTTGTTGACAAAAGTAAAGGTAAAAAGTAAAATTAAAAATATACAGGTTGTTATGTCCTTTATACAGCCGAGCAGAAAATCTAGGGAAGTAAGAGTGGCGCCGACACAAAATCTTAAAACCTGAAACACTTGATGATTATAATTAACTGCAGGTATAATTAATGCTTTTTATGGCAACCAACTTTAAACATTGAATAGCTGGAGTCGAGTCGTCCTCGTTTTAAGAAGTTTGAACTTTCATTAATCAGCCGCAATTGCTGATTATTTCCCTTTTCGATTACCGTTATTCGAAGACAACTTAATATCTCCACCAATCTCGGCCGAAAGATCTTGTTGTTTCTTCTTGTTGTAATTGATCGAGAAACCGTGATATTTACAGAAATTTGTGGACGATTGTTTTTAGAACTAACATTGCTTAAAGTTCTAATGATAATAATGTCGGTAGGACGTTCTTAGATTTTCCTGTTTCAACGACAGGGTGACGGAAGAGCCTGCCGATAGGTGTGAAAGCACAAAATCAACCACTTGTTTTTCCCGGAAGACACGGATGCAAATGCAATGCTTTTCTTTCGAGGCTTCCCATGAAAGAAAGACAATATTCCCTTCCACTTAAAGACAATATTATCAGATGTTGTCACATTGATGAACTCTTTCTAGGAACAATCTTTTTGAGCCTTATCCACATTTCTCCAAGGGAAGAATCAAATGAGGTGTGCATACGAAGGGTGCTTGACCTCTTTGTCTTGTTTTTCTTGAATTGGCATTTTTTATAGGATAAACAAAAGACTGATTCATTCAAGTTATCTACCGAATGGATGATACTGGAAGTTTTTGTGCATGACGCATTTATTTAGACATGGTCTGGACCGCATGGTTATTTGATTCCGTTATTATAATAGAAAGGCATTCTGTTTTGGAGTGTGCACAGTACAATAAATGTCCACGTAATGCTTCCGAAAAAGGAAAAAATCAATGGTTCTCTATGAACCGCTCAAATAGACTACATGAAAACCGCCCTCCCACTTGAGGGCGGATCCTAACACTGTTGAAATTAGTAGGATCTAATAATAGGCCCCACAATAAAAAACCGTGAGAAGGTAGTTTTCATGTATTTTGGATGGGCGGTTCGTTAGGACTTTTTGGGAGAAAATATATCCACGTAATGCAAGCCGTACCAGATGAATAAAGGAACCATGCTTAAATAAGGGAAATGCTACACTGACCGAGCATTTTATCCAGCAAAATCCCGACACACACACAAACCCTTGGGGCCACAGAGGAAGGTATATGGGGTGGGTTTTTGGTCCCACCACTATGTGTGTTACAGGAGAAGTTACGAGAAAACGTCTGCACCTAAATCATTTCCGCTTAAATAATCCATGGTAAGAATTAGCAGTTCCCCGTCCTAATGCGCTGGCTCCCAAGCCTAATAAATTTAAAATTTTAGATTCCATACTCCAAAATTTATTCCTTGCTTATTTGTTCACCTTAAAATAATTTGCCTCTCTGGCTTCCCCACTGGTGAAATTTGTTGTAAATTTTGATACAAAGACATAGAAATATCACTAGTGTTGATACAGAATCTCGTGTAATACCAGTTAACCCGACTTCGGATCGTCTGTAGCGAAATACCCCTATTCCTCTATTCCGGCAAATCACCATTCAACACGTGTCCCTTTTACTAATTACCGCGATTCAGATTTCGGCTGACGGCTGTTTACTTGACTAATTTAAACGCTGGAGAAGAAAAATGAAGTTTTTTATTCTTTCCTTAAGTATAAGAAGACATGATACTAATTCAGATTTCGGCTGTTTACTTGACTAATTTAGATTTCGGCTGTTTGACAAGAGAAATCATCTATTGTCATCAAGTATAAGAAGACATGATCATCAAAGTATACACTCAGAGAATTCCGAATGGGATTTTTGCTATGATAATTTTGAAATAGTTAATTAGTTTTTTTGTTTTTGTTTTGATAAGACTACCAATACTTCTTGTACGTGAATTCCTTCCATAACTAACAACAACCGCGATTTAGTAGATCAGCTTCATAATCACAATGAGAAATGTGATGGTGGTAATGGCTCTGGTTTCTGAAATTTAATGGCATAACTATGGATTTGAAGAAATTTAATGGTATAATTATGGATCAAAATAATAGTAACAATAGTCTAATCAATGAAGAAAATATTTCCTTTATTTTCTCCGTAAAAATAAACCAAATTAGTTAAGTAAATAACAGTCAAAATCGGACTTGCGGTAGCTAAAAAAGGGAAGACACACGTCCAATTTTAATTTGTTGGAACAGAGGAACAGAGAGAATTCGTTACAGACGATCCGGAGCCAGTTAACCCAATATTTTCATTTTTCGGTTAATATTTTACGAGAAGTATAGTTATCATAAATTTTATTTTTGAAGCAAGAATAAAATCGAATGCGAAAATCACCCTATCCATTACCGCCTCCTAGGAATTAATTTCTTCAATGACATGGATTCGATGAGTCAATCATTACGTTTATTAGTTTCAATGCCATTGACTGAAGTTGTATTGATTCACGTTAGAGAAAGTACAAAGAAGAAGATGACTCTTTATAGAGTAGAATCATCAGAGAAAATACAGAAGAATAAAACAAATTACGGGTTGTTCTGAAAGAGACAGTTGAAGGCGTTTGAATGAGCTGTCAGGATATCCACATGTAACCACAACATTGGACATGGTTGAGTCGTACAAATTGAAGACAATGGGTTGTTCTTACGGCTTCCCTCAAACCGAGCTTTTATAATGCAAAAATTTGTTTCTCGGTTTAAAAACAACTTCTTTGCTAGTCCCTTTGTAAAAAGATCAACTACTTGTTCCAAAGTAGGCACATACTTAACATCTTCAAAACCAGTCATAACCAAACTTCTGACAGTGTGATGATCAACATCAATATGCTTTGTTCTTGCATAACACACTGGATTATTTGCTAAACTGCCAGCTCCCATATTATCACAATACAAAAAACAAGGAGTTTGCACAGAAACACCTAATTCATCCAAAATATATGACACCCATTTGATTTCAGAAGAGGCAACATCTAATGCTTTATATCCTGCTTCAGTGGAAGTCTGAGCCATAGTTGGTTGTTTCTTAAATGACCAAGCCACTAAATTACCTCCAAGATAAACACAATATCCAGCTGTTGATTTTCTTGAATCAGGAAAATTCCATAACACCAGTTAACCCAATTTTTTTCTTCTCTATTTTGTGAAGAATTAACATCTTCAAAACCAGTTATAACCAAACTTCTGACATTGTGATAATCAACATCAATATGCTTTGTTCTTGCATGACACACTCGGATTATTTGCTAAACTGCCACTCTCCCATATTATCACAATACAAAACACAAGGAGTTTGCACAAAAACACCTAATTCATCCAAAATATATGACACCCATTTGATTTCGAAGAAGCAACATCTAATGCTTTATATCCCGCTTCAATGGAAGTCTGAGCCATAGTTGGTTGTTTCTTAAATGACCAAATCACTAAATTACCTCTAAGATAAACACAATATCCAGCTGTTGATTTTCTTGAATCAGGAAAATTCCATAACACCAGTTAACCCAAATTTTTTTTCTCTATTTTGTAAAGATGCAAGAATAAAATCGAATCTGAAAATTGCCATATCCAATGTCAACTCTATGGAATAAGTTTCTCGATTGAAATGGTTTTCATGGGTCAAGCATTATCCTTCTAAGTTTCAATGCCATTGACTGAGGTAAGTGTTGAGCTCTTTCTCTACAGTTGATCACTAGCCCACCATTTAGCTAATCTAAGGTTTGAAAACACTCATTTTTTCTCGAAAAACTACCGTTAAAACCGTCACACCCATATACCGTGGCCGTGAGGGTCTCTGAACCACGTGCCTATATAACACCGATAAATAGGAAATACCGACAGTTTTTTAGGATTGTTTTTTCGTTTTATCACATGCTATAACTGTTTTTCTAAAATTGAATTTTACGTTTTTTCCTTCTAAATAACATTTTAACGCGAGTTTTTTAGACCATTTTTCCCGTTTTCACACCAGTTATAACCGTTTTTTTAGAAAAAAAAAAGGTAAAAATATATTTTTACAATTATTTATTTTTTAAATGTGGGAATTAAGTGTTTGGCCCTCACCTCACTCTTTCTTACTCTTATGGCCTTGGGCTTAAAGCCCATTTAAAAAGATTCTTTAACATATTTTATTGAAATGACCCTTAAAAAGGATGGTCATATGAATAAAAGATGTTAAATGATGTTAAAATTTGACATAAACTAAATTCTTGAAGGGTATAATTGTCAAACCAACTTCAATATAACATATCGCACAAACCATACGTAGGAATTTGACAAAATTTATATATTTAGAAAGGTTTTTGAAAGACCAATCCAACGAGCGTAAATACAAATATCAAATTATTCGTATTTTTAGAAATTTTTATTCCTTAAATGATTTTTATTTTTTTTTCATTTGTGTGTAGATATTATCCACAGAATTTTTTTAAAGTACAACTATTATTCAAAGTAATTGTTTTTAGTGTGCATATATTATCCACGACTTTTTTCGGTGTGCAGCTATTATCCACAATGTTAGTTAACCTTTCATAATGGTTTATACTATAATACGTACATTAAATAAGTTTATAAAACCATTTTTTAAAGATGAACAAACACATTGATATGAAGTTGTGTAGAAAATATCCACGACTAGAACTGGTGCAGAAATATGCACAAACTAGAATGTGTGCATGATAGATTCACAATTGTTTCAGGGCCAAGAGAATAATTTGCATAATTATTTCTATGACCCCAGGCCAAAAGAGTAAGACACATGTTTTTTGGGGTCATAAGAATAAACCCTTTTTAAATTACTGAATAAAAAATTACAATAAAAACTTTGAAAACAAAAGAATAAAATAACAATATATAAAAAACGTTTTAACAACGTTATTAGACCCGTTATAACTGTTTTCACGCACGTTATAACCGTTAGATATAAACCTCAGATCATAATTTTTTTTTTCACTTTCTATTTAACTGTTAGAACGCTCGTATAAAAAACACGTTTTATTTCTAAATAATATTTTTTTTATCCGAAATATGTTCACACCCGTTAAAAACGCTTTATAACGGTCACACCCAATGGCGCGTGATTGAGCTAATCTGCATTTAACCACCAAGATTGAAGTTTCGTTTGACCCGCGAAGCAAGTTTTAACTTTTAAATTAAACAAAGGTTGGACGCGGGATACAGGTAACCTTGCATAGAAGGATTTACAGGTAACCTTGCATAGAAGGATTTACCTCTGGCCGTTGCAACGGCCTGCATTGAACCAAGTACTATTTCTATCCATTATCCCATTTCCACCCAAATCCTTTACCGAGTAAAAGGGCAATATCGTCATTTGGAAAGTAACGCATGTTAGGTAATCGAATTGGATAAGGCTTCGACTAAAAATCAAACCTGAATTCTAGTTCTTCTTCTTCCACCGCCGCGACTTTGAACCTCGTCTTTTTAAGTGTTTTCCACACGCCTTCTTCACTCCTTTATAAATACTCCTCTCTAGCCGACTTTCTCATTCAACAAAACATTTCTTCCAAGCCTTCTAATCTTTTCATCTCCCTCTCAACTAATTCTTCAAAACATTTCTCTATATTCATTTACAAATACTCTAAATTCTTTTAGACATTTCAGAAAATGGTTGATCTTGATTGGAAATCAACAAAGATGGTATCATCACCAAAGATCTCAGCAAATACTAAATCAGTTCAGTTCTCCGTACCACCACCTATTCGAATTAGCGATATATCACCTGCTTCGTCGTCTTCCTGTTCAGCTTACGAGCAGTACATTCGATTTTCCGAGCTTTCTAAACTCCAGACCTGTAAAGATTTCCCAAGTTGGAAAAATGAATCAATTCTTAAACCAGCTCTACAAGGATTAGAAATCAGTTTCAGGTTTATATCTATCGTCCTATCCGATCCAAGACCTTATGCGAATCATCGTGAGTGGAAAAGGAGACTTGAATCGTTAACAACTCACCAGATTGAACTCATCGCCATCCTCTGCGAAGACGGAGAAAATGATTCTGAATCACGCGGTACAGCTCCGATTGTTGATATCAGTACATCTAACGGAATGTTGGCAAGAGATGGAAGTATGGCTGAGGTCTGGAAATTACCTGGTGAAAGTGAAACTCATGTTGTGAACAAAACAAGCGAAGCGAGCTTGTTGCCGCGATTAGCTACATGGAAGAAATCTGAAGATATTGCTTCCAAGATTATGTTTTCGATTGAATGCGAAATGAGGAGGTGTTCATATACATTAGGATTGGGGGAACCAAACCTCTCAGGTAAACCAAATTTGAATTATGATCGCATCTGCAAACCCTCTGAACTGCATTCCTTAAAAACCAGCAGTTTCGAGCAGACGAAACTTAATAACTACGAGAATCAGACACTTGTTACGATTCATCAGATTTTGGAATCATGGATACAAACATCGAGAGGAATTCTTAAGCGTATCGGAGATAGAATCGAAGACGGAGATTATGATCAAGCTTCTAGTGATTGCTGGTTATTAGAAAGGATATGGAAATTATTAACCGATATCGAAGATCTTCATGTATTGATGGATCCTGATGATTTCTTGAGATTGAAGAATCAGTTGTCGATCAAAGCGAGTTCAGAATCGGAAGCGTTCTGTTTCAGATCGAAAGGATTGATTGAAATTACGAAACTATCGAAAGATTTGAAACATAAAGTTCCGGCGATTTTAGGTGTTGAAGTTGATCCAAAAGGAGGGCCGAGAATTCAAGAAGCCGTGATGAAGTTATATCATAGTCATAAGAAAAGTGATTCCGGTAAAATTCATCTACTTCAGGCTTTACAAGCGATTGAATCGGGTTTGAAACGGTTCTTCTTTTCGTACCGGCAGTTGATTATGACCGTTATGGGGAGTTTAGAAGCAAGAGGAAATCGCTGTCTTAATTTGACTGAGTCGGCTGATTCACTCTCTCAGATTTTCTTAGAACCTACTTATTTCCCGAGTTTGGATGCGGCCAAAACCTTTTGGGTGATTTCTGGCAGTATGAACATGGAGTCATGAGAACAACTCGGTCTTAAGTGACCCATTTGAACAACAAGAAGAAGAAAAAGAAAACATGCTATGAAAATTTGTTAAACCTTGATTATTTATAATTTTGTTCCGAGTTTGCTGTAACATCTAAAAAATTATAAGATTAGATAGAAACACATTGATATTTGATTTTGTTGTTGTATAATTAATTAGTTAAATGATAAACATTATTCAAATTTCTGTTGAAAACTTTAAATCTTGAAATCAGATTTCATAAGATTGGTCATCCCTGACAATAGATAAAATGTCACCTGGGATGTTACTGTTACTGTCAAACGCAAAAGAAGCTTCTGCTTTTTAATCCGACTTAAAAACAACAATCCCTTGGTTGGACAAACGTACATGGGGGTTAGCTTCATTTACTGCCCTAACCACTTGTTAATTCGACTTGAAAACAATCTTGCTTTTATGAAGACAAGCAAACCCATGTGATTGCTTCCTCCGTTGTAATGCACTCCTTGCTGCTGATCCACCCAACCCGCCATTAGAGAACCTTCCCCGGACTCCATGGCAATGTCATTTCGTGTCTCTAATAATTATGCCAGTACTGTTGATATGCACTCTTGGAGAATGTTGCACCAGTCATCAGTAAACCCAAGGTTCTTGCAAGTCTTCAACAAAAATGAGCATTCTGTTAGATAAAAGGCTTTGGACATATCCAGCTTTAGGCTTAGATATTAGGTTCTGTCATTAGATCCTTTCATGGTGTGTACGAGCTCATAAGCACTACTATATTGTTCTTAATGATCCGCTCTGGTACGTATGCATCTGGATAAGGAAAAATTATCATAGAATTATCATGTCTATGTATGGCTTCATCCTATATTGATTATATTTCTAAAGATGATTTTATATGTGCTGTTACAAAAGACCAGCTCCGTCTATAGTCCCCAGCCCCAGGAGAAGTAGCATATGTGAGTTTTGTTTATATTTCCAGGCATATATGCTTTGAACGGAAAAACTTTGGGAGCATTTCTGTCGTTTGCCGAGGAAAAAAAAATTGAGATATTAAAATTCCATGTGGAAATTCATTTGGGCCTGGTGCAGCTTATGGAGCCATGCTTTTAGTTATGATTGTAATTGTAAGTATCTCCTATTGCCTATCGGACGAATATGATTCATAGGGGTGAGCATTTGGCCCGTAATCCGCGGATTTAACCGGGACCAACCGTTCATTTGCGGATGGGTGCCCGGACCGTTCGTTAATGGGTTGGATGCGGATGGAAATCCAACGGACAGCGGATCGGGCTTGGATACAACCTGAAAATCCGTTGGACATCCATATCCGTTAAATTAAGGGCATTTATATAGTTCTAGAAAATCACCTGGATCATTTAGGAATTTTTAAGATGTTTGCTTTGGGGTGTTGTACATGGCATATTTGTATTTGTATACATATATATAGGATATGTAGGTTTTATAAGGAGTCATTTGTGTCATCGTATTTTTTTACTATAAGTTTAACTAAAACAAATCCATTGGATTATCCGCATCCAATCTGGCCCATCCGTGCATCCATTGAATGCAATCCGTTGGATATGGATTGGATGCGGATGCCAAATTGAAAATCCGTAGTGCAATGGATTGGATGCGGATGAGGCAAAAACCGGTCCATACCGGCCCATGCTCACCCCTAAATATGAAAAGAAACATTCTCTGTTTTCTTGCTTTGTTTTGTGCATAAAACTGGACTCCTTAACTTACCAAGGACACCTACATCATTGTCTATCTTATATGTCCAAAAAGGAAAAGAGAAAAGCCAAATCCCTTTGGTTTCTTTTCCATTTAAATGACATGGGACATTGAGGTAGTAGTGGAGCTGAAAGAACTTTGGACGTGTGGTTGCAAACGGAGGTGGGCTTAAAACTTGTGTACATATTCATTCACTAATGGGCTTTATGCATGTTAATAGGCGTGAAGGAATTAAGTAAGTGAACAACATGTAAAATTTGTGGATTTGGTGTCATTCACGCCCGGTCCATCTAAACGGCAGGTGCTAGATTTTCATTCACGCTCGATCCATAACCTACAGGAGTGCGGTTGGATGAATTGGCTTTATAACGGAGAACAAACTAGAAGAATGCAATACGGAGATTGCAGGTGTTGAGAAGAGACGAAAGGTTGAGAAATAACAGAAAGAAATTGTTAAGAACAGGAAGAAAAGATTGAAAGCAAGATAGTTTAATAACTGTGATCGATGATAATAATAATTGTGTCTAACTTAATCGAAGCAAGCCTGAATATATAGGCATTAACAAGAGTCTAAAAATAGTTAAACACTAAAAGAAGAAATAATAAAACTCTAAAACAGGGAAAGCTAAACTTGGCTATCAAGTAAAGAAGAATCTAGAAAGGAACGTAGAGACGTTCTACATCAGTCCCCACTTCTTGAAAAACAGCTTGTCCTCAAGTTGAACTATGAATCAAACAATATCATTCTCTCCATAGAAAGTGGAAATTTCCTGCACATTGAATATGTTAGAAAAATTCCAATTGGATGGAAGATCTATAACATATGCATTGTCACTTATCTTCTTCAAAACCTTGAAAGGTCCACACTTCTTCATTTTAGTTTTGTTGTAAGTGCAAACTGGGAATCTTTCTTTTCTTAGATGTATCATCACTAACTCGCCTTCTTCAAATGTTTTAAGTCGTCTGTGTTGATCAACATTTGCCTTGTACTTAGCATTAGAGTCTTCCAACTTTGTTTTAACCTCTTGATGAAGTTGAGACGCTTGGTCAACCAATTGATCAGCCTTAGTATGAGACTTGTAAGGTTTTGGTAACACAACCAAATCCAGTATATGATTTGGTACTTTTGAATAAACGATGGAAAATGGAGATTTTCCTGTAGAACGGTTCACAGATGTATTGAATGTAAATTATATATGAGGAAGAAATGTTTCCCATTGCTTTTCTTGAGACTCAGTAATCTTAGCACGAATTAAATTGCCTAATGATCTGCGGACAACTTCAGTCTGTCCATCAGTTTGTGGATGCGCAGTAGTACTGTATTGCAGTTTAGTTCCTTGTCTCATCCATAAAGACTTCCAGAAGTAACTGAGAAACTTAGTATCACGATCAGAAGTGATAGATTTTGGCACTCCATGCAGACAAACTATTTCTTTGAAGAATAAGAAAGCCACATTTGAAGCATCAATAGTCTTCTTGCAAGCTACAAAATGTTCCATCTTAGAATATCTGTCAACAACTACCATGACAGAATCATTGACCTTAGCAGTGCGAGGTAAACCCAGAATGAAATCCATACTTACATCTACCCAAGGAGCATTAGGAACTAAGCAAAGGAGTATACGACTTAGTGTTTTGAATAGTACCTTTAGAGCGCTGACAAATCATACACTTTTGAACGGATTTTTTGTACATCTCTTTTTAATGAAGGCCAATAATATCGTTCTTCAAGCAAAGTAATAGTTTTGTCACGACCAAAATGACCTCCAGGCCACTACCATGCAGTTCATGGATAAGATATAGCCTCAAAGAACCTTGTGGAATACAAGGACGAATACCCTTGAAGAGAAATCCTTCTTGAATAAGAAAATCATCAATTCAGAAGATATATTCCCACATTGCTCCCATATTGTCTTGAAATCTTCATCATTCATATATAAATCTTTGATGTAATCAAAAGCCACACTTTCACTGCGAAGAGTGACAAGAAAATGAGCACGTCTACTCAAAGCATCAGCCACTTGGTTCAATGTACCACTCTTATGTTTAACAGAGAAAGTATATTGATTTATAGTGGATAGCCATTTATCATGTATTCGATTTACTTTAGCTGAAGTTTGTAAAAACTTCAAAGCTTGATTGTCAGTGTTGACAATAAACTCATTGTGCACCAAATAAGGATGTCAATGCTTCAATGCTTGAACAAGAGAATATAATTCAAGTTCATAAGTGGACCATTTTCGCCTAGCTTCTGAGTTTTTTTCACTGTGAAAAGCAACTGGATGATCACTTTGAGACAAAACAACTCCAATTCCCACTATAGATGTATCACAATCAACTTTAAAAGGTTTGGAAAAGTCTGGCATTGCAAGTACTGATGCACTACACAACTTTTCCTTAAGAATATTAAAACTCCTATCTGCTTCCTCAGTCCATAGAAATTTTTCTTGCTTCAAACAATCAGTCACTCCAGCAGCTATAGAGCTAAAATTGCGAATAAAACGTCTATAAAAAGATGCTAAGCCATGGAAACTGCGAACATATTTAATGCATGTTGGAGTAGGCCAGAGTCAAAGATAGCTTTAATTTTAGAATCATCAACAGAAATCCCGTGGTCAGATATAATATATCCCAAAAAAGTTACCGACTTTGATAAAAAGTTACACTTCTTTAAGTTCACGTAGAGTGCATTATCTTTAAGAGCTTGAAATACCTGAGATAAATGAAGGAGATGCTCTTCTTCATCACGGTTGTATATCAAGATATCATCGAAGTATACAATGATAAACTTTCCAAGAAAAGGTTATAGAACTTGATTCATAAGCCTCATGAAGGTACTGGGTGCATTAGATAGTCCAAATGGCATGACTAACCACTCGTATAATCCTTCTCGAGTTTTAAAACCCACTCGTCTCCTATGCGTATACGAATCTGGCGATAACCACTTCGAAGATCAATTTTAGAAAATACCTTAGAACCAACAAGCATATCTATCAAATCATCAAGTCTTGGAATTGGGAACCTATACGGAATAGTAATCTTGTTGAGAGCTCGACAATCAATACACATTCTCCATCCTCTATCTTTTTTGTCAACAAGAAATGCTGGACTAGCACATGGGCTTTTACTCAACCTGATCAAACCTTTCTCCAATAAATTATTTACTTGTCCTTGCAAAATCACGTTCCTTTGGACTTAATCTTGTGATGAGCAAAATTTGGAAGAGAAGCACCAGGAATGAAGTCAATCTGATGTTGTAAATCTCTTAAAGGAGGTAAAGATTTTGGTAGTTCTTAAGGAAATAAACCATGAAACTGAGTGATTAAAGGTTGTACTCTTTCTGGAATGATTATCATTGGTTTAAAATCTTCATGAGAACTAAGAGTATGTGTTTGCATTTGTTTCACAATACTAGCTACTAACGCACTTGTCTTGCCATCACTATGTTCTTTATAAATAGCTGTAGATTGAGAAGGAACTAATACCTTTTTCCTGCCATCTTTGTAGAAGGTATATGTGTTCTCAAAGCAATTATGAACTGCACACATATCATATTGCCAAGGCCTTCCAAGTAATAAATGTGAAGTAGACATATTTATAACATCACACAAAACAGAATCTTCATAACCTTTGAGAGCAAATTCCATAAGACATTGATGAGTAATTTTTTTAGAAGAAGAACTAGTGACCCAACCAATAAAATATGGGTGAGGATGTGGAGTAACAGGTAATCCTAATTTTTGAACTACCTCAGCTGAAATATAGTTATCCATGCTACCACTATCCATAATGAGATCACATGTAACTCCTTTGATTAAACACCTTGTTCTGAAAATATTGTTCCTTTGTGAAAAAGATGGTTGTGTAAGTAACAAGGGTCGAATCATACCCTATGAAATGTTCACTGTATAATTCTTCATCCACTTCCTCTTCCTCAGACTTCTCTAAGTCATCATTAACTAAACCATTGTATTTATGTGTTTGTTCTGATTCCCCTTACACAAGTCCATGAATTCTACGACATTCTGAAGAAGTATGACCAGGCATCTGACATTTGTTACATTTTTCTCCTCTGAATTTGGCATACTTACACCAAATTCTGGGATCCGTAACAGAACTGAGCCGTTACTAAAACGGGTTGTAACGGCTCTTGCCTGTTGCAAAAGTGGGTGTTACAAATTTTTTGTAACGGCAATGGGGTAGCATGAATTTTGGTTGTAACGGCTCTCGTAATGCAGTGGAGTCGTTATTATTTTGCCACGTGGTAACATTTCGGGTCGTTCATGAATTTTTTTGTAACAACGTTGTCGTAACGTCCTCCAGTAGTTACTATGTGGCACATTGTAACAGACTTACAAACCGTTACTACGTGACGCATTGTAAAGCTTAATGTCGTTACGAACTTTTTTCGTAACAACAAAAAATTATCGCAGTCAATATTGACTGGTCAAAATTGGTCGCTTTGACCAGTCAAGGATGACCGATAGTTCATTTTCTTGCCGGAAATAAGCCTGAATTTCAAATATCCCTGCATAATCCTTTCAATCCGTTCATCATCCAAGTTCAATAATAGCGTCTTCAATCAATTCACATCAATACTCATTCAATTCATATCAATACACATTCGATTCATATCAAAAAAATAAAACAAATTCTAAGTACCAAAAAATTTCTAAGGGAATACTTAGAAACTTCCAAAGTTCTTACTTTATTCTCACTTATATCACTATAAGTTCATTCCTATGTCCTAAGGGAATACAAATTCTGTGTAGTACAAAGATCATGAACATATTCTGTAACTAAGAAAACTGTATACCTAATCCCAGCTACAAATTCGCGCGAACACTTCCACACCTAATTACTTCCTGCAAACATACCTTACATTAGTATTCAGAGAAGTGTAAATGTGCATGATGGAAGGACAGTAAACATGGTCCCTGTTGAAACAGCATGCCACGTAGTTGAAGAAGGTATCTTCTCGGCTGACCTGTATTTCAAGGCAAATTAGTGCCATACACAAACAAGGAATAAAATATTTAAAGTAAAAATAACGAATTCTGCAGTCATCTCATAAGGAAGAAAACATCAAGCATGCATGTGTTGTTAACAACACCAACAACAACAAAACCAACTAAAAAACATAGGATACCCAAGTTCAACAAACCCAATGGTTATGCATGGAAGAAGTCATCATTGCCTACACAAGCCTCTACTAGAACCACGTGCTCAAGGAATTTCAATAAAGCAATTCCGTTTTCTATTATCAACTTTCATGCTTTGAAAATATAATGCATAAGTTTAGCTCAAGTCTCTGAGAGAATACATAAAAACTTCATACGTTCAGTTCATTCCCACTTAGGTCAGTACAAGTTCAGCTGAAACACTACATAAAATCAATCAAAGCACATATCAAATTTGCTTACTTCAGGAAGATCTTCTATTGCATCCCCAAGCAGTAATGCATTCATCAAATTTTAAGGAAACTGAGTCCAGATAAACCTGATTGGTTATGCATCATAAGATAAAACAAGATTTAGTGTTAGAAGAACACAATGACAAACGGTTCAGAATAAAAGGTATCTCATTTCTTCAATATATTACCCATGAAAAGGCGATTAACTAACTCATTAGTCAGGCCATTCCACTAATTCATGCTTGAATGAAATGATTTGATAATAGACATGATATTTACCGGCATTTCATTAGGGACATGGTAATGGTCCTTTACTAACACCATGCAGGGACCATTTACTAGTGCACCAGTTCTCATACCAATATCAGTCGATACTTTACATAGTATACAACCTAGGCCCCATACATACATTCTAAATTGTTGCCTTTAAAGTGCTAGTATGTACAACATTCCAATTTGGCGTATAAGTTTTCAAGATTGGAACTGTAAAAACTTAAAAAAAAAAAAGTATGTACCTGTCTTTGATGCTAGCATTAGGCTGCATAATCTCTTGCTTGCAGGCGATGTAAGCACCACATCCTGCAGAAACTTTGTTGAGATAGATGAAGAAAATGATATGAAGAATAAAGACTGGATATAGGACCACCAAGCACAGAAAAGCTAATTGCATACACACACCCATTGGACAAGTATAGAAGGATCACCTGACAAGTATTGAAAGAAAACAACTCCCAAAGATAAGTGCCCATTTCTTTGCCAACTATAGAAGGATCACCCGGCACTAAAAGGGAAGTCAAAGTGAGCAAACTTGCTTAGTGGATACTCATAAAAATTTAAGAGCAATCATCGAAAATTAAATTCCATTTCCACACACAACAAGCATTAACAAGTCTGATTTGAGCACTACGGCTTTATAAAATTAAATTAAAACTAATTTGAAATCCAAGAGGGTCAAAATCAATTTGATCCGACAAAGATATAAAAATACCCTAAAATACTATTTTTCATACATAATTGTTATCTTAACTATCAAATTATACCTAATTAAAACGAATTTGAAACCCAAGAGGGTCAAAATCGCTACTATGATAAAATTTTATATAATCCCAAATCATATGATCTAGCTAGAAAAATGTTATTAACTTAAATAAAAACGAAATGGATTAATTAATATCCTAGCATCAATTTTGTGGCACTACATACGTGATAATCATGAGCATCAGCATATACTCTGCGACATTTAGCCACTAGGCTTGTCTCATGGTTGGCTACAGAACAAGAATACAAGAGCAAGACCAAGAATACACCATCAAATTCTGTCTTCAACCTAAGTAGCTATTCAAAGATATAAACAAACACTAGGTCAAGAAAAAGAATACTCACTGGTGCAGGACGGTGAAATCCCACATTGTTATCCCGTAGTAACTCATAATCATCCTCATCTAAGACATAATTCACTGCAACCCAAATCAACACTTCAGCTTCTTCATAACAGAATTAGGACAAACTACCAATCCACCTCCATCATTACAGCTGCAACCCACACCTGTTCTATCTGAGAAATATTAGGTCACAATTGAAATTTCTACTCCAATTTATATAAAACTTTTAATCTATAAAGTAAAAACCAAATTGAAAAAGACAGAATCAAAATCAAAAAAAGTGCAAAAGGAGTATGAGAATCAGATTCACCACCTTGAGATTCAGATAAGAGTAACGTTGCTAGACGATTCCTAGATACCAAAGGATTTTTCTGCAATCAAACAAAAAAGTTACTCACAATCTCAAAAAAATCAGAAAACAAAAATGAAAAAATCCGAGATGTAAAGGCGATTTTCAACCATTAACAATAACATCCGCAGCTAAGTTTTCAACCATTAACAATAACTTTCCCCTAAAATTCCACAACTACTATCCTAATTACTTAATCAATAAAACCCATACATCCAGTTCAGAGACAAATAACTAGAGAGCAAACAATAGACCCTATTTTTCTTAGACAAACGTAATCTACAGCTCAATCCTTCACCCATAATGAGATTACCACCACTAAACTCCCCAAGTATAACCCTAATATCCTAATCAATCACTCAATCACACCAGATTTAATCAAACCACAGCTCAATTGAAACACATACTTAAGAAATCAAATACAAAAACAAAAACAAAAAAATACACTGAAAGCAATAAAACCTTATCTCTTTATGAAAAAATGAGCAAAAAAAATCATAAAAAGGAGCAAAAATCAGAGGTTTTGTTGTTGGTTTTCTTACCAAGTACGAGATCCAGGACCCTAGTTTTTAGGGTGGGAATTCCAGACATTAGTGTGACCCATCTTCTTCTTCTTCAAAAACCCTAGATTTGATTTCACAGAGGCGGATTTGATGTTTTTTTTTTTAATAACCACTCTCACCTGAAAATTAAAAACCAAAAGAAACCCTAAAAATCGAAAAAACAGATGAAAAAACCCTTACTATGGTTTCATCGATTCATTAGAGTTCGATGATTGAAGATTGAAAAACACTCACCAGGGTTCAATTATTGAACAGATTCAAGAGATTTCACTAGGGTTTCATCTCGTCATGAGGAAGAGAAGAGAGAGAAGAGAAAAGAGAAAAAATAATGAACTCGATATCGATTTCACTAGGGTTATGTCCTCAAAATCACGCATGTGATTGACACATGCATGGGAGGAAATATCCTCGGTGTTATTCATCTTGGGTCGAATTATAATAGTACGCGTGTTAATGGCACACACACAAACTCTGGGGTGTTACGACCCAGTGTGACCAAGCGACCGACAGCACTCTTATAAAAAAATTCGTAACGGCTTATCTCGTTGCGAAATTAGTAACGCTACTGAAGATGTTACTAATATTTTGTAACGGCTATTTGTAACGGGAATTTTGTAACGCCACAAACCCGTTAAGATTTCCGTTACGAATCCGGAATTTGGTGTAGTACGGGGATTGGTCTTTTTCTGGGAGGAGGAAAAGATGTTTGGTTTCTACTAGCAAAACGCGTATTTGAATTATTACTTGATTGAGAAGTAATGATTGAGTTTGTCATTGGACTGAAATTCATTTGGAGTAGGAAGAATAGGTGAATGGTTCTTCTCAGATAGGAGAATTAGTAAAATTGGTAATTCGAAATTGTTGTCGACTAGGATTATCATCTTGATAAGAAGGATTTTCATTGTAATTACTTGTGTGAAGAAGAAGTTTTAAAGTTACCTTGAAATTTGGAATTTGTCTTGGAGGAAATATTTGAGAACGGAAAATACGTCGTTCTATCTTGATAGCTTATTTGAATAGCTTCAACCATGGTGTAAACTGATTGAGTCATTCCTTCTTGAATTAATCGATTCAAACCTTCGACAAATCTACTAGTTGTTCTTCAGTCTCATTGAGTTTATTACGTGCAAGTAAGTTGTAAAACTCAAACACATATTCTTCTACCAATCTTGCACCTTGTCGACAAGTCTCAAGTTTAATAAAAAGTTGATGTTTATAATCTCTTGGTAAAAATTAATCCCTAATGAGGTCTTTCATCTTTTTCCAAGTTAAAATCGGGTGGTTTACCAAAATTTCTTCGATCTTCTCCTAATTTTAGCCACCAAGCTGCAGCACCTCCTTTGAGTTTGTAAGCTACAAGCTTAACCTGAGTACGTTCTGGTATATCCATGTAATCAAAAAAAGCCTCAACTTCATAAAACCAGTCTAGCAATTCTTCAATTTTGAATCGCCCACTGAAAGTTGGAATGTCAGCTTTTAACTTGTACTCTGATAGGGATCCAGGAAAGTTTTGATTTGGTCGAAAATGTCTTCCTTTACCTCCATTCTTTTCTAGATAATATTCAACATCGTCTTCAATACTGCTATATTGAGGTTTAGCAAACTTCTTGTGATATTGATAGGTGTTTCTCTCATATTTTTTGTTTTTTTAGCTCCTTCTGCAGTATGAGTATTATGAAAAACATTATGTTTCTTTTCATCTCTGGAAGTATACCTTCATCTTGAATGTTTCCATTCTTCCTGTGATTGTTTTCTCAGCATCAGATTTTTCTTCCCTCTCAGATTTTTCACCTTCAGATTTATCTTCTTTTTCAAGTTTTTCTAGTCCAGCAACATCTAGTCTAATATTTAACCTTTTTATGTCTTTTTTTATATCTTGCAGAATACTGGTTATATTTGCCAAAGTTGTGTCGTGGTTATCCAACTTTTATGTAATTTTTGTAACTTCAGCTCCAGTAACTTGATCTCCCATTGAAGAAAAGAATTATAACTTTCTGTAAAAGAAAATTAGGGTTGTGTTTGCGGAAGCGATTTTAAGGATCTGGTTTTGAGATAAGAATCTAAAACTTAAAGGTTGTGGTACCAATTAATGGAGAACAAACTAGAAGAATGCAATACGGAGATTGCAGGCGTTGAGAAGAGACGAAAGGTTGAGAAATAACAGAAAGAAATTGTTAAGAATATGGAGAAAATATTGAAAGCAAGATAGTTTAATAACTGTGATTGATGATAATAATAATTGTGTCTAACTTAATCGAAGCAAGCCTGGATATATAGGCACTAACAAGAGTATAGATGGGGCAAAACGAAAGGTTTGGTTTTTACTAAGGTGAGGAGACGACCGTGCGGAGGAAACTCCTTGAACCGAGCGAACTATTAAACCTCACACAGATGCACTGCAAGAAGGGAGTGCTTTGAATTCGAGATATCAATCTGTAGTACTCCGGCCTAAACCAAGACAATGGCCATTCCAAAGTAAATTCGGTCACAAGAGAGGATGGGTCGATCTGTAGGAGAGAAGATGAGAAATGTGTGAGATCAATGGTGATCGAAGATTGTAGGTGTGTTGTGTATTCTAAAAATAATATAAGTTCTGAATGATTGAATTTGCTCTGTTGAGAATTTCTCAGACGTTGAGTTGTTAATCTCGTGTTGTCAGTTTGACGTCAGATTGTCTTGTTTTCAATCATGATTCAGAAACTTATTTATATTGCTAGAATTATAAACACCATGATCCCATGAAGTGTGACAGTTGATGGAATTAAAGAGTGGAGAAGTGGAAATCGTGTTAAAACCATTTGCTCAACGTGCGGAGACTTGGTCGATTTTCCACCCACTACTTTGTTAACTCCTTCAACTGATTGCACGACTTGCTCACATTCTCATCGTGTGTATGAACACACGTGCCGTAGACCGCCAGACCAAAACCCTAGTTAATATCCCCCATGTGACACGATTGATGTCTCGTGATTAGTTAGTCAGTTGCTGACTTCATGACTTCATGGGACGATGAGTCCTTGTATTGTTGAGTCGAACATGATTTGAAAATTTTCTGAGACTCGTGAATTTGAACATGTCTGTTGAGACAGAGGTATAATGTATGAATAAACATAGTTAACGTGAGCAAATATTGCTCATTCGATGAACTGTTGAATACTGATGGTTGAACCAATGTTCCTTGGTTTGAGCAAATGTTGCTCGTTTGATGAATTATTGGTAGCATGACCAAATAAAATATTAATTTAAATACCGGCAAATCGAACCAAGTATAATTAATAAAGTGTTGACCATGAGATCATCGTAAAATTATTAGCGTTTGAATCTGAAATTATGAACCTTGGACTCAAAACCCTAATTCGATCAATTGATGGTTTATTGAAAATGAACCACAGAGTGATGGAGGGATCGGATACATGGGATCATGGGTCGACCATGTAGCGCCCGTGATGCTCAAGTGAGCAAATACCAAGGTCTCTTGAAGACTTGTTGATTTGTTGATGAAATAATGATTAAATCTTTGGTTTAATTATTTATTAAACTAATGCTCGTCCGAGCCTTAGGTGATAAAACCTAATTAATTATGAAGAGATGAGGGACCGACCAAGGGTCATGAAATCGGCCCCAGGTGGTCTTGGATCGAATGCCAATCGTTTCATGAAATTCCAAAATTGTTCTAAGATTTTGAACCTAATATGAACAAATTATGCCAAATGATGAAAATATGAGGGACCGACCTCTTGCAAGCCAAAGAGCCAAACCTGTTCGATCTAGGTAATATGCTTATGTCACCAAAGTGTTCGCGTCTCAGTCCTGAGAATTTTGATATTTTCTGATATGCGTTTGAGCAATCATTTGGGAAAATATGAAGAAATCAGGGATTTTTGCTGAAACTGAGGAAACTTCATGAGATGAAGGAAAATAATAAAATGAAGGAATCATGAAGTGTGGGACCGGCTATGTCCAAGGCATGGCCGGCCGACCAATGGGTCCGGTCCCATAGCATTTTCTTAATTTTGTTATATTTTTTCATGATTTTATGGAAATATCATAAAATCAAGGAGTTTGTTGAAACTAAAGAGTTTTGTTGAAATCAAGGAGTTTCCTTGAAGTCAAGGAGTTTCCATGAGATAAAGGAAACAAATAATAAAATAAGGGCATGTGGGACCGGCTTGGGCATGGTCGGTCGGCTAGGGCTTGGTCCGTGAGTTTTTCCTTATTTTATGTATTATTTCCATGATTTGAAGGAATTTTCATAGTTTGAAGGAAATATCATGAAATCAAGGAATTCCATGGGATCAAGGAAACATAATAATAATAATAAAATAAGGGCATGTGGGGTCGGCTAGGGCATGACCTAGCTAGGTTAGTGCCGGTCCCACGAGTTTCCCTAATTTTATATTATTTTTCATGATTTAAAGGAAATATCATGAAATCAAGGAGTTTTCATGAGATTAGGAAATAATAATAAAATAATGAGGAATCATGAGGTGTGGGACTGGCCACAACTAGGCATATGGACGGCTAGTAGACACGGTCCCACGACACCTTTTTCAATTTTATATTATTTCCTTGATGCGAAGGAAACACCATGAAAGTGAGGAGTTTCCTTAAAACGAAGGATATTTGTTCAAATGAAGAGATTTTCATGAGATCAAGGAAAATAATAAAAATATGATAAAATATAGAATTTGGACGTGGGACTGGTCACGGCGTGACTGGCCGGCCGGTGAGCCCAGTCCCTTAGCGCCTTGACTAATATTTTATTATTTATTATTTTCTTCCTATTTTGCATAGGTTCATCATTCTTTCGTGTTTTGGAATGCTCGTTCGTGCATTCAGGTGCTCGTTGGTGTATTATTGCTGAGTACACTTGCACCATTTTAGCCGGGCTTACTCGATAGTTGCTCAGATGCCCGTGTGTTGAATATTTATTACTAACCCATGGAGTTCAACTGGGAAGAACCATAAATTCAAGTAACGAAATATTATGAAAACATTGAATATTTTCCGGGATTCAATTAATGAATCTAATGATTTAAGAATAATTAATTGATGGCTCTATACTAGTACGATCGTCTAGGAGCATTAATTATTCAGGGATTGAGTGATATGAGCTTGTTGAAGCGTCATATTTCTTTTATATAGTCAGGGAAAACATTGTTACATCTTGAAGACGTTATTGCACTATATTAGCAGGCAAGCTGTCTAGGAGCAGTCTAATCTTGCAATTCTATATAAAAGTGATAACTGAAATTGCTCAGTATTCATGAGATATGTCGTTGCCTCAGCTGAGAGACTACATATCTACATATACTCTGAGAGACAGTATTCTTAGTCAGAGATTCTCGTGGAATGAGCTTTCACGCTTTCGATAAGAGACATAAACCTCAATACTCGTCTGATTGCTGGATCAGGAGCATATACAGTTATGGGTTTATGATTTTAGCCCTTGTCAAAAATCCACCATCTACATTAAGTCCCCTGCTGAGTGAGGGACAGTCATGTTCCTCGATAAAGATTGATGATGATTTTCCGATTATGAACGAAATAAGTAATTGAACTTAGTCGTAAGATAAGATGTTACCGGATTTTGATTGCGCGAGCGAACCACGGCTTGAACGAAGATCCCGGTGGCATGATAGAGCATCATATGATGAGCATAAATTGGTGTAGAACCGCTGATTTGATGACGGAACCTTGGTTGATTTAGGATTCATGTGTCCTAGGCCCATGAAAAGAAATCCTTGTTTTAGGAATAGACGCTCGTTCGTTCGTTAGTTTAAGGAACAAACAAAATAGACCCTGAGAGTCTAATGATATAGAATTTTGTCTATGAGCTTTCACGAAACCGAAATTTTATTTTTTTAAATATGTGAGATTTCACAAAGTGGAATAAACTCTCGTTTCAAAGGTGGATGCTTGTACGAGAGAATTTTTTTTTTAATAGACGTGCGTCTGTTAGTTATAAAATTTTGTTTATGAGCTTTCATGAAAATTTTTATCTTCGAGCTTTCAGAAATCTTTGAAAATATACTCTCGCTTCAAAGACAGGATGTTTCGTGCGAGGGAGAAAAAAATATATAGATATATTTTTCAAGTTTACGTGAGTTTCACGTTAAATATTTACATATTTTGTAAAATCATGTTTTGATTTTGAACAACTGTTGAAAGTAGACACAATTATACATGGCGAAATAATGTCTGTATGTGAGTTTTCACAATTGTAGAATGGACGTCTGTCCAATATTGAGAAACCAGTGAATGTTTCACAGAGTAGAAATTTTACGTGGATTGTTCACGATTTTAAAGATTTTGTAAAACCAAGTTTTGATTTTAAATAATTGTTAAAAGCAAACAATAATGTTTTCGTGAATTTCGTGATTTTAAGAGGGCATGAATGAAAATCAATGAATGTTCACTGTGGAAATTTATGTGAAGTTAAAATTTTGATTTTAAAGCAATTGCTAGAAGTAAGCAATTTCGATAAAGGATTTTGTGATCCGATAGTGTATGCACAAAATCAATGAGTGTTCACTCGGTGGGGAGTCGCTCACACGGTGAAAAATAATGTGAGTTGTTCACATGATGGAGGTTTCGTGAATTGTTCACAGTTTTATGAAAATAACGTTATGGTTTTGAATAACGAATTTTGTTCGTCTTTGCAGGTTTGAAGGAGCGAACAAATTCTCGAGATTGTAATCACTACAGCTAGTGAAATTGTAGATAGGTAAGAGTTGGATGGTTACCATTTTTGTAGACGCTGTTGTGTGGGCACCTTTATTCCATGATTCATCGTTTTGTTAAATCCCGCTTTGTATGAACGATGTCTTTCAAGTAGCCACTTTGCAAGAATGATCGACTCCCATGATGATACTTCCAAAGATGGTGTTTCCGAGATGACATCTCTACGGATGCAACTTTAAGAAATGGTACTTCCGGGACCTCTCGAATGATGGTGAGAGATCCTTCATACTGAGTTGTACTCCTGGTTATTTCATTAGCTTTACCTTAGGATGATCGTGTAGTGAGATCCCGGATCAATGTAGACTCCACGGAAATGGAAGAAAGTCTACGGGAGCAGAGAACCCAGAAGTAAGGACTACAGGATGTTAGCAAATGACGTGCGATCCCACCGTTTCTTTGGTGAGTTGTTAGCGCTCCTTGTATCATGACTTTGCACGTGCAATTAGGATCACAAGACCAAGGTTTGTTATTTCTTTTTAGACTTTTGCTCCATCTCTTGACGGTCTTCAACTTGTTTAGGGCAAACAATTCATGAATCCAAAGATTGATGAAGAAGTCGATGTAAGTATCTTTTCGTGCGGGTGATCGTGAAATAATAATAATTGTTATTGATGAATCCAGGAAGAAATCATTATAGATAAGCAGCATGTTGATGAAGCGTGCTCTTCTTTGGGATATGGGAATATGGAGAATTCTCAAATCCCGAACCGAATGGAGATAGCGGCGTTGCCAATGGAGATTCGGCATTGCCGAGCCTTCAAATGATTTAGAGACTCCCCCAGTAAGTATATCTCCTGTAATCTCTTCATAGAAGTATGAAATTTCTGATTTGTGAATGAATGAATGAGAATCCATGTGAGTATACTAGTAATTTTTTTTGAAATACGTCACCCGAAAAATTTGAGACTTGACCTTTTAGAAAAAAACACCGTAGAATCTTCGTTCAAGTCGTATTTTCGCGATCTGCATATGTATCTTCAAGCCCAGCAAATTTCCAAACTTGTCTAAAGAAGCTATTTGAGTTTTGAGCATGTTTAGGGCCTGAAAAAGGAGAAACAGTAAACTTCCAGGAGACTTTCAGAACTTTTTCAGATTGTATGTTGTCCAATATTTCGGCCACATCTCCGTGCTCGTTTCTTCAATTGCTTTGAATTTTGGATATGTTGTAGAGGACATCCATACAAAGAGAATGGTATATGACCCATCCCTAGAATCTTCAACAATTACTCCCAGCTCGTCGGTTTGTACAGGACAGTGTAAAATCATCTCAGACGAGCTTGCTGTAAAACACTCATGTTGTGTATTTAGACCATTTGCTGGTGTCTTGAACGGTTGGTGAAGGATTTTAATGTCATTGATATATTTGAGATCATGAACCTTTGATTGATACATGAGCATGGTGCTTGCAGTGCCATTTTATTTTTGTCAGTCGTAGAAACATCACTTCTGAAACTCTGGTCACGGGACCATAACTGAGGTTGCTCTCAAGAGGGATGATGTAATGACCATGGTCGCATGTCCCGGTAGTAGTTCCTTTTACGATGAATGATTAGTACTGGAGAGCCCGGCGCCACGAGTCTTGGACTGTGAAATTGATCGTCATGATCACTGGACCGTCAGTCCCTAGTATTTCGTTAAATCTCTCTTTTTCGTTTTCCCTTCTTCTGGCAATTCCTAGATAAGGGACCCGGGTAGAAAAATTGATGTAAAGACCTAGGTGGTCGAAGTTTGAGGTAACTTGATGAAGGACTTAGCGAAAAAGACTTTGTTGGACATCGATCGTTGGAGAGGTTATGAATCCCGTCCACGAATATCTCGCTTGCATGTTGTATGCTCTACGGAAGTCAGAGGAACCTCATACGTCGTCTTAATTTGGTGCTTGACCCCAACTTTTGAAGCTAAGAGACTGAGTTATCATATGAGAAAAAAATCACCCAATTTGAAGTTGTCTAGGTCAGACAAAGAAGCGTGCATATTTGTAATTTGTAATCTCGTGCAAGTTTTCGATTAGTGAACTTGAGTGTGGAGGCCATATCTTTCATCTCGTATGTACGATTGATGCGCCCTTTTGGTATGTTGTAGAAGAGACATAGACGAACATCTTTCGTTGAGGAAGTATTGTCTCATTCCTCACTCATTGGTACGTTTTTGTAAACCCATGGGATGAAGTATGTTGTATCTCATTTGTAGAGGTGATGAGAACATCTTGTAGAAGACTTGGGATTGTGCCCGCCCATTGTGCAAGCTTCGAAAAGACCTTCATGTGAACATATTTCATGTCTAGACACATTGATATGAATCATTAGTGCTTGGAGAAGTCCGATACATCGAGTAACACTTCAGAGAATAGATAGTTGATGAAGCGGGATGTTGCTCATAAAACCATTATAGATGCTGAGATCAAGAATGATTACGCTCCAGAGATCCTTGTCGATGCTGAGATCATGGATGGTGTCCCTCTAGAGATTATTGTTGATGCTGATACCATGGTTGAAGTTGCTTCAAAGATCGAAAAGGATAGAACCATGATTATAGATATAATCTTTGCTCCTTCATCCAGTGAGCCTTTTACATTCGTGAACTAGTTGACGGGTTAAGCATTCTCAAGATGAAGGTGTACTGATCAGCCTGAATTCTTGTGAACAATATAACTTTACTGTGATCCGGCTTCTTCAGTGAGTCGACGTTGTCGTGGAAGATGGCAGCACCGGTCTTCATTCTGGATATAATCGGTGAAGAGAGGAAGTTCCTCGACAGGGGTTTGTAGCGTCTATTGATGATGTTGCATACGCCCGAAGTCTTATTGATTGATCGTGGCCGCCGTTGAATCAACATATCATCGTCGAGATTTTTATGTCTGAATCTAGAGGCGCAAGGTGTACTCTTTGATTGGGAGTACAATTTGAAGGCTTCTTAGATGCTTGAGCATTGAAGCGTCATATCTCTTGAGTATTGAATATCTTAGGCTTGTCTCGACTCTGAATATCTTCTGTTGATCCAGCATTCCTTTTGCGGTAGGATTCTACACTTGTGCACACATCAAAGCTTTCTGATTTTTTGGCACACATGGACACTCCTGCAAGGCTATGGAGAAACACCCAAAGTGTTCTTTGCCATGCTTGGATATCATCTCAGTAATGAATGTCTCAGTGAGATGCTCGATTCGGAGAGATGGTGGAGCTATCCATTAATAACGTCTTGCAGAGTTACCAGCAGAATTGAGTCCCCATGCTAGGATAGCATGTGAGGGAATAAATGATACAGACATGGAAGGAATGAGACTTGCCGAGTGCGGAACCTCTTGATGAATGTCTATGCATCTTTTTGCAGGTTCTTGCTTCAACCTCGTCAAAGTTCGAAATTCCTCCAAGTGCTCTGATGATGGAATGTCCACCAAATCTTCCGGATCAGAACTTTCTTCGTTGGAGAGATGTGCAACCAAACGCACTTTGTCATTACCCATCTTTTTAGCGTGGATCCATGATCGTATGAAGAACATGTCATATCCTGGATCTTTCTGATTATATGAAACTTGGTTTCTGTCCAGGTTGAACTTATGTTCACTTTGAGAGTGATGTAGCCATAAGTATTTTCAAACGTTCCTTCAAGGTCTCAGATTGAGACGGGATCATGAGAAGCTTCTTGTCGAGTGATACTGCGCGCCGAGGGTTTTCAGGCGGAATGATGTTGATGGCGGTGTCGATCGATCAACATTCTTCCGAACTCATTTCCTCTCCTCAAAAAATGGAATGTGGTAAGCAGTCCCCAGTCGTGCATCTTCAAGGAGTATATCTGGGATGGACAGACATCTGACAAAATATTCGGTGTTGTGAACATGTCTTTCCTTTGTGCTTATACAGATAGAGCAATTTCACAGATATGCTCGATCAACGATTGAACTGCTTCTTTGACTGGTCGTTCAGAGAGTGTAAAAGTTCTGATTAAGAGAGGATTCTTGGGTACTCCTTCAGTCCCCAGTTGAAGCTATCGTGGATCAACCTTCTCTTTGAAGATGTGCTTCAAAATATTGCAGTTACTTGTTGGATGATTGATGAATCTATAAAGGTGACAGTACTTGGGATTCTTCATTTTTGCTCCAGTTGGCTCTACATCAATTTGGTTGTATCATCTTGAACCCAGACTTCCGGAAACTCGATCACTTCTTTATTGAGAAGAGGGAGGTTTGAGTATGTCTGATCATTTCCCGTTTGTTGATGCTAGGTCGAGGTTTGTGCATTTCAGGATTGGTTATCTTTTCTTTGCGCTTTCGGAGGAGCCTGAGATATTGGAGGAGCGTGCTTGTGATGTGGTGCCTCGGCTTTCCTTTTGCTTCTTTCTGCAACAATATTTGTGGAAGTTTGGAGGTTGTATTGTTTGTTGATTAAACGTCTGCTTCCTCGAGTTTCTCGTGGTTCTTCAACTTTTGTAGTCTTAGCTCTCTCCAATAAAGCAGGTGCAGTAGTTGCTGATCTCTTAGCCGCTTCATGAAGTTCTGAGAAAGTCTGAAACCTAAGATTTTCCAATAAGGCTCTGTAGACTGGAATCATTCCATTGATGCACAACTCCACGAGTTGTTCCTCTGTGACATTTGGATCATGGCAGTCCAAAGCTTGAACTCTGAACCTTTTCACATAATCATTAGGATGTTCGTTGCTCCCTTTGAAACATCCTTCCGAGATCAGAGAGGGTGATTTGCTCTGAAACGAAGAAATACTTTTCAGAGAAAGCATTGACCATCTCTCCCCAACTTTTGATGCTTCCTGGTGCGATGTTGTTGTACCAGGTATATGCCCTGCCTTTCAGAGATTTCGAAAATTCCTTTAGACGGACAGTATAGTTGTGCTCATGTTCACCCAGTGCTTCCAGAAATCGAGAAACATGTTCTCGAGAATTGCCTGTTCTATCATAAAGTGTGAATGTTGGAGAGGCGTAACCTTTTGGCAGAGGAATCCTTTGCGTAGCAGCAGGGTATGGAGGTTGGTGACGATAGACAAAGGGTGTTTTGTATTTTCCACGATCTTCCAAAAGATGTTCCAGGTCTTCACGAGTGATGAAACTGGATGGTTCTTTTGCTGGTGGATTATTTGCAGCCTTAGAAACTTCCTCATCGTCTACTACATGGATCAGAGTGACCTCGAGATCAGCGTCTAAATACATTTCTTTAGCTTTTCCTTTCTCCTGAGTTTTCTCTGACATCTTGTCTGTAAGAGTCTTGAGATAGTTGAATAGTTCCTTCTGAGTGGCAGCCATGTCAGTCTGATTTTTGGCAAGAATTTCTTGCACCTTCATAAGATCACCTATGGTAGGTGGATTTTCTCCGATTTCTTCAGAGACCGGCCGAAGAGTGGATTGTTAATGGCTCCAGTGTCGTCACTTGCAGAGGTGACCACTGGAGCACCAGCGCTCGGAGGAGTGGTAGTGGCAGGTTGCGCTGGGGAGTGGTGTTGGAGGTACCACTAGAGCTTGCAATATTAGAACCGAGTGTTGAATCCGGATTGGTAACTGAACCAGACCTAAGACCGACCATCTTTGTGAGAAGTGAGATTGCAACCGAGAGAATGATCTCCCACTGTGGTCGCCAATCTGTAGATGGGGCAAAACGAGTTGCTTTGGTTTTACGGAATTGAGGAGACGAACGTGCGGAGGAAACTCCTTGAACCGAGCGAATCGTTAAACCTCACACGGTATGCACCGGAAGAAGGGAGTGCTTTGAATTCGAGAGATCAATCTGTAGTACTCGGCCTAAACCAAGATAATGGCCGTTCAGAGTAAATTCATCACAAGAGAGGATGGGTCGATCTCGTAGGAGGGAATCTGAGAAATGTGTGAGATTAATGGTGATGGAAGATTGTAGGTGTATTGTGTATTCTGAAAATAAGATAAGTACTGAACGATTGAATTTGCTCTGTTGAGAGTAATTTCTCAGACGTTGAGTTGTTAATCTCGTGTTGTCAGTTTGACGTCAGATTGTCTTGTTTTCAATCATGATTCGTAACTTATTTATATTGCTAGAATTGTAAACACCATGATCCCATGAAGTGTGAAAGTTGATGGAATTAAAAAGTGGAGAAGTGGAAATCGTGTTAAAACCATTTGCTCAACGTGCGGAGACTTGGTCGATTTTTCATCCACTACTTTGTTAACTCCTTCAACTGATTGCACGACTTGCTCACATTCTCATCGTGTGTATGAGCACACGTGCCGTAGACCGCCAAACCAAAACCCTAGTTAATATCCCCATGTGACACGATTGATGTCTCGTGATTAGTTAGTCAGTTGCTGACTTCATGGGACGATGAGTCCTTGTATTGTTGAGTCGAACATGATTTGAAAATTTTCTGAGACTCGTGAATTTGAACATTTCTGTTGAGACAGATGTATAATGTATGAATAAACATAGTTAACGTGAGCAAATATTGCTCATTCGATGAACTGTTGAATATTGATGGTTGAACCAATGTTCCTTGGTTTGAGAAAATATTGCTCATCTGAGCAAATGTTGCTCGTTTGATGAATATTATTGGTAGCATGACCAAATAAAATATTAATTTAAATGCTGGCAACTGAACCAAGTATAATTAATAAAGTGTTGACCATGAGATCATCGTAAAATTATTAGCGTTTGAATCTGGAATTATGAACCTTGGACTCAAAACCCTAATTCGATCAATTGATGGTTTATTGAAAATTAACCACGGAGTGAAGGAGGGATCGGCTACATGGGATCATGGGTTTACCATGTAGCTCCTAGATGATCAAGTGAGCAAATACCAAGGTCACTTGAAGACTTGTTGATTTGTTGATGAAAGAATGATTAAATGCTGGTTTAATCATTTATTAAAATAATGCTCGTCCGAGCCTTAGGTGATAAAACCTAATTAATTATGAAGAGATGAGGGACCGACCAAGGGGTCATGAAACCTATTACTGGTGGTCATGGGATCGAATGACGATCGTTTCATGAAATTCCAAAATTGTTCGGAAGAGTTTGAACTTAATATGAACAAATTAGGTCAAATGATGAAAATATGAGAGACCGACCTCTTGCAAGCCAAAGAGCCAACCCAGGTCGTTCAAGGTAATATGATCATGTCACTAAAGTGTTCGCGTCTCAGTATTGAGAATTTTGATATTTTCTGATATGCGTTTGAGCAATCATTTTGGGAAAATATGAAGAAATCAGGGATTTTTGCTGAAACTGAGGAAACTTCATGAGATGAAGGAAAACAATAATAAAATGAAGGAATCATGAAGTGTGGGACCGACTATGGCCAAGGCATGGCCGGCCGGCCAATGGGTCTGGTCCCATAGCATTTTCTTAATTTTGTTATATTTTTTCATGAGTTTATGGAAATATCATAAAATCAAGGAGTTTTGTTGAAATCAAGGAGTTTCCTTGAAGTGAAGGAGTTTCCATGAGATGAAGGAAACAAATAATAATAAAATAAGGGTGTGTGGGACCGGCTTGGGCATGGTCGGCCGGCTAGGTCCCGGTCGCGTGAGTTTTTCCTAATTTTATGTATTATTTCCATGATTTGAAGGAATTTTCATAATTTGAAGGAAATATCATGAAATCAAGGAATTCCATGGGATCAAGGAAACATAATAATAATAAAAAAAAAATAAGGCGTGTGGGGCCGGCTAGGGCATGACCGGCCGGCTAGGGCCCGGTCCCACGAGTTTCCCTAATTTTATATTATTTTTCATGATTTAAAGGAAATATCATGAAATCAAGGAGTTTTCATGAGATTAGTGAAATAATAATAAAATAATGAGAAATCATGAGGTGTGGGACCGGCCACAACTAGGGCATAGCCGGCCGGCTAGTAGACACGGTCCCACGATATCTTTCCCTATTTTATATTATTTCCTTGATGCGAAGGAAACACCATGAAACTGAGGAGTTTCCTTAAAACGAAGGATATTTGTTAAAATGAAGAGATTTTCATGAGATCAAGGAAAATAATAAAAATATGATAAAATATAGAATTTGGACGTGGGACTGGTCACGGCGTGACTAGCCGGCCGGTGATCCCAGTCCCTTAGCGCCTTGACTAATATTTTATTATTTATTATTTTCTTCCTATTTTGCATAGTTTCATCGTTCTTTCGTGCTTTGGAATGCTCATTCGTGCATTCAGGTGCTCGTTGGTGTATTATTGCTGAGTACACTTGCACCATTTTAGCCGGGGCTTACTCGATAGTTGCTCAGATGCCCGTGTGTTGAATATTTATTACTAACCCATGGAGTTCTGCTGGGAAGAACCATAAATTCAAGTAACGAAATATTATGAAAACATTGAATATTTTCCAGGGATTCAGTTAATGAATCTAATGATTTAAGAATAATTAATTGATGGCTCTATACTAGTACGATCGTCTAGGAGCATTAATTATTCAGGAATTGAGTGATATGAGCTTGTTGAAGCGTCATATTTCTTTTATATAGTCAGGGAAAACATTGTTACATCCTGAAGACATTATTGCTCTATACTAGCAGGCAAGCTGTATAGGAGCCGTCTAATCTTGCAATTCTATATAAAAGTGATAACCGAAATTGCTCGTATTCATGAGATATGTCGTTGCCTCGGTGAGAGACTACATATCTACATATACTCGAGAGACAAGTATTCTCGATCAGAGATTCTCGTGGCATGAGCTTTCACGCTTTCGATAAAAGACATAAGCCTCAATACTCGTCTGATTGCTGGATCAGGAGCATATACAGTTATGGGTTTACGATTTTAGCCCTTGTCGAAAATCCACCATCTACAAAAGAGTCTAAAGATAGCTAAACACTAAAAGAAGAAATAATAAAGGGCTATTTTGCGTTTCCTCCCCTACCAAGATCGCCAATTAGCATTTCCTCCCCAAAAAGATTGAAATTAGTGAATCCTCCTATCGTTAGGTATTCCGTCCAAATCTTGGTTAGCTGAGTCAACACCTATGTATGCGTGGCAAAAATAAAGTACACTACCCAAAATAACCTTATACCTCACAATCCAAAATCTTCTCCCCTTCGTCCGTCGGCTGAGGATATCAGTTCAGGTCAAGTCTGAATCCCGAATCAGAAAGAAGAATTGATGCTATTGATGGTCAAATCGATGTTGTTTCGATGGGTTAGGACATGATTTACAAGTTAACAAAGGCGCAAAATAAGATTGTTGTCATAAATTGATGATTGATTTTAATGAATAACACGGCAGGTCGGAATCTGTTGGTGGCCATCATCTTCCTGAGTTCAATCCATTCTTCAAATCGACAGCAGCAACATCAAACCCAACATCCACCTAATTTCGAACCCTCATCAATTTCTTATTTTTTTTTCGCTACCAACAACTCGGAATCACAGCAAACACATTCATTGCCATCAGCTAATCTCTCCAAGCACAATAGACGTCCAAATTCTTCTATTCTATCTCTTTCTTCATCTCGATCTAATCTCTCTCAGTTGTTCTCGATTCCTCTCTCAATGTCTCGGACACCCCAATATAATCAAATAGATCCGGATTCCTGATCTTAAATACACAATTAAACTCAATAACAATCAAACATGGATTTAATTGATCATCGGAAATTAATCTTACACAAAGTGGTAATGTTCTTATACCTCTAATGGATTCTCTGGAGTAACAAGGTTTGCAATTTTGCATGACCCAAGTTTGGAAAACACACTTGGGGAGGCTATTACTATTACTTGCTCATCCTCTTCATTTGCGTCTTTTGTCGTACAATGATTGCAATGTTACTCAATGATTTAAATTAAAATTATTGATGGTGATCTTGTACGAGTTGTTGGTTGTAAATGGGTTTTGAAAACCCATCCAATTTCTGTAATTTGGCATTCAATTAGAGATGTTAATGAAGAGTTTTTCCCTGAAATTGTTTCTTGCTTAACCAATTCGAATGGGTAATTTATATTTCATAGATTGGTGATCATTGATAAGGAGTTCACCTCCCCTGCACTAGACGATTGGGTTTCACAGTAGAATTGGGTTTGGGAAAAAATGGGATTTGGGATTAATGAATTGAAGAAGAAGAAGAAGAAGGGGTATTTTGGGTAATCCATGTGACACGTGTATCTCTTTTGCCACGTCTATATTTTTGCCAGCTTAGCTAACTGAGTTTTGGATGGAAAAGCTAACGATAGGAGGAAACACTAATTTCAATCTTTTTGGGGAGGAAACACTAATTAGCGATCTTGGAAGGGGAGGAAACGCAAAATAGCCCAATAATAAAACTCTAAAACAGGGAAAGCTAAACTTGGCTATCAAGTAAAGAAGAATCTAGAAATGAACGTAGAGATGTTCTACATCACTTTATTGGTTGGTTTCTCATGAGGCTCGCTGATAGGCTAGCACGTCAACCTATTTAACTGATGTAGTTGTACGCTGTTGGAGCTTAGCTTGTTGGGGCTTAGCTTGCTGGGCTTATGATTAGTTTCTTGTAATACTCTTTATCCGGTAATAAAAAATAAATTATATTATTTTAAAAAAATAATAAATAAATAAAAACATAACTTAATACTAATTTATAACATCTTAAATCACCCTTATAAAAAATATTCTTACATGTTTAATTTAGTCGTTTCCACTTCTCTACTGGGAACGTGTAAGCTTAAAACCTTTCATAGATAAATAACCTCGTTTGATTGGGGGCCATGAATATTAATTGGGGGCCTTGACATTTTATTTGCACCCCAAATTTTTTAGGGGCGTATTAAACCGATTGTGAAAATACTATTTTACCCTTCACTAAAAATATATCTTAAAAACCTATTAACCCTTAATCCTAAGCCCCAATTCATTTCTAGTTCTAAACAAAAAGATCACTCCCTCCCCTCTCGACTCTTCTCTTCTCCTCCATTAACGAAAAAAATTCTTCACCCGAAAAATTTCAGTTACTGTAAAAGGGTCGTCAATTCGACAAGCCTAAATCCTAACGATTTTTCATATGCATGTAAAGACCATAAAAAATCGTTAGGGTATATGATGATCAAGTTAACGATCATATTTCTGGTTTTCATATTTTTTACCCTAGATTAGAGTCGTCAACATAATATAGAAACCTATGACGATCCTCTATGGACGACCCTTTTTTAAACGTCAACGACCCCAGTGAAAAACAAACAGCCTCTCTGTCCCAAAATTTTTCAGAGTCGTCTTGGTGTAGACACACAAAATAACGAATCTTTATGACCCAAGCTAAGAGTCGTTAGGGTATATCATATTACCCTGACGATTTTTCATAACCTGGAAAAGTTGCAGGTTTGAGTCGTCATTTTTGGTGTCAATACATTGACGACTTTATAGAGTCGTTAGGTATACATCCCTCGACATTGACGACTCTTTCTCTGTGTTGTGACATATATCCAATCCATGGGAGAATTTAAGATAATCTTACCATCAACACAATCATCTTTGTTACTTGAACCTTCTCCAACATCATTTCCCCTACTTTAATTACTCATTTCTAAAAACCCCAAGTTTTCCTCTAAAACCTCCTCTTCTTCTTCTCAACTCAAAAAAAAAAAAAAAAGATTCTAAAATCTAATTTTAATCTAACATAATCGAACCACACTAATTAAATTAAACTTTATTAAGTTTCAATACTAATCATTCAGGGGCAGTTTAGGTATTTAAAAAAAATTTTGCTAAGGGGTGACCCAAATTAGGTTTGGGTGACCTTTTTGTCCTCTGGAGGCCCCCAATTAATTTCCATGGCCCCCATCAAACGAGGATAAATAATAAGAAGTAGAAATACTATTGGGTGTTAATTACTAGATTTATCCTTTTATATCACCCTTAACCTAGCGGGTGCAAATGCAACTGATTGCATCCATGTACAGTCCAGTAATGAGCGGATTGCTGGTGAATTGGATCAGGTTGGTGGGTTGGGCCCCATACTCGCCCCAAAAATTAAGTGGGGCCTGTAGGTGTTGGGGCATGATTTCTTTTCAACCATGGGAAATAGTTTTAATAGGGAAAAATATGGTTTGGTCCTTTTATAGGTGGGCCCATGTATGCTTTGGCCCCAATAAACGCTTTTTATTTGGTCCATAATTATTTAAAAATATTAAAATCGACAAAAATACCCTTCCGTGTTAATATTTAGTTATTTTCTTGTAGCACTTCATTCCGAAATGAAGTTCATATAAAAACCTACAAAACGAAAGTCCATATAAAAACCTAAAAAAAAAAACACTTCATTCCGAAATGAAGTCCATATAAAAACCTAAAAAAACAGGACTTCATTCCGTAAATGAAGTCCATATAAAAACCTAAAAAAGCAGACTTCATTCCGTAAATGAAGTCCATATAAAAACCTAAAAAAGACTTCATTCCGGAAATGAAGTCCATATAAAAACCTAAAAAAATGGACTTCATTCCGTAAATGAAGTCCATATAAAAACCTAAAAAACAGACTTCATTCGTAAATGAAGTCCATATAAAACCTAAAAAAATATCTAAATCGATTAACACCATCGTCAACAACAACATATCTTCATCTTCTTCATCATCTTCATCGTCAACAGCAGCAGAAAAAAGAAAAAAAAACCCTTAAAAAATAGTATTCAACATTATCAACAACATCGTATTCATCGTCTACAACTACCGATCTAAATATCTAATCGATTTCACCTTCATCGCCATCGTTTAAAGACCGGGGAAGAAAAGAGAAGAAAAAAATGGAGACACCATTAACATGAGGAAAAAGAAGAAGAAAGAAAAAAGAGATAAATTCTAGATCTAAAAATATAAGAGAGAGAAAGTAAATCTGAGAATGATTTATTCTCTCTTACTTTTTGACTATATATATATGGTCCTTATCTAAAAGGGTATTTCTGCCACTACAAGGTGACATTTACATCATCCATGACATCAGCCTAGGACCAAACAATAATTTTCAGGACCAAACTATAATTTATATTACCGAGATAGGACCAAACAGGACATTTGGTGGGTCAAATGGACTAGACTCTCTCTAATATATTCCTAGGACCTAATGGTATTTCCTACGTTTTAATATTGGTAGAGGCGAATACAAAATGAGTTTTTATTGAGTTTCTTTAGGGTTATTTCGTACTCAAGTTTTGTCCCAAAGTAGTGTTTGGTCTAACATTTGCCCAACTTAATGGTTGGTACCTGAACTTCATGTTAACCCATGTTGACTCCATTAAGTGATGACGTGAATAAGTATTTGACTTAATTAATTTGTTTGTTTCCTCAGAATTATAAAATATTTTCTAATTTCATTTCATCTCAACTCAACTTTCACCTTCGTTTTCTTCAAATTCTAGGTTTTCTAAAACCAAATTTAGAAAAACCCCAACATTTAAACAAGAGGGAGGATCCATGGACACTCTTAGATGGACAAGGTCGGACATGATTTGCGCCATTTTCTCCGGCAAACTCAAACGACAATGAATTTAAGTCTAATATTTTAATGATATGTTCTTATTATAAGAATTTATATTCATACAAAAAATGAATGCAATTCGAGATAGCAAACCTGACCATCTACCGATCTTAATTTCTACCGTTAATTTTGAACGGCTGATATTCAAAGGGGTAGATGGTGGTTTTATACATCTCGAATTGTGATCATTTTTTGTAGGAATGTAGAGTCTTATAAGAAGAATATACCATCAAAATATTAGACTTAAATTCATTATCGTTTGGGTTTTGCGGAGAAAATAGCGCAAATCTTGTCCGACCTTGTCATCTAAGAGTGTCCATAGATCCTCCTCCATCTTTAAACAATTTGATACAGAAAATTAATTTACTAGGTTTCAATGTAGAGATAGAGAGAGAATTTTATAGCAACGCCTTCATCAAAATCTCCTCAGATTCTCTTTCCCTTCCTATATTCATCGGCCATTTTTTCTCGCTTTGTTTCTCTTAATTCTTAGGTATGTGCTGGGTTTCCATTACTTAGAAGTTTGGGTTTCTTAAATTTGCATGATAGCCAAATATATATTGTTTGTTCGATTATATTATGAAATGACCAGATATCTACAAAATAAAAAAGGTAGTTCAATGGTGTTTTAGAGTAAAAACGAATATATTGTAGAAGTAACCAGATTAGAGAGATCAAAATCGTACAACACTCGTTTAATCCAAGAAATGGTCGTTCAAGTATTACTTTGACCACAAAGGAGGAGAAAGGTTGATCCTAACGAGGGAAGCATAGAAATTATTGAGATTAATGAGGTTAAGTGTTTGCGGTATGGTTTGTTTGAAGTTTGAACTACTATGTGAAAATAGTTTTTCTGTTAGAACTGAGATAAACTTCTGTAAAAATCAAAGTCAGATAAAGTTGCGTAAGTCTGAGATGATCTAATGAATAGGTTGAGTAACCTTGTTATAACAATGGTATTCGAACACATTGATCTCGTAAGTAGTGGAAGTTTTAGAAGAGTGGGAGAGTAGAGAACATGGAGAACGTGGTATGTTAGGTCTGCAATGTCAGGAAGACTTGCAGTTGCACGCCCACTACTCCATTCACTCCTTCAACTGCTCACAAGACTTAGTTACGTTCACGTCCTGAGTGCATTGATGCACCCACTTATTATAGGCCGCTAGACCAAAACCCTAGTGCCCCCATGTGACATGATTGATTCCTCATAAATAAATGGCAAAGTTAAGTATACCCATAATTTTATGATCATTAAACTATAGACATGTAATTTATTTAGTCAAATGGTTGACCTAGCTAGGCTGATGAATATCAGTCCAATCACATTGATGAGTCTAGCATGTTTCACATTAGTGAGTCTAACATGGTTCATAGAGATTTGTTATTTTTAGTAGGTCAAGCCCACAACGTCCACGAAGACAAGTTGGTGATGCTTAGTATATCATTATAAACATAGAGGGTCTGATGGGGACTTTGTAATAATACTGTGTCAGATGAGACAACAATAATACTTGAATTAACTTATTATTATTGATAGAAGTGGGTTAAACGAGCTTATTAGGTCCAGGAGAGACCATATATATATATATATATATATATATATATATATATATATATTGGAACTTTTGATGCGTCAAGTATTTGACAGAAACTCATATATGTATTGACTAGAATCAAACTCTTATGTCCATAAAATTTACACTATATTTAGTCTCGATCAACCCATACCCATGTGAAAATTAGTTATAAGAATAATAAGGCACGGAGACTAAAGTAAAAAGACCATGTAGAATTATAAAAGTAAAATACCTGGGCAGAGGGACCTAGGTGAACCAAGGTAGAAGACCTTGATAAATGAGAAATAAAATAATATTAATAAATAAAATAAAACGTGAAACATGGAGGTGTGGTGGCCGATGCCGATGCCTACATTCCCCTCGTTTCTTTTCTTTTCTTTTCTTTTTTCTCTTTATTTTGTCTTTCTGGAAAGCATGGAATTGTATGATTCGATTCAAATATTTGTAAATCGATTTGAGTCATTAGCTTAAATCGTTTTTCTTATGAATCGGAAAATTCCGACCGTTGACTTGCGATTCCTGACTTGTTTGACCAAGCGAGACCAAGTTAATGTTATGAGTCTGTAGATAGTCGAACCTAACACATTCTGCCTATTGTAATCCACCTTCTACCATTGTACAACTCAATTGTTGGTGATAGTACTCAACGTGTTTTATATCTATAATACTTTTACATCAAAGATCAAAACATTGAGATTTTTTTTTTAGTTCAATGATATTTATATGCTTACATGTAGCGATTAGAGAATCAATCATGAATCTTCGATTCATAAAATTTAGCCGAGAAAAGTTATAAATAATTTAGTGATTTGTTTTGATAAATTAATATAGGAAAATTTTTGGGAATTCGTTCTTTGAATATAAGACCTAGAATATTGCAAGTTGTTATATACTAGTAGGCTATCTATCTAAGAGCATTATATTCATTAGAGAACATGGTAAAGGATGAGAATAACACAATAACGAGTTTTTAATGTATGTTATGTATAATCAGAGAATTTCCGGGAAATATTCTAACACGCGCCAACAATACTTTGAGACCTCAAAAAAATGAGTATTTAATACAAAAATAGGTATTAAGTCGTACAACACAAATAGTATTACGTATAAGATATTAAAAGTTCAGTCGGGTGAGGCTCTCATATTATATAAATATAAATATTTTAGAGAAGCTACAACATCAGCATAGCCAGTAGTAAGGTCTATATTCTAAATTCTCATGCGCAATATAACATGAAAAAATATAGACTTCGTATATCCGACAAAGGTCGTAAATATACAAAATTTGATATTTCCACGTTTCTTCTAGGCGGAGGAAATTTCAAAAATTTCGCCTATGTCAAAACCCACTATCAAAAAATAGTAGTCAGATGAATACAAGAGAAGTTGTTGCAGATCGCTTGGCCGCCTTATGGAGTTCAGAGAAGGTTTGAAAGTGTATATTCTATAGTAAAGCACGGTAGATAATAATCGTCCAATTGATATAAAGCTCCACCCATTGTAATTCAGTCACATTCGGGTCATGACAGTCGAGTGCCTAAGTTCTGAAGCGGTTCACGTAGTCGTTGGGGTGTTTGTTGTTCCTCTGAAACATCCTTTCCAAATCTGACATAGTAATTTGTCCAGAGACAAGAAATATTTTTTGTAAAAAGCAATGGTCGTCTCAAACCAATTGGAGATGATGTTGGAATCAATATTTTTATACCATGCTTAGGCTCTTCCAGTAAGAGACTTTGACAATTCCTTAAGGCGTTATACCCGTTTGTATTCATGTTGTCCTAATGAATGTTCTCGAGCATTTTCTGTCCCATCATACAGTGAAAAGAAGCGGAAGTATATCCCCTTAGTAGAGTTATCATTTGGTTCTCTATTGCGTAAGGAGGCCAGTGCTTAAGTCGAGTCCTCCTTTTCGTATTTCCGTAAGAGATTTTCCAAATCCTCACGAGTGATGAAGTTAGGTTGTTAACTCCTTTCTGAATGATCAATGACAACGCGGACTTCGTCGTCTTCCTAAGTGTTAGTCCTCGAAGTACCAGCATCATCAAAGTATTCCTAACTTGTTTCATCTGAAGTTGGCTTTGTTCTATTGAGCACCTTCTTCTGAGCGGTATCCATATCCATATCTGTCTTGGCTAGAGTTTCTTATCTCTCGCATTAGATTAGTTATGGTACGTAGAGTTTGGGTGTTTCTGGTATCTTCAGGAACACCACTAGAAGGAGGAGGAATGGTGGAACCAGGGGTGATACCCGACGGGATGTTGTTAACGTGGATGGTGGTAGTAGGAGCAACCTCAAGATTGCCACCGTTAATACTACCAAAATTGGGGTTGGTTCATGAGCCGATTTAAGATCGACCATTTTCTAAACTATTGAAGAATTAATCTTATAATCGAAATGTGCAGGTCTTTCAAATGAACGCGAAATTGGGGGATATAAAAAGGAATTGGGGGATATTGATTACTTCTCCCAACCCATGGTGTCTTCTAAGGGTGACTTTTGGGTATGAAAATACTAAAATACCCTTCCTCAAAATAAAAATTAAAAAACTTAAAATCAAAAAACAAAATCATATCCCCATTTCCATCTCCACTTCTTATTAATCACTTTCGGGGTTAGAGCTTTGAAACCCAAATATTCCCATTCCCTTTCAAATTCTAAACTCTCCCCACTCTCTTTCAAATTCTCTTCTCCTTCTCCTAGGCTCCTCACTTTGGAAATAAATTTTTTTTTTTTAATTCGGAAGTGATGAAGATCATCTTTGCAAGTGATGAAGACCATGCTAGGAAATCAAAAGCATGCTTGGTAACTAACATTCAATGTCAGTAACTAAGTACCGGTGCATGCTCAATAGAAATCTATCAATGCCGTAGTCAAGTGAAAAAAATTGAAGTTTCTGGATACTTTTCATCATGTGCCGGCATAGAAATTTAAGCAACATACTATCACCAGGAAACCGGTGCCCGGCATGCTCGAGAATTAACTACTTGTGCCTAAGTGGACCGATTAAAACCAGAAAAAAAACTCAAAACGGAATATTTTTTTACATCGTAGGAAGTGATGAAGACCATGCCGAAATTGATGAAGAACCATGCCTAGGAAAATGGTGCCGCATGCTCGATAGAAATCTATCAATGCTTAGGTAGTCAAGTGAAAAAAATTGAAGTTTCTGGATACTTTTCATCATGTTTAAGCATAGAAATTTAAGCAAAACCATGCTTAGGAAGTAGTTCCGGCATGCTCGAAAATCAGATAATCGTCTTAGGAAGTAGATCGATTAAAACCGGAAAAAAATAGGTTTTGAAAATTTATGAAAATTTTTGGTTGAATACCGGATAGTGGCGGCATGGTTTTTTGGTTGAATACCATGCCAGGAACCAAGATTTTTCATCTCGCAACAATGGTGGATTCAAAGAAAAAAATCAAATTTTCAACCTCTTAGCAAGCAATTCTCTCTTCACAATCATCCTCCACTTTCACCAAAAAAAGTTCCCTCTCAAAGTTTTTTTCCATCTTTCTACTCTCATCTCATTCACCCAAATACAAATACACACTAATCATTTAACAAATACTTAAGATTTTTACTAATTATTATTAACCACTAAGCCTGATTAGTGAGGGGTAGATTAGGATTTAAAAAAAATACTTAGATAAGGGGTGACCCCCAATTGATATCTGGATCCAATTTTTGTCCTTTTCTTATATCCCTCAATTTCGCGTTCATAAATAGGTATTGCTTTTTACAAAAAATATTAGTTACCAATTGGTATTGCTTTTTTCCTTCTCTGGATTGAAAGCTGAAAACTTCGAATTAAATATTTTTAAATGATACAAGGAAACTAACTACAGGATTAAAACTACAAATTTAAAAAACATAGGATTGTTAAACTAGTATTCATCATTTAAAAAGCTACGCGAACCAACTACGACCACCACCTTTTTTTCAAGTATTCTTTATTTTCTCGACGGTTCCTTTCCACATCATAGTCATCGTTGTCGGGGTACTGGCTATCTTCGTTTGCATAAGTATCATTATCGTTATCATAACCTCCTTTAGTATCATCATTATTGTTACCTACTTCATTATTATTATCAATATTAGAATTATATCCTTCGTTCATATGTTGAACACCATGGTCAGAGCGATCGGAAGTGTAACGAGAATCATATGTTGGATTCACATTCTCATAACATTGTGTATTGTCCCCAAATGAAAGATTACCAAAGTCATAAACAAAGTCACTCACCTAACCTTCGTATGAGATTTGAACTTTCGGATCATGCCGGTTGTATGGTAGAGGGACATGCTCGGATTATTAACGTCCTCCTCTTCCAAGCGTATTTAACCATTTGCTCTTCTTGAGGTAAAACCGTGTTTCGTCTTCCCCGCTATCCAGTCAAGCATATTGTCATCCCTCGTAGACTATGAACGTCGTGAACATCAATGTTATGTCTCCTTGCTTTACCTTTAATTCTTTGTTGCTCCAACTTCAAATTGTCTTGGACATACACCCGATCATTTAATCTCGATGAAAGTAAACGATTGTGTAGTTTGGTGTGGATTCTTTCAAACACACTCCAATTCCTCTCCGATCCAGACGATGTATTTGTTTGACTTAATATCTTTATCGCAATCTTTTGGAGGGATGGATACTCGGCACCATAAGATAACCACCAACTTACCAGATCACCATGTTGAGCTGTAAATACGTCTCGATGGTGATCCAAATTGACCTTGCATCATTCACATTCTTCCCGCCTACAAAGAAAAGTACAATTGTTACTAGAAATTCAAATTACTTAATTATGAAGAGGAGAACTCAACTGACTTTTCCATCGTTTCTTTATTACACCCACGGTAGAAGCATTTCGATTTGATCCCAAACCCATTTGTATAGTTTCCAAACATGTAGCAAGTGCCAAATAGCCCATGGTGGGTTTGTCTGAGTCCAAGTAACGAATCATTTTCAATAAAGGACCAACCATTATGCATGCATTTTGAAACGTCGTCCAGAACATCTCATTTAAAATAATATTCTTCACTTGTCTAGCTTGTTTAGTTCTTGCCTCATCCGATTTCAGAAATTCCTTGTCCAGAAAGAGGCTCTCGATAGCATTACGTTGATCAATGATGCTTTTGATTGCAATAAAATTCGTTGAAAACCTTGTTAATCCAGGGCGCAATAGATTGCGTCCTGCAGAATGTTGTCGAAATCTAGCAAGAACCCAACCATGATTGTAAATAAATTTGCTAATTTGTCTTGCTTCTCCGATTACATCTTTAACAAAGGGGAATTTTTCCATATCTTCCAACATCAAGTCCAATACGTGAGCAGCACAAGGAACCCAGAAAGATGTGCCATATTCTGATGCCAATCTCTTACCTATTCAAACAAAAATAGAAAGAAAATGATTAATATATTCCCAATATATATAATAAAATGAAGTTATTCTTAGTTACTTGCTGACTTTGAATTGGGATCCTTGATCATTACTAATTGAACAATATTTCTGACCGACATCATCTATAACGGGCTTGAACAAAGTAATTGAATAATCTGTTGTCAACCGATTATGTTCTATGTCGACACTTTTCAAAAATGTAATTCCACTACCACTGTAAACTAGAAAGTTTACAATCGTGCGGTTGTTTTTGCTTTTCCAACCATTGATGCGTGTCGTAACCACAACAAATTAATTAATATTTTTCCACCTAATTAACAAGTAATATAGTGTAGTTAAGTTCGTTCCCACGAGGAGCAAGAGATTCTAGTTGTCAAAATTGTCACAAAAGGGGGTGTGAAAAAAAAAAAATAAACAAAGCAATTAAAAGATAAAGTTGAAATCAATAAGAGAGACAAGACCAAGGAATCCTTCTTCGTTGCAAAATAATGATTCAAGTTATGTTTTTCATCCACATGTTATTAGTCACAGATTATCACCAACCGTAGGTAAAGCAACTAGATCAGTGCTAAACCCCTAAATCCCTTATATCACCGGATACGGAAGTTCTCGACTACCGGATTCTATTTACCAAACCACCTAGTAGTAGATCACTCAAGATGTAATTTAAATAAACGCATTAAGATTTATGAACTTATTAGGTTGATATTAGTAGTTAGACTCTTAGATCAAGGTCTACTTGCTAACGTTATTTTCACACACAATTGCTCCACGGAATCCCTCCGCAAGGTCTCGTGTTTGCTACTTATGTAAAGAGTCAAGAAACGATTACTTATCCCCTAACTTTCACTAGCTTTAGATTAAATTAACAAATCAATTTAGCGTGCACTCTAAACAATCTATCAATCAACCATGAATGTATAAACATTCCTATTAGTAAAAACAAATGATAATCATGTGAAAAACTTCAAGATAGAATTGAAACAAAACTCAAATCATGTTAAGAACTAGGAATTCATCCTCAATCAATAATAAAATTAGCTACTCATATTTTTGAAATTCACACAAATAATTAAAGGGAGAATTTTTCAAGTTCACACAAATAATTAAAGGAAGAATTGAAAAGCAAGCAAAAACACAAGTGTTGTGTTGATAGGAGCCTAAAATACATCTTTTGAATGTCAATTTCTTACGCTTTTCTTTACTATTTCTCTTTTATTTTTGTATATTATGCTTTATTTTGCATTTTACAGGTATATTGGAGTCATGTGACACAAAACAAGGAAATTATGAGCTTAATCCGGTGCTTTGGCAATTAGTTGTCGATTACTCGGCGCAAAGCAAGAAACCGAGGCTTTGAAGCAGCTACAGCTAACAACTTGGGCAACCAATTGTGTTCTAGAGAGGAATTATTGAAGCACCAAACTTAAATGTTCAGGGAAGCCAGCAGAATCATTACTTCCTACAACTACTAGCATCAGGTCGAGATTTTATAACTAATTTAGTTCTCATCCCGGTTCATTCATGCTCAGCTTGCGCTGCACCAAGCTCTGCCTCCAGTTGCTGCAAGATTGACGAGAGATTGCCAAGGGTTATGTGTGGGCTTGATGGATATTGGGCTTGGACTTTTGGGGATTTGACCTAATTTTGGAAGGAGAAAAAGGTTACAAAAAGGAAAACTTCAACAACTTGGGGGGTATCACGTATTCTTCTTGGAGATTTGCAGAGAGCCGGAGCTAGGGTTTGCTTTCATTTAATATTTTCATCTTCTTTACTTTATTTCCATTATTATTTGATGATGAACTCCAATATTATGAGTAACTAAAACTCTCTTTGATTAAGGGTGATTTCGAAGCCCGAAATATGAATCTATATTTGATATGAAATAACTTGTTCTCTTGCATTCATTAATGTTATTGATTGATTTCTACCATGCTAATATTGTCTTTGGATTATTTGTTAAGGGTTTAAGTTCGAAATTGAATCATTAATTCTTAATCTATTTGCTAGTTTAGATTTTCTTAATTGTAATTGTCTAGAGAAGATAAACGCAAGTAGCAATATATAGGTATTGATGATGGGACTTTGTTAAGTACCTATATGTAGAAATCAACACTAGTAGGTGATTCATGCTTTTGAGTTCATCACTAGGAGCAACCTTATCTCACAGAACTTAGAGCACTTGTTCAAGTCAAACCTAGTAAGCGTACCTCTAGGAAACTTGGCAAGTAGGAACCGGTAGTCGAGCGCTTCCGTATCCGGTGAGCTAGGAGATAATAATGGAATAGTTGAGCGTACTAATTATTCTAGGGTTGTTAGTAACATGATAATGTGAAGAACATAGCTATCTATCAATTTGGTTTGTATTCCGTGGTCTAGAATGAACCTTTAATCATTTACATCTCATATTTGAATACATTTTACAATTTTCAGCATTTCCACAACAAAATCATCTTTGCTAAGAGTATTTGCATAACAACTTGAACTTCATACCTCCCTTGGGACGATCCTACTTACATTATACTACTTGCTAGTTAAAGAGAAGTAGAGAAATTTATTTTTGCGAGATTGACACCTCGTCATGTGTGTGTAGAGAGGTGTGTGTAAAAGATGTAAAAGATATATCAAAGTGTGTAGAGAACTTCTCTACTTATAGGCTTCAATGTTCTCCAAATCTTCCAAGGAATAGAATCCTGATTCCATAATAATTCAATTTCCAAATTCAAGTCTTTCTCATCTTCCATCTTCTCTTTCCAAATTTGAGCCAAATTCTCCATCCAATTCCAAGTCCAAGTCTTCACACCCATGAGAAGAATCCACACAAAAATATGTAATTTTGGTCGCCGGAAAGCTGGTATTATGACCGGAATTTGGCCGGAAAAGTCACCGCCGGCCACCTGAAATTCTCTTTTCCGCTGACGGAATATTCCGTTATGATACCGTCAAAGATAACGGTCAAACGGGTCAAGCTTTTAGTCAATGGTCAAAGGGCAGAGTGAGTCAGTCACTGAGTCAGCTTCTAACTCAGCTGATTGATCTAACTGGGTTGAGTTGGATCGGTTGCTGGATCGCTCCTCGGACTCACTGAGTCAACTCGCCAGAGCAGAAAACCGGCCGAGTTCTGTTTGTTTATAGGACTGGCTCAGGCCAATTTCAGGCCGATCTTTTCTTCAATTCTTGCACAACCTGTATCCTAACATACATCTAACAGAGCTTCACTCATCAGCTCAGTTCCACCATCTTGGTTCACAGCACCATATCCCACAGCCTTCCATCTTCATAGCAATCTGAACTGGAACTCTCACTCATCCCTGTTGCTTGATGTAACAGATGCAACATTCTCTTCTTCTCTGTTATCTTGCTCATGAAAAACCCATTTTAATCTCCATTTTGTCAGTCCGCTGCAGCCAACCACTCTTCTTCTCAAACTCTGACCCAGACAAACATCCACACTCTGCTCGGTCGGCATCTCTCTCCCATCCAGCAACACTGTTACATTCACAAATCTGTCATCCGTCTTAATTTCTCGAGCTTTATCACTTCCAATTTCTCCAAACCCTTTACAACAGTTCAATCCATCTAAGTCTTCTCTGAACTCAACAGATTTACCAGCAGATTCAATTTAGAGACTAACCCATTTTTTCTAAGCATCAACAAATTCACCACTGCATCATCTGAACTTGATCCAAACTCAAATCCGAGCTGAACCCAATCAACAACATCTCTGCTTCTCTGATTTATCGAACCTGTGTTCTTCAATCGACTAACAGAACCCATCACAAACAACAACAGCTTCATCCATCTCGCTGCCAGATTCAATCTTGAATCAACCCCTGACTTGAATTTATCATCGATTTCTCATTTGGGTTTCGATCTGCTTCTTTCTCTCTCGGTTTATCAACCAACAAACCCAATAATTTCTGCTACTAACCCATCTCTAATTTCTTGTTCTATCATCTCTGAAATCAATCCACAGACTGACATCCATCTGCGATATCTTCTCAAACCCATTTTCGCCGAGCTTCAAGAACACCATTAATGGCAACACAGTAAACTCGGTTCTTAAGCCAAACCCATCTCTTCAATTGCACGAACCCTAATCAATTTTCTCGATTTTTAACAGCAGCAGCCATGGCTGTATTTTTTCACTTTCAGGTGAAGCAGAAATGAGAGAATGATTGAGAAAGAGAACTCTCTTCTCGATTTAGGGTTTAAGTATTGGGTTGGCTATTCGGCATCCGGTCACTGCTAAGGGTTAACCTGATGGCAGCCCCTTAACCTTAGCTGGGCTTCAGATAGTATTCCTCCCAAAAGAGTTGTCCCTTAACCTTGGCTGGGCTTCAGATAGTGTTCACCCATGAAATGACAATTTTGCCCTTTTTCTCAAATTGAGTAATTTCTTCTTCTTTTCCTCCGTGCGACTCCATAGTAGCTATAAAACTCAAAACAAGCGTAAAATACATAATTTACAAGAAAAATAGCAAAGAAAGCATAAACAATAGATAAACAATAGGATGTATTCTACACCCTATCAACCATCCGAGATGAGTGTACAACCATATTCTCTTCAGTAATGTCGTTGAACAGACACCACATCTTTTTCAATCCTTTGTTTTTCTGAAGTTAATATGGGATTCGACAACTTATAAGCTGATGGAACTCTATAGGATTGGCCGAAATTCACAACTGTATCGAATGCCTCGTGGTACTGAGATGAGTTAGCCACATTGAAGGGAATATCATTGGCATAGAAAAAACGTCCAACAGAAGAATTGACTTTTTCCAGACATGTTTTGCTTTTGCCAAATTTTGCCATCGAAGGTTGAGAATACCTAGAAGGGTTATATTGTCCTCCCATATCCACATACATCCTTGGTGGTTGTGATGGCCGCATAGTAGACCTAGGTATTTAGCAGAGGCCTGGGGACCGTGCGATGTACCCTCTCGGCATGAATATTCTTATTTTTTCGTCCAAAAAGGTTCTTTAAAAAACCTAGTCTTTTTCTTTTGTGTGACTGGTACTTGTTCTTCTTCTGCATGAAAATATGGATCTTCTTCATCTATACCACACACAGGGTTCCATGGCTCATTATGATACACTTGTTCCGAATCTTCGTTATCAGATTCTGCTCTTCTTTGCCTTTTTGCTTTTATTTTTTCTTCCAGTGCCACTTTAGCAAGATTTTTCACTTCAGGCGGCACATGCATGCACGGGGCAACTGTACCTCTTTGTTGTGTTAAATGCAATTTTATGCGTGAAATACCAGAAGATATTTCCTTTTCACAAAAATTACACTTCAATTTTTTACCATCAGGCATTACAGTGCAATATGCATGAAAAACATCTCGTTTGGCAGTTTGCGTGGATGTCGATCCTTTCATCGTATCTGTAACGAGAAAATGTTACTTGGAAATCAGTGACATATATTAAATTTCGCTAGTACTATTCTTGGCCTATATTTTATTTTGTCCACAAATAGAAAATTCTAGATGTCTATTTTGTAGCTAGGTAATCATTATATTCTTAAAACAATAGGAAATTTGGTTGCCTATGTGTAGGAACATAGGATAGCTAGACGCTATGTGTAGGAACATAGGATAGCTAGACGCCTAGACCTTTTGATCATGAAGACAATTAGCTTTTTCTTTTTCTTTTTATACTTTTAACTTTTGACCCCTTTTGAGCATGGATACGAATTACTTATTGAGAATGAAGACAATTGATTAAACTATTAATTTTTTCTTATTCACTAGTATTATTTTTGGCCTCTATTTAATTTGTGTCCACAAATAGAAAATTCTATATGTCTATTTTGTAGCTAGGTAATCAATATACTCTTGCAACAATAAGAAATTTGGTTGCATGCATAGAGGAACATAGACTATCTAGATCTTTTAATCATGAAGACATTTTTTTTTTATTATTATTATTCTTTTAACTTTTGACTCTTTTGAGTACAAATTATTTATTTATTGAGCAGACTTTCTTAAAATGGTTACACTCATATAAAGTAAATAAATTTAACCAAATTTAACTAACATTGACATTAAAATCCGTCTAATTAGATTTCACAACTTTTAACATGCATGTATGAAGTTATATTTAACTAGCATCAACACTAACACCATGATAATTATTTCATCATGTCATCATGCTAGTTAATTAATTTCATCATTATGAAAGTTAAAGCATTAACTTAAAGCTCATGCATATTTTTGCTTCATTAATCATGTTCTTTATACTTGACAGTGGTTGGACTTAATTAAGTAGACTTCATTATTGATTTATGTGATTCACTGTTGGATGATCAATTCATTTTTTTTCTTTTTTGCATAAATTTTATTGTGTCTTGATTTTTTCTTCCTCTAATCTTGATTTGAGCTTTTGTTATTTTCTTGAAACTCTATTATAAAGTTATGGCAACATCCTAAATTACAATATATATATGTACGACACGAAGAAAATGATGAAAACATTACGAAAAAAAAAGAAGGCAACTACTAACTTAAATGTTGATATAAGAGAGTACCTGTATAGTTAAAATTTATAGTTCAAAGACAACATTCGACGTCCGCATCATCATCCCAGTATCATGAAGAAAAAAAAAAAAATCAAATATCTTGTAAATAAACTACATAGAAACAAACAATAAATTTAGTGGTAAATACTTATTTTAATAAAATATTAAAATTACCTCTTAAACTTGTAGTTGGAAGTTGAAACTTGGAAACTTCAAAACACAGAGGAAGGAAGAATTGGGAAGCGGAAGAAGAGTACTGGAAAAAAAAAATAGTGTTATCAGGATTTTGTTTTCTAAAAGAAGGGAAATGAAAAAATAAATTGACGCGACCTATTATTCGTTGCCTCCCCCAATGAAAGAAGAAAAAAATAGTGTGATCATGTACCCACGTTTTAGCCACCAACTTCAATCTTTAATTCATGAATCAAGGAATCTGCTTTAGTTCTTCGCTTCTTTCAAAGACTAAAATGGGTACATGATTTGGACGTGGTGGTGGGTGCATGTTAAAATGGGTACATGATTTGGACGTGGTCACAGGGTACATGTTAAAACTTAAAATGAAATAAAAGAAAGAACTATATATGCATCATCATGCAATGGTGGTGGGTACATGATTTGGACGTTATAATTATTTCATCTTATAAGAAGTGCAATTTTAGATCGAATCTGATAATGGGTTGATTGACTCTACCCTAACTCATAATGCAATTCCTACTTTACCGAGTTTTTTAAGCATTCAATGATTAACTTTTAGAAACTAGTAGTCTAGTACCATATAGACTTGTTAAAACCCTGCCTACTTCTTGGCATTTGATGGAAATTCTGCAATCTAATAAAGGGACAAGTATACCTAGCTAATTGTTGCCGACGAAATTTTAGTGGCTATAATTTACCGACACGAATTTTATCAAACTTTCGTAAATTGTATAGTGAAAAGTATTTTAAAACACCTATGTAAAGAATATAAACATGACTATCGAATTATACACATTTCTTATACTAACAATAATCAAATAAAATGGTAGTATTAGAATTTCTTAATGATATAGGTCATCTATTAGTTGGAGAAAATTTAAAAATTAATAGGTCATCTATTTAGGGACGTAGGGAGTATTAAAAAAATTAAAATACCTTGTAACAACGTTTTTTAGACTCGTTAAAACGTTTTCACGCACGTTATAACCGTTACATAGGAAATTCAGATCAATAATTTTTTTATTTCCTATGTAACCGTTACAACGCCCGTTATTTTCAAAAACGTCCAAAAACGCGTTTTTTGACTATATAACGCGTTTTTTGGCCCAAAACGTGCTCACACCTGAGAAAACGCATTATAACGGCCACACCTAGTGTCCGTGACCTGAGCCGTGACCCGTTTTTCAAACCTTGATTAGAAGGGTGTGCGAGTGAAATGCACAAGTCATTAGTGCACTAGCCCCTTGAGAGAAAGTTTTTTGTTTTCCTGAACCATGGCAAGTATAAGTATTAAGTATATATGTCTATAGTCTGTGTGTTTAATGGTGGAGAATTTGTAATAAATTCTTGGTTTAGTAATAAGATCACAGTTTTATCGAAAAAACTTGACGAAATCTGTAGCCTACGGAAATGAATAATGATCCACTTTCTTTTTCTTTATCTTTATTTTTATTTTTTTGCTCGATGGATCCATCTTATGTACACAAACTTCGTGTAGAAGATATTTAAGAAATTATGGATGACGCTTCTAGATTCAACAGAAAGGTTGTGGCTAATTATGGATCAAAAAAAAATGTTGTGGCTAGTTGAAGCCGCGAGAGGGGAAAAATGAAACATATATGGCTTAAATGTCCTCTGCCCCCACAAGTTCGACAAGCAAATGAATGTAAGCCTCGTGCGCTCCCAAGCATGCATAAAATCAACGTGGATTTACTCAGAACATTATCTTATTATTATATGTAGATCTATGAGCATCCTCTGTAATCATCATTTTGCTCTAGCAGAATCCCGTATTTTGTTCTCTACTGAATCTGTGATCACCACTCCCCGATCACATATATGGCATTCTATAGTTCATACCGCAGGTAGATATTAATTGTAAAAGATTCCTACGCCACATTTATCATTCAACAAAAAATTATGCCATTACATAGGAAACGAGGGTATCATGGGCTATACTGGGCTATTTTGTCAGGCCGGGCAGCCAGGCCTGATTTTAGAGAACCCATAAAGCCTATACAGCGCGAACATGCCGTCGGCTTGGAGATTATCTACATGTCGTTGGCATGAGAACCATCAAGTGGTCTGATGGTTCTCATGCTCCCTCCCATTGCGGAGGTAGGGGTTCGAACCCCATAATTGTCAGAATCCTCTCCAATTTAAGGAGTTTGGAAGTAGTCTAGGGACCACTAGTCTAGGGTATCAAAAAAAAAAAAAACTTCCTAAATACTAAAAAATTCACAAACTTGGTCAAAAAGACCAAAATCAACAATTCCTGGGTGAAAAAGACACTTAGGTTTTGATACTGTTTAAATAGCCAAAAATTAAAAAGATACTGTTTAAATGGACAAAAATTTAAAAATAGGGGGATGAACCAGGTTTCATCCTGTCCATTTTCAAATATTTTTTTCTTATTTTTATTTTACACAGGATGCATCCAGTTTCATCCTTGCTATTTTTTAAGTATAAGCCAGGATGAATCCAGTTTCATTCTTGCTATTTCACCCGTACTTTTTTTTACTTGTCCATTTGAACCGTGTTTTAAATTTTTTTGGACAAATGACCCATTTTCTCTAAAAAATTACATGTAAAAACTTAAAAATTGTAGTTGTAAAAAAATACAATCGAACATAAACTAGCTATGGCAGGTTGGCTGGCAAGACATAAAGATTAGACAAAACTCTTTATTGCTAGCTAAACTAAAATATGATTCTATATATACCCTAGTCGAAGAATATAAAACAACTAGGGGAAATAAAAGTAAAATGTTAGAATTTTAGCTTCAAAATTATAAAAATTTGTGGTTAAACATGATTAGAAATTACCCTTACGATGAAAAGGCATTGATCTAGCATATTCCACAAGACAAAAACCACCATATATAAACATCTACCAATTCATACTAAATATGAATGGCTTGTCATATGAGTTTTGATTCAAGTACAAGAATATCATATAACACAACATAATTAGTACTTCGTATTTCTGAATTACGCGTCATCAACAAGTGTAGCACAAGAACATGATAAAACAATGTACAAGTTAGAAAAAAGGAAACAAAAACCTCATAAGAATGGTTCAATGGCTTAGTTTTTACTTCTATTTCCTCTTGCTTAAATAATGGTTAAAACAGAAATACAATATGCATACAAGAGGCTAGAAGAGGACTTAGTCATTCGTCATCTGTCATCCAACCTGTCCGGATGACACCTTACTACGTGAGTCACAAGACAGTTTAGGTGCTTATCACTAAGCTATATTATGTTAAGCCTATACCTATTTTGTTGCTAAACCAACATTAACATGTCCTACTTTAGTTAGTGACAAATTCTTTACTGAAAATACAGGATGAAGCCAAAAATACTTTAGCATTCTACTAAAGAGACCTATACACCATTTAGAAAATGCATACGACGTTTTTAGTATCCGAAAACTAGATGGATAATTTTTCTTTAACTTTATTGGCGTACCTTAAACTTAAATCCTTTATTATTGGGCGAAATCTTATACTTGATATTTGGAGTTTTGTAAAACGATTATTATAACCATTCATATTGCAATTTGAGCTAACCTTTATGCTCAACAATACTTTTTAAAATAAACACTTAACAACTTGATGATCCTTTATATCTCAAACCAAGATATTTAATGATCTCAAAAGAGATCCATTATGTATCAATACGAGATTCTTTAATGACCTCGAAATAGATCCCTTATGTCTTAACACGAGGCTTCTTAATGATCTCAAAAGAGATCCCACATGTCTCAGTTTAGAGACCATGTCCTCAATATGAGATATGTGCCCGAAGAGACGTCAGAATGAGCCATATCTTTGCGAGACCTTTATTGATATCCGAAGAAATCATTTGTGTCTCAGTCAAGACCTTTATTGATCTCCGATAAATTATCCGTGAACACTATGAGCTATGTATCGAACATACTTACTGTAGTAATTTCCAACTGATACTTTGTTCCTTAAATGACATAAACAATAAGAACAAATACTCATTAAAAATGAGTAACAAAATAAAAGTTAGCATACTCCCAACAAATCAGTACTATCACATTTTCACCTTTGGGTAGACCATGATACACAAGAATATTACTGCAAAATTTCAAACTTTATGTCTTACCTAAAGCAAATAACAAATTTATTAAACATTTGAGTCTAATAGACTAGTTATTCAACAAAGTATGAGATATAATTCATTTAAAATGTTACCAGTATGAATAATTTTTGGGTTAGTTTACACTTAAGCTATCTAAAATGAATCATCACTGAAAAACAAAATTCTCATAATTTATACCAAATTTGTACTTTAAAGAAAAATCTACCTTAACTTTGATTTGTATTCCAAATTTTTGGACTCAAACTACCAGGCATGTATGCTTTGTAGGTCCTATCAACCTCTATGGTCAAGAAATGCTTTGAACATACAAAAGATAACCATAATACTCTATCTAAGGAATCCATCATTTCCAAGCGAATTCCATCTCACTAATATTTTTGATGATTTGCCACGCCAGAGCACCGCTCTCGAATCACCGCAATTTGAAAGTATAATATGAGATGAAAAAAACATTGCAACTGTAGCAGTAGACCCGACAGTATCTGAAGCAATAGGTTTGAGCCCATAACAATGGGTTTGAGCACATACCTTACCATTGCTTGATCTAGATAAAAATAATCACAATAGTTATCGGAAACCTATGAACCCCATAGCCGTTATGAACTCCCTAAAAGTAAGCATTTGAGCGACTGAAATTTGGGGTTTCTCCGTTGACCATACCATCACAAAATAACATATCTAGAGGAACACTGAAAATTGAGGTATAACGGGACAAACATCTTCCATTTCTGGTCTTCTTCCACGGATATAGATGGAATCCCAATGACGTAAAGAACCCAATGCATACACAATTCGGCAAAATACACCATTATTTTCGCTACCTTTCACGATTCCTGATATGGGTCCTAGTGATCTTATGGAGGCAAAAGGAACAAAAACTCCAGTTGTCTAACGTCAGTTCCACGATTGAAGCATCCAAAAGATTTGGAAAAAGTCTTTGTTATGTCAACACCGGTTCCTAACTCGCTAAATTGATTTACATCTAATAAAGAGGATATACATGTTGGGGTCATATCATCTCTGATACTCCCTTATTATTTCGTCCATATAAACCCTGAACTAAAATAATCATGGCCTGAGCAATACGCCTCAAAGACAAGATCAACTATAGCAATAAATCTCTAAGTTCTAGTTCCTATACACTGCAATAAAAGCGATCCAAACCGAACAGAAAAGACGTTTCTGACTCGTAGAATTGAATAGTACTAATTTTTTTTTTCAACAATTAAGAAATCGCTCCCACTAATGTTGTAATAACCTCATATGACAAACTTATTCTTTTATCAATAGTTGAATGATTTGTAATCAAAACTGCAACTATATAAATTAGTGGCAGTGAGTCAAGATTACTAATATGGTTGATCATAACTCGAATATCGTCCATTAGTCTAACAAGATTTTCAAAGTAAAATAGAAAACTTAGAAGCCACTTAGCACTCACTTCAATCCTCCATAAAATATCAATAACTGTGTCTTAGCACGTCATCAACTTCTTAGAAGAAGTCAATTATCAGTAATATCATAACATGAACCTTTCAAACAGAGTGTAAAACAGCTTCAAACAAAATGTTTACGATATAAAGATTAAACAAACAACTCATCCTATCATTCCTTAACATAACAAGCATGAAGATAATAATCATTTTGATAATTTTTCCAATAATAAAGTACTAATTTTGAAAATTTAATACAACCATGTATGATGTATCTTTTGATTTCGCAAAAGAGAATATTAATCAAGTAATTTAATCTTTAACTTCATACTCATATGACAATAGAATAATCCTCTCTTTGCGTAATACTTTCTCTAACATATGTTAAATTTTGATAACATAGAGGAAGTATTACACATCAACTATATATGAATTTCATTGGTAACTAAACAAAAAAATGGTTCTGTATACACCATAGTTGACGAATATAGTAGAATGTTAGTATTTTAACTTCAAAATCATAAAAATTTATGCTCAAAAATGATTAGTGATTACCCTTATGCTAAAACAACATTAATCCTAATATTAAGATATTAAGCTATTAATTCATACTAAACATGAATGATTCATTATATAAATTTTGATTCAAGTACAAGAATATTAATTAAGAATCAATACAATAAAATTTATAATTGATTAAGAAGTTAAAATGAAAGACCTTATCTTTCTTTGAAGAAAAGATTGCGTTTAGTTGTACCTGTACCACCAGCGCAAAAGTGCCGTGAGTGAATATAATCCTTATTTGATGTCACTATAGTGCAGTGGTAAAGTCATTCGGTGATAATATCAGTGACATGAGTTCAAAAATCGCCAACACTAAATTCTTTACCAATTAAAAAAAGACTGGTTCGATGACTTAGCTTCCGCTTCTATTTCCTTTTGCTTAATTGATTGATAAAACAAAAAAAAAGAAGATAAGTACACGAGGCTAGAAGAGGTTTTAGTCATTAGTCATATGTCATATGTCATCCAACCTGTCAATCATTAGTTGAGTGATATCTCACTAGGTGAGTGATATGCCAACTAAGGGGCTTGATTGATAAATCAGTTTGTGACTAAGCCAAAATTATCTTAAGTATAAACTTGATTTGTCGCTAAACCAACATAAAACCTAACAAATAGAACCCTAAAACTACAAATCCTGATTAAAATTAGAAACAAACAATCTAATTTAAGTAAATCTACTATAAATAACAATGAGTAGGGATCTTATCTGCTCATATCTATAAAGATCGAGAAGAAGAAACTCTTTTTCTTGTAAAATATCAATATTATTATACTAAATGTAAGTAATTTGATAGTCATATTTATACTTGTGTCATATGTAGTTTAAAATGTTTTCAATGACCTATTACAAATACTAGGATTGCATAAAAAAAACTAATTATCGAGAAGACCCGGCTAAATTCATTAATGGTATTTTATTATAGAAATCGGCTTGTATAGGTTCGGTATTGGTTTATGCTACAAAATGAACCCAATTCATCGACTAAAACCAATTTCTATTGTCTGTTAAATTTCAGAAATGTATACCCTTAGATCTTAGTACATTATATCTCGAAGTCTAAATAAATGCAATATTTACCATACTTAAATCTTTCCTTCTCGGTAGAGAGAGTAAAGGAATGGGGTGAAGACATGACAACTTGGCATGGATATCAACAATAAAGTAACCAACCCAAAGTCCATAGATTCTAAATATGTATTACCGTCTCATAATCCATATTCTATTTTGGTTTGTTAACCGTGTATTCATAGGTTAAACCCGATTTATATTGACAGTAAGATCTTAGAAATTTATACCTTTAAATCTTAGTACATTATAACCCAAGCCTAAATAAACGTATTATTTATCATATCTCAATCTTTCCTCCTTAGTAGAGAGAGTAAAGAAATAGGACTAAGACATGACAACTTGGCATGAATATCGACTACAAAGAAACCCTCTCAGAGTCTAGGGTTCTAAATTAGAGTCTCAAAATCAACATTCGTTTTTTTTGTTGTTGTTATACTTTTTTCTCACATCACTGTTTATGTTCTTTATACTAAGAGTTATTTTGTAAAAGGGTCTTATGTTTGTGGAGAAATTAGGGTCTGGGTCGTAAAACATGCCGTTGATGCATTCGGGTCGTAGATTTACCATGGACCGTCAATTAATTGTTAGATGATTTTTTTTATTTCACTAAATCCCTTGACTATTAGTTGACTACAGTTGACCGTTTGAATATTATTAAACTCTCACCCTTTTCTGTCTTCTTCCATTGTTTAGTGTGAATCTTGTTTCTTCTTATGTTCTTATTTCTGAAGCCTGTGGCAAGTCTCTATTCTCGTGGGTTCACAGAATTATATCACTAATGGATATTGGATTTGAGAATTCTTAAGTATGGATAGGGTTTAACAGTAAAACGCAATTCTCGATTAAGAAATCTTTACCCAGTTATAAGAGAGTCTAATTCTTTTCGGTATTTTTATGCGCTCTGTGGATTCCCAGCCATCTAGCTCGCCAGTAAAGTAAGCCATCCAGATCGAGGAAAGATATCAATTACCAAAAAATGGAATTTTATTGACTTAATGGCAGTACTATTCTGATGGTTAAGTGATAATCATGTTGATATAGATGTAGGGAACATTTTCTGATTTTCAGATGGATACTGTTGGTGGTTATAGAAGGATTCATTCCATTAAGAACCTAGGTCCTTACATTTTTACATCGTTCGACATTTCAAACATGCTGTTAAGGTGTTCGACGAAATGTCTATGTACAAATAGTTGAGTTAACTGGGTAATAAATTTATAGGATATATGACATCATTCATAAGGACATTTTAGTAAACAAGTCGGACGGTCAAAGTTATTCTCGGACCCTTATGCATCAACTGCATGTTTCACGACCCATACCCTAATTTAATCATAAACATATAACCCTTTTACAAAATAACTCTTATACTAACGTAGATTATGATGCTTATATGTTACAGGTGTGGGTTTCTTAAAGAAGGCTATTATTGGGGCGTCACACTCCAATAGAGGGGCTTCACTTGGATTCTTAGTGTCCAAAAAAGTGGTTATGGGATATCCTTACACATATACACAATGTCTAGATTACCACCCCTTAACTAAAATAAAAACTTAAAAACCTAATCTTTTCTATTCTAATTCAACAAAAAAAACGCTCCTCTTCTCATCTTTCTTCTCTTCCTATCCTCCACATTAACTTCAACTTCAATTCATTTCATTGTTAGGTAACACTACACCAAATTCCCGTTACAAATGGTCGTTACAAAAAAAATCGTAACAGGCAAGGACCGTTACAAAATTCGTAACAGAGACCAGCCGTTACGAATTTTTTTATAGGCGTGCCAGCCACATGCTTCGTCACACCTGGGTCGTAACACCTGGAGTCTGTGAGTGTGCCATTCACACGCGTACCTTTGTGTTTCCACCCAAGAGGAGTAACATTAGAGGATATTTCCCCCATGCGTGTGCGATTCACATGCATGATATTGCTTTTACTCCCATGCCTCGGTGAATCGAGCAGATCAAAATTTTGTTTCTTATTCTCTCGTCTCTCTTCTGCTCCTGCCTCTCCTCTTTGAAACCCTAGTATAACTTCATCTACAATAATCGACAGCCGAGAAACCATCACAAAAACCTCTATATCATCTTCAATAATCTTCAATCATCGATCAGTGTAAGTTCATCATCATAAGTTTTTCGATTTTTAGGGTTTCATTTGTTTTTCAATCTTCTGTTTTCTAAGGTTTTTTCTAATACGATTTGTTGTTAATCTGTGAATATGTTAATCTAAACCGATTTGTTTCATCTCTGAATCGATTTTAGTCTTTCTTCTTCAATTAAATCTAATTCGATTTGTTTTTTCTGATTTCTTTTTAGGGTTTAAAGAACTTTGAAGAATTTCTGCCAACATAGAAGGTATACGTTTCAAAATATAAAATAATTTAGGGTTTTATGTTAATTTCTATTTTAGGGTTTCAAATCCGAACTGATTTTAGGGTTTGTTTTATGATTTTAGGGTTTGTTGTAGTGATGGTGTTTCTGAGATGAAGATGGTATTTGTAATCGATATGGGTTATGATTGATAGAAGATTATGTGGAATGGGTATGAAGTAGGAACGGTGATGGTGCTGTTATGCTATGAAATTGGTGGAAGAACAGGAAGGGAATCTTGTGTTGGTTTAATGGGTTCTGAGGATATATGCCGTATGGAATTATGGAGTTGGGAAGATTCAGAAGTTGTGGAGTTTAGAAGATTCAGAAGTTGTGGATGATTGGGTTGCGGTGAATCAAGTGGGGAAAGTATGGAATTATGGAGTTCCTGCTGTGAGATGGATGAATGATATGAAGGATAACGAAATGGTGGTTCTGCTGAGAATGGTCTAGAAGCAGGCAATACCTTCCCTTCCACTTTGGTACAGCCTTTTCCTTCCACTTTTTGTTTTAAGTTGCAACCATTAAATGCATGTTTCTTGTTTTAAGCTGCATCCGCTGTGGTGGTGCTTGAAGTGAAAATACTAAAGATGTTGAGAAGAAATCAGGATGGATTTTGTGTTGGTGGTGTATGGAACAAATGTTGATGCTGCTGAGTTTAGAGCAGAGAGTACAAGATAGGCGTGAGTACGTGGAACTTCGATTTTGAAGACTTGAAAGCTTATGCGTCCCTGGTATGTCTTGCATGTGTATCACTTTATAGTTTAGTTTCAAAATTGTTCCCATTTTGGATGACAATCAACATGAATAGCGGTTGCTTTACTGTTATTTTTGATTTTGAAATACCGTTTTTCATGGGGATACCTTTACTTAACTCTCCACCTTATTAGGTTCATGATTATGATGATCCTCAAAGTCTGAAAGAAGAAGAAGATACCAGGGATTTATTTTCTAATCACAAGGTTCTGTCCCCATATCATCATAAGTCTTTAATTTTTCTTAACTCTTAAGCTCTTGAGGTATTAGGAAATTAAAAAGTATGGCTAAATGCTTGTATGTTTATGATCCACCTGTAGCAAATATTCTGGAAGATTAACTTAAAATTTCGCATTGTCAGAATTCGATTTGGTGAATTCCTCTTTAAACAAAAGTGATATGAGGTAAGTTTTTCAAGAGTTGAGGGTGAACCAATCTTCCTGGATTTGTATAATCTTTTGATATTGTTTGAATGTTTTCATATTTTCTGTGCTCAATTTCAACTGGTCACCCAATGATTTGTATTGGGCACTTAAAGTTGTGGTTAAAGCTCATAATTTGCATTTTACAGCTAAGGTTTTTTTTCCCTTTCTAATCTGTCAGCGTACTTCATATTTCTGTTGTTAAGCTTCAGAAAGTATATAATTATAAGAGTTACCAGACTCAGAATTTTTTTAAAAGATTGTGCAATTTTATAGCTTTGGTAAGTGACACTATATCCTTCATTATATAAGAAAGTATATAAGCTTTGGTAAGCTCAGAAGGGACACTTTATCTGTCAACAATTAGCATATTGGGATTTTTATGCTAGTCCCTCTCAAATTTTACAGGTGAAAAGCATTTGACTTTGCCACTTTCAATCGGATTTCATTATCTTTCTTCAACATTGAGAAACCAGTAACCTCTATTTGACGAGGGGCATGTGCAAGGACAAGAGCTTCCAAGGTATTACTCTCTTGATCAACCATATAAACATAGTCGTAAAGTGTTAGTTGTATTTTCTTTTTCTTTTTATGGCAGACTTGGTTGTTGAATTATGCGCTTACATTCTTTCCCTTTACGAGATCATACTTGAAAATTCCAAAAATCGTTATGTTGAACTTTGCGACTTACGTTCTTGCCTTTTTGCAAATCCATTTCGTTCCTTCTCTCTATACTCTGAAGTTTCAAAAATCAGTTATTGTCAAAGAATCACCTAAATGTCACTGTGTTGTTATTACGCAGGTTGGAAAAGGTTTATCCTAGGATGAAAAGGCACAAAAACTTGCCTGCCAACATTGGTTTGAAGATGCAAGTCCAGGTACCTTGATCCATATCTATGAAAAACATTAATTTTTTTCTATGCGAAAGTTAGTTTGAGACTGCCCTAGCGAGCTTCAATCCCACGCAATTGAGCAAGTCAATTTATCTCCTGATTTCCATGGAATTTTGTCGGATGTTAGTAGTGTCTGGATCTACTCTAGTTCTAACACTAGTACGCTATAGATTGGGTGTTCGTACCATGTTGAAAAAAATAGAAAATAACTCCACTAATTTGACTTGTCAGGTGAAGGCATCATTATTTGTCGTTGGTTGCTTTTTCCGAGTTATCGAGGATTTTGCGTGTATTGTCTTGGAAGTGCCGATTAACATGATAATCGCCAACATTGGTTTGAAGATGCAAGTCCAGTTACCTTGATCAATATCTATGAAAAATACCAATTGTTTTTCTATGCTAAAGTTAGTTTGAGACTGCCCTAGCGAGCTTCAATCCCACGCACTTGAGCAAGTCAATTTATCTCCTGATTTCCATGGAATTTTGTCGGCTATTAGTAGTGTCTGGATCTACTCTAGTTTTAACACTAGTATGCTACAGATTGGATGTTCGTACCATGTTGAAAAAATTAGAAAATAAATCCACTAATTTGACTTGTCAGGTGAAGGCATCATTATTTGTCGTTGGTTGCTTTTCTGAGTTATCAGAGGATTTTGCGTTTATTTTCTTGGAAGTACTGATTAACATGATAACTTCGTCAAAAACAACTCCGAGTTTAAAGCTAGTTGGAGCTTGCAGATTAACTTGTATGGGGACTTCATTATCACTTGCAAACAGAGCTTACAAGGTCTGAAATTTTTCCACTTCATTTTTTTTAATGGCCATGCTACTATCATTAACTTATTGAGAGTTAGAAATTATAACTATATGTTTGTACCCATATTAACTTTGGGTATAATATCTTCTGAAACCTATATGTTTTTGGTTTCAGTTCATTGCAATACGTTGGTGACAGTCTATATGCTCATTTGCTATTATTATCCAGTGTTAAATGCATTTTCCCTGAGCTTGCGTTTGCTGTGACAGAGAATGAATGTAAAAGAGTGTTTAGGTACTTATTAGAATTTGATACTTAACCTGATTTTTTTGGTACTTATAAGAATTTGTGTTCTTTCATTGATTTAATGTTGATGTGAAGTGAATGAATGTTGAAATGAATTGATCAAGTATTGTTGAATGTGGATGAGATGAAAGATTTATGCGGAGTAAATTTTTTTTTAATTAGGCTTATTTCAGGCTAAATATGAATCAGAGTCAATATTGACCAGTCAAAATTGGTCGATTTCCGTCCCAATTTTGACCAGGTCAAGGTTGACCGACGAGTATTTTTTGCTGTTACAAAAAAGTTAGAACGGCTGAAATTAGTTACAACATCCCCGTTGCAAAAAATCGTAACGGCCCCTGATTTTGTTACCACGTGGCAAATTCAGTAACGGCTCAAGCACATGAGGGTAGAGTTACAAAAAAATTGTAACGGCCACAAAGCCGTTACAAAAAAATGTAACACCCACTTTTGCAACAGGCGAGGGCCGTTACAACCCGTTTTTGTAACGGCCTGGTTCTGTTTCTAATCCCAGAATTTGGTGTAGTGTAATAATCGAACAAACACATCTTTGTTTACTCGTTTTTGTGCTTAAATGAAATTGAAGTAAAATTAGGTTTGAAGAACGTTTCTGCTAGTGTTACGTCTGGGTTCGGGTCTAGGTTTTCCAAACGTAAACTTTGATATTGAAGAACTTACGTCTAGGTTCGTGTTGAATTCAACCGTAAAATAGGAATTGCATGTAGTCTTACGTCTGGGTTTTGTTTGAATCAAACGTAAAATGTAGTTTTACGTCTAGGTATTGTTTGAATCAAACGTAAAATGTAGTCTTACGTCTAGGTTTGGTTTGAATCAAACCGTAAAATGTAAAATGTAGTCTTACGTCTAGGTATTGTTTGAATCAAACGTAAAATGTAGTCTTACGTCTAGGTTTGGTTTGAATCAAACCGTAAAAGAATATTTTACGTCCAAGTTTGGATTTATTCCAAACGTAGAAGTTGATTTTACGTCCAGGTTAGGATTTATTCCAACCGTTAAATTAAGATTAACTAAATAAGGGTTGTTTAGTCAATACAAAATTATTTGAGATAAGGGGTTTTTGATATTACTTATGGATGACTTGTTTTTGTCCTATTAGGTGACGCCCCTCTATTGGAATGTGACGCCCAATAATAGCCTTCTTCTTAAAGGAAAAATAAATTACAATTACTTCAAAGGAGATATTGGTATATTGGTGAGCTATACCATTATGCCAAAAGTAGCATTTAGCAACAGGCTCCCTCTGTTGCATATCGGGCTTGCTCGGACATTTAGATAGAGAGAGAGAAAAGGTGATAAACTTGTGGTTAGAATAAATTCAGTACAGTATATGTATTTTGTTTTTGGAGGGACAAATTTCGCTTCAGTGGGAAAGGCTGGAAAACATATCTTGCCTCCTAACTAATTCAAAAATATAGGGAGAATAACTGGAAAAACTACTGCGAGACACACGCTCCATTAGCACATGTAATTTCTAGTTATTGCTAATAGCAACAAGCCAAAAGTTGTTGTAAAATTCGTAACAATAGTGGGTTGTTGCTAAAATTTAGAAACGACGCTAAACATGTTATTATTTTTTATTGTTATTCCTTGATTTTGGGGCAGTGTACCTAACTATATTTAAAAATATATCATCCTCAACAACAAGAGCGTTAATTCCACAGTCTTTATTTCCTTAATTTGTGATATTTTTATGAATTTTGCTTCTTAAGTTTCTCAAATTAAGAAGGCAAAATAAATTTGTTTTGATTTTAATCGTTGTCTTGTGTGTGTTGATAATTTCCTCTATGTTATGTCCATTTTCTTTCCTTTAAGTTACCGAAATTCTTTGAAACTGAGCTAGTTTTTAGGTTTAGAAACTGGTATAGTGAAATGGTCAAATGAGTATTGCAGCTTTACCGAAACCTATCGGTTTTAACCGAATAACTTATTGATAATCACTGGCTTTGAAATTCAAAAAAACTGAGATTACCGACTTCGATTCTGGTTTGAAAAAAAACCGAACCAAACCGTACCATGCCCTGTCCTAATAAATATCCATTTTGTTGCTTGAAAGAGATGTCAATTTTAATACTTATTACACTGTGGCGCATGTATATACGGGTATGCATGAGACACATAAAACTTAAAAATAAGTGTGTTTTTCTCCCTCTTTTCTTTAGCCCCTTCTCAAATACCTACAAAAATCCTTCACCACCATTAACCCAACCTGCTCGGAATTTGACTAACTGGGGTCAGATGTTAGCATAATTTTATACGTTTTTTTTTTTTTTTTCTTAGTTAGCTAGTAGTTTAGGTTAGTTTGATTTAAGTTGTTGCTTCAATCTCCATTACTTTTAGGAGACTTTTATGATTTTTTTAATGGGTGTTTTGTCCCTTTTGTTTGTGTCTTCTCCTTTATGGAGATATTTACTTTCTCTCTCTCTCTTTTCACAAAAACTCGCTCATATGACTTTGTGATTCTAGTGGAGATTTTGGGTGGAGGTTCAAGTTGGATGGAGGGGGGTATATTCTTGGGTTAAAGATGGTCCATGTGGAGAGTGTCTCTGTACTAGAAGGTGATCAAGATTCAAGACTGCAATGTTATTGTCTATCTTTGTTGGGATTTAGAATTAGTTTGGTCAAGATAATAGTTTGAAGGGCATATTATTCTCTTTTTTATGAAAAGGATGTGCTGCTCTCGCTATTATGACTTTTTTTTTCTTTTTCAAGTTATTGTTGATCTTCATGTAAGTTTGTTATTACTTTGCAAGAAGTTTATAGTTTTCATGATTCGATTTTAGAATGAAACTCTACCAAAGCTAGGGCTATCAATAACCATCTCCAAGATTTTCTTAGAACAAATTTGAGATCCGAGCTTTATTTCTTTTTGAAAATTCGACATCCTATAGGATTTAATCGATGTATCGGATTTTTGGAGTTTTCAAGAGTTACCTTATATTTTTTGGATGATAAGAACTCTTATCGGACGATAAATTGGATTTACCTCCTTAGCCTAACATGAGGTAAAATGAAAGGAGGAACATTAATAACCAATAAAGACCGACTTTTTTGTAACAAAAGGATTCCTAACGGCAAAGCCAGGATAGTAGGTATCCGTTGGTGGCTAATATCTGATCTCCGATAACCCAGGGGTGCACTAGTAATTCCAACCCCAAGGGTTAGATGTAGAGAGGAGTGTATTGAGTCTTCTCTTCATTTTTTTTTTCTTCTCACTTCTCTTCATTTCTTCTCACTTCGTCGATTCTCTGCAACTACAATCTTCTTTTCACTTCTCTAATCTCTAATATTCTTGAACTCAACAGGGAAATGATGGAGAAATTGAGATGAATTTAGGGGTTGTGATGCTCAATGGGTAATGAAGATGATGAAAGAGATGATATAACTGGAGATAGAAGATATTGCAAATATGATAAGGGAAAACCAAATGAAAAGTATGAAGAACAATTGGGAACTGATGTTGGTGCTGGTTGTGTTCAATTGCCTTGGTTTTAAGGGTTTGAGATGAATTTGATCTTGGTGGCAGTTTGAATTGAAGTTGGAATTGAAAGGCGATCTGAAATTTAAAATAAGGGTTTGTGCATTCGACGATCAAAGAGGAACGAGAAGAATTCATGGGATTATGAAGAATCGGTATTGATTATAACTTGAGATGATTCTGGTTTTGGGCAGTTTGATGGTGATATTAATGAGTCTCATATGGAGATTAGGGTTTCTGCTACAGATGAAAGTTAAAAGTTTGATTATGGTGGTGTTGTAAAGAGATACAGGTGGTGGATGCTTTTGATGGTGTGTAACTCTGTTAATGGATTTTAAGTTAGCCTATCGGAATCGGATTTCATTTTTCACACTCCGCCGGATATTATTGGATTTGAGGATTCCGTTAATTCCAAGCCTATCGGAATCGGATCTGTGAAAATCCGACGGAATTTAATCGCAAAATCATTCTTTTAGTTGGCTTGTAATCCCAAAATCATTCTTTTAATCTTTAGATTGGTTTTTCGTTACTTCTCTTCAAGTTACTCTTTGTTAATACATTTGAATTGTATTTTGATTTTTGATCTTTAATCTTGATGTATTCGAAGTTCATTTTTTAATCTCTATTTTATCATGAATGAAATTTTATGAGACTTATCAACAAAAAAGAAACTTAAAAAACCATTATTCCTCTTTATTTTCTTAAAATTATTATGTAAATAGGAAAAATATCAACACTTCACGACATAGGCAGTTCTATTTAAACAATAAGTCCGGGGAATGGTACATTATTGTCATGTCTGTGTCGCAGCTTAGCGAGGAAAAAGAAAAGAACAAATTTACCTTAATTATTCATTTATCTAACTAAAAGAAGCTGCCAGTTGGTTTATCCATCAAATCACCTTAATTATACATTTATTATTCTCTTTTTATGAGAAAGATCTCTTTTCCTGCAGAAAAAAAGAAAGTAAAAGATAAAAAAATCTATCGACATGGTTAAATTATCCTGGCATTTTTAGGGGCGACCCCAAACGAATTAGGGGCGACACTAAAAGACAAAATAGGTCACCCAAACATAAATCTAAGCTACCCCTTATCTTCGATTTTTCGAAATGGCCAATATGCCCTTATATAATCGGTAGCCAACACCATAATCGGTAGCTTAAAAGTGAATCGGTAGGTTAAATTGAAAAAATACCTACCGATTATTGTGTAGATACTTCGGCTAATAATCCCTTTTATAATCGGTAGCTTATCCAACTTGTAAGACTACCGATTCTAAGGAGCCCCATATTCAACCTTGGCCAAATTCCATAGGTTTTGAGGGGTGCAGAGCCAACCATAACCACTTGGCTTGAGCTGTGGATGTAGCCATAATCGGAAGCCTAATAGGTTACACACACTACCGATTATAAGTTGCCCCAAAATGAGTTTTTTCTAAAATCCTTCACGTAATGAATTTTGAAATCTACCATAATCGGTAGGGTATATAATTATATAACCAACCGATTATAACGAGCCCCAGATCCAACCTTTGCCATATTTCATAGGTTTTGAGTGTACACAGCCAGCCATAACCATGTGGTTTGTTAAGTTGGATGTAGCCATAATCGTAAGCCAAAAATGTTCCAAAACCTACCGATTATACAGTTGCCCCAAAATGAGTTTTTTTCTAAAATCCTTCTTGTGATGAATTTTGAAATCTACCATAATCGGTAGAGTTAACAACTTAACAACTTACCGATTATAAGGAGCCCCAGATCGAACCCTTGCCAAATTCCATAGGTTTGGAGTGTACAGAGCCAGGCATAACCATGTGGTTCGTGATTTGGATGTAGCCATAATCGTAAGCCAAATAGGTTCCACAACCTACCGATTATAGGTTGCCCCAAATTTAGTTTTTTCTAAAATCCTTCATGTGATGAATTTTGAAATCTACTATAATCGGTAGTCTACTCAACTTAATAACCTACCGATTGTAAGGAGCCCAGATCGAGCCCTTGCCAAATTCCATAGGTTTTGATTGTACAGAGCCGGGCATAACCATGTGGTTCGTGATTTGGATGTAGCCATAATCGGACGTCAAGCAGGTTACATAACCTACCGATTATAGGTTGCCCCAAAATCAAATTTTGAAAGCTACCATAATCGGTAGATATTCTAACTCAAATACCTACCGATTAGCCTGGCATTTCAAACCAAATTTCAGAAATAGCCGTTGGAGTTTTTGGGAAAAAGAGTCGTTGGAACCTAAACCTATATAAAGAAACTCATATGTATCACCCCAATTGCACCAAACTCTTTCCTCTCTTCAGTTCTAATTTTGAAAGCCAAAAACATGGATATTGCTTTTGCCGAAGAAGAAGATTGTGCTATTTATAGAACGTGGGTTGTGGTAACTGCTCATGATCGTGTTCACAAGCTCCACAAACGGGAATCCGAAGAGCAGTTATGGAACCGTATTCTAATGGTATTTGAGGCGTTAGATGGTAATCGAATTCGAAGATCATCCAATGACATTAAGATGAGAAAGAAGGCGGTCGACAAGGAGATTGACAAACTTGAAGATGAAGAACGATTTGTTAGGGACGCTTTTTCTTGGTGGACGTATGAAAAACGAGTAAGTATCTTTATAACTCCGACTCACATTAACTGTGACGGACCAGAGAATTTACCCTCTAACGGGTTGATTTTCAACCCATTCAGCAGGGCGAAACCCGTCCGGTACATCACTCGAAAGTTGATTAAAATGTAAAATTACAAAGTGTATTGAAGGACAGAGACAAGAGAAATCATCTTTCGCAATTCCGACAAAGTTAAGGAGTATCTTTACAATTTGTTAACACTAGTTTCCACAAAATAAAAGAAATAAAACTCATATTTACTTGATTATTGAAGAATTTAATAAAGTTTCAGCGTAAAATTTTCATAATGTAAACAAAACCAAAGACCACTCGAGTACCATGAATTTAATATCAAAGGGAACCAACGTCATAGACAGATAAACATAATATATACAAGGGAGTATACTTGAAACCAAGATGGGACATTCAGTTCATTCACACAAGTTTAGCTTAGTTTAAATGAAGTACATGGGATAATTCATTACACTTAAGATCATGAGTCCATATTTAAACTTAGACTAAACAAATCTAAAAGCAATTTATACTGTAGAAAATGTATGAAGTGCACAGCTGACCTATATACGTAATTCATTTGAAAAGTGTAAGCACCAAGTATAAATGACGTCCAATCCCAAACTTACATTAAGCAAGTTCAGGCAAACAAAAAAAATAATATGATGTGTGTACAGAAATCTAAGTACACCATTTTCTGAAATGATATTGAATAAACAGCACGATGCGATAAAACCATGGGTCAAATGCCGATATTGAACTACCCCAGATAACCCCGTGATATACACATTATAGACAAGCAAAAATACCAACTTTTGCTCAATCTCCCGGCGGCAAGCTCTTCCCAAGCTTACTGCCTCAACCTCGCTTCGTACTCTGTGGAAAACAAAACCAAAACGGGGTGAGCCACAGCCCAGTAGGGGTAACGAAATAATGTACCAACGACGGATGAAATGTAAATCAAGCTAAAAGAGTTGAGCATGTCAAATTCAGAAAATATAAATATAAAGCTTGACATTTCCCAATTCATTTGAAACACAAGAAATGAAACAATCGTCAAGCAACGGTGAAGAAAATTCACGTATGCTACTTGTGAGGACCAGTCTCTAATGTTAGGATAGTCAGGAAATCAGCCACCGTCCCGGACGGTCTTCCGCGGGTAGCCACATTTGTGGGATGCCCCTATGGGCCTAACAAACTCACCTGTAGCCTTCCAAAAACCTTCCAAAACATGCTCAACAAATCGATCACGGCAAACCCAAGTGAAAACCAAGGTGAAATTATAACTGAAATTAGATCTCGTTAATCCAAGTTATAAGCAATACCGTTATAACAGTTTTGAAGTTATAACAATTCGGGAGTACAAATTCATGTAATTAACTGATAAGAGAATAAACTCAAACTTCAATCAATAAAATGTCATTTGTGTCTGGCACACTCAAAATGGTATATCAAAACTTACACAATAACCCATAAAAATAATAGACCAACAAATGGAGATGTAACCTTTAACATTTAGGTGTAAACTCGATTAGGAGCCAAAAGGCAGCAAGCTAAAAATATGTTTTATAGTTTAAACTCACAAAGCTATGAATCACGAAAGTCGACAACTGAAACTAAAAACAATGGCAAAGTGCTTCGTACATTTACATTTTCTTTACACCTAAATTAGTGAAATCACATAGGGTTGGATCACATGCAAAATGACATCAAGATAAACAAGTGGTTTGTAATTTTAAATTCACAAAGAAATGAATCACAAAAGTCTAACCAATGAAACTAAAATCAGTAACAAAGCCCTTGATACATTCCCATTTTCTTACACTTAAATCATTGAAATCAAGTAGTGTTAGATACATGCATGACACTGTTTTCATTTTAAACACTTCATTTATAAGAAACCAAATGATAAAAGAAAGGGCAAGGACAAATGGGAAAATAGCTAAGCCAAAATCAATATCTTGTGAGATACTAATAGACATTCAACCACTGTGATATGACGAAAAACATTTAGGAACCAATAGCCACATGTTAGAAATGAAATTGCTTAACCAAAATAGTTTGGGTTCAAAACATTTCCAAATGGCTTACCGAAACGATGGTTTTCGAAGAAGGACGATTAATAAACACAATTAGTATGAATGATAAACATGTACATCTCAAACAAAATAACTAATGCCATGCATAAATTTAAAACCAAATAGTAAACTCAATGGGTCATTTTCTCAAACAGGTGCTAGGTAGTTTAAAAGAAATCAACTCAAGACTTGTATACGTTTTTAAACAAAAGAGAAGGGAAATGTATCAGCACATTTAGACAATCCTTGGTGTTGAAATCAAAGGAATCAAAGGAGAAAGGATGAAGTAAATTAATTGAACAATCATGCATTCACATGTATGCATATGGATGAAATTTATTTGATTAAATCAACGAGAACTAACCAACAGTAGTATTTTTTTTCTTAACATTTAGATAAAAATAACTCGCGGAAGCAATGATAAAACGATCCATATAAATTAACAAGAAACATTGGATGCTATCAAAAACAATCCATTGACACAAAATCGATTTGTAATAGGAGAAGAAAACCCCCTACCTCGACTGCCGATTCGAATTGACCACAATCAAAGCCACCGTTAGCAAAATCTTCTTTGTTTGAAATGAACTTGAAAAATCAGTAGCAGAATTTTGATGCAAAGTAAAATATTTTCAGAAATGTCAAAGAAAAGAGTTGGTCTCTATGTAAATAGTTGAAAAGAAAAAAAGAAGACCAAAACGCCCTTAGCTGCTCTCATGTAAGAAACGTGTCAAGCATGCTTGGAAATTCTAGAGATTTCCATAGATTATATTAACCAAGCATCCTATAAATACTAAGGGACAACCTAGTTATTAAAAGAAGAAACCACTCATATTGGATTAAGGCACTCGTCAGGGACATACACACCCTACACTAGGATCGCACGCGCGCTTTATACAGTCCTAGCTTTCCACTCAAATGGGTTGAGTTCGGGTTCGAAACCAAAGAGACATTTTAGTGTCGTTACATTAACATAAGTTAGTACTAACTTGTTACTCATTCGTAAGTTCAGAGAAATCTTGTTGATCATCGGTATATGGACCTCTACGGGAAACGATTTGAACATGAAGGATGTTACAAGATCAAGAGGGACAATTTCTGTGGTGTTTGGACGTTATGATCTTTTTTAATACTTTTATGGTCAAATAGGAGTATGGATTTAGATGCTTTTGAAGAAATTGTAAGGTTAAGGTCGTTTGAACTTTATGTAATGGATGTAATCGGAGGATTATTAATATAAAAACTTTTCGATTATAAACAAACGGAAGCGTATTTTGTTAAACAAACTACCGATTATATATTCGATTATCTTATGTGTCAACTAACTCTACCGATTATGGTGTTATTTGGTTCCAGAAAACATAAGTTCTTTCACAGAAAATAATCGGATATTATCAAAAACTAAACCTACCGATTCATTTAATTCGGAAGTCAAGGTGAAAATTTACCTTCCGATTATGGTGTTGTTTGGTACCAGAAACCATAGTTGTTTTTTGGTAGAATAATCGGAAATTAACAAAACCTAAAACTACCGATTAATAATATGCGGAAGTCAAGGTGCACAATTACCTCCCGATTATGGTGTTGTTTGGTTCCAGAAAACAAAGTTTTTTTACAAAGAAGTCGGAAGGAACATAACAAATAAACCTACCGATTATTATTATTCGAAAGTGAAGGTGCGCAATTCCCTTCCGATTGTGGTGTTGTTTGGATACAGAAGACAAGTTTTCTCTACACATGATAATCGGAAGGAAAAGTATATTAGCAATCTTCCGATTCTGACAAAATATTTTGCAAAATCCCCAGAATCGGTAGGTTAATAACGTACAATGTTACCGATTTTGACTAAAAAATGCAACATCCCCAGAATCGGTAGGTTCATATATAAACTTATCTTCCGATTGTGTTCCAAAATTCAACACTTTCATGTCTCTTCATGTGATTCGCTTGCGAGTCATCGTTAAATGCATAAACATAGCAACATAACCATTCATAATCCATAAACATAACGTAACAACTAATAATCCGACACAAACTTTGAAAACGACATAATCCGACATAAACAAAATTATCCATAAAGTTAATGAAAAACATCGAGAGTTTACAACATCGAAAGTTTACTTGTTCCTTTTTGCTTGGATTTTGCGACCTTTACCACCTCTACGACTTGGATCAACATCCTCATTGGTTTCATCAACTTGAGTGCTCGATGACGCCCGAGTTCTTTTGGTCACCTTGGTTGTAGGTTTCTTTTGCACTTTTTCCCCGAACTGAGATGCATACTCCTCATTGTCAACGTTATCAATCAACTCTTGGTGTTTTTTTATCTTCTCAAGTGGCACAGGCTCTCCGGACTTTATGCAATCAGTGCACCATTTGGATAAACGCTTGAACCTGCTCATCTATTTTAATGCATAGCATACCATCAAACGGTTATTACTCTATTTTGACCCATAATATTAAACTAAATTAACAAAACAATACGTACCAATCTATCAAAACCCTCAGGCTTCTCTTTGAGGATACTCTTTACGAAGGCTGGCTTTGCTTTAAGATCACGGATTACACGAATATGAGAAACATTGCGGTACCAATCCATATAGTTGGGAGCATTTTCAAAACCTTGGTTGGCTGCCCTTCCTTGGTTGATCAAGTAATGCGCCCTTCTATCTCTATGGAATTTACAGGATGGTGAACCCTTGTGAACCACCGTGATAGAATTTTTATCAGACTTGCAGTGCTCCAGCTCCAAAGTGAAATTGTCATGGATTTGGTCCTTTGGTATACCTTGTACAAAACCGTGTTGTCGCATCACCCTTGAGGCATTGTACATCACATATCCTGTGGGGTGCCACAACGGTCCAAAATAAAGTGCCAAATCGGACCGACCCGCGATATGTCCAGCAGCTCGGTCTTCCTTGTATGGATCAAAGCATACGTCTTGGGCATTAACTGAGTCAAAAATCTCCCTCAAACGAATCAAGCTCATTGCTCCTTCGTCCTAGAATGGTTGTCATCGAAGACGTACTTTCTTCCTATAGGGTCACCTTTCTCCCACGCCGGGTTTTCAATGGCCAATCCCAAGATAGGGAAGTGGTCGTAGATCCATGTCTATATTGTCATTTTTGCAAGTATTAGGAAATTGATTCTTCAATAGTATAAAAATAAAAAAAATAACCAAGTATGTGGAGTTAATAAACAATACCTATAGTAGACTCACGTTCCCGGCCACTTGGCTAATTCCAAGCCTCGACGTCTTTCTCAACTCTTCCATCAACCACGCATGGCATGTCGTGCCCCAAGAGTACTCATGCACTTTATCGAGAGGATCCAGAAGTTGTAAAAGGTTGGCGTCGACCCGATTGCCACTGGCATTGGGGAAAATGACACATCCCAATACACATAGGAGATATGCGGTGGCCGCGTGGTTGACTTGCTCGTCCGTTAAAGTTCCTTTCTCTTCTTTATCCTTGGTGCCCTTAAACATATCCATCAGAGTACCCATGTTGAACTGTCTAGTTCTATACTTCATGCATCTTTTGAACTCAGTTGTTGATGTTTCTTCATCCCAACCCAAACACTTCTTAGTCAGATCATAAAGATTCCTCCATTCCAACTGCTCAGTGCACTCAGCCCTAACACCCTTGCCATGGACGGGGAGTTTAAGAATCTGCTCAACATCATCTGGGGTTATCATCATCTCCCCAAACGGCATATGGAAGGTTTCGGTCTCAGGATAAAGTCTCTCCATAAATGCCGATATAGCCACCCGGTCATGTTCCAACATTGAGTTCTCCGCAGCATCAGCCAACCCTGAATTTGCAATAATGGTCTTGAACCTTTCACATTCACCCTCCAAAGGCCAATCTATCATTTTTGTTGGTGCGGCGGTCGCTTTGAGTAAACGAACCGCATCGGAATGATACTATTAAACACATGACAAGTTAAAAAATAAAATTAGAATTACTTAAAACTATAACCCTTAAAAGTATTACGAAGAAAAACATAATAGGTTAATAAAATGGATACGATCATTACCTCAGTTTCATATATTTCTCTGGCCCAGGATTCTTTGTATCCAAATAACAATTCTCCTCCATCCTCCGGCAGCCCAAGGATTACACCTTTTGGAATATCTTTCACCTTCAGTTCATTTGGGACAAGGTGTTTCGCTTTCTTTCGAGGAGGATTTTTCTTTTCGGCTTCTCCTTCTTCTTGAGCACCACTAGGTTGTCCTACTTCTGGTTGTGATGGTGGAGCACTTGGTTGAACAGCTTCTTGAATCGGTTATGATTGAGACGCACTTGGTTGAACACCTTCTTGGATTGGTTGTGATTGAGGGGCACTAGGTTGAACAGCTTCTTGGCTTGCTTGTTGAGTTCCATCTTGAGCACTTGAAGCGGCGTTAGCGATCCCTAGCTCTCCTTGCACTAGCCGGTTTGTGTTCGACGCCTATCCTTCCTTGCACTAGCCGAGACAATTGCATCTTGGATGTTTTTACCTCGCCTATCCCTAAACAACAAAAGAAAGTACAACAGGTTATTAATATATATATTCGGTTGGTTGATTTAACCAATTGCCTCCGATTACTCTCAATCGTAAATATCAGTTCACCTAAAGCTACCGAATACGTATAATCGGAAACAAAAGAAAAATTTTGGTGTTCGAATATGTTTATCTACACACAATAATCGGAAGCTAAATTTTAACATAACCCTCCGAATACTAATAATCGAAAGTCATAAAAATTCCACCCTTCCGAATGCATCACAATCGGAAGCCTCACAAAACTAATTTCTACCGAATATGCATCACTTTGAGTCCAGAAATTACTCAAGTGGTTCAGCCTAAACAATCGGAAGGAAATTACAAAATATAGCACCCGATTATTGGGTCTCTAATACTTGTTCTTCACTAGTATATTCGGAAGGAAAAAACAAAATTAGCTTCCGATTATGATCGATTATTGGGTCTCTAATACTTGTTCTTCACTAGTATATTCGGAAGGAAAAAACACAATTAGCTTCCGATTATGATCGATTTAGGCCTCAGTAACGAAAAACGTTCTATAATCGGTAAGCAACCTAAATATTTAACACCCGAATATGACAAATGTTCTCGTGAAATGAAGAATTCGGCCACAATCGGAAGTTTAAAACAATACCTAACCTACCGAATCTGGGTAATAACCGAAAACCCTAAAAAATAAAAACATGGATTCGTTGAATTGAAGCAATATAAACCTAATTAATGGTAGAATCTTACCTAATCGGCGCCATTTCAAGTTGCCGGAGAGTTTGGCTATCAGTATCGCCTACATCAGGGACTTCATCTTCTTCGTGTTCTTCGGGTTCGTGAGTTAAAACCTCTTTATTACGGGCATGAAATCCAATATTCGGATCCTCACCGCGCACTACGTTTTTGGTTCGAGCTTTCTTACGTTCCTTTTCTTTCATCTTTATAGATAATAATCGACGATGATTTGATTCGACGATTAACGATATATAGCGAGGAGAGGGGGGAGTTTTCCTATGTTGCAATCGGAAGGAAAGAGGAGAAGAGGAGTTGAAGTGGAAGTTGAAAAGAAAATGAAATAGAATGAATTTAGGTTGACATTGGTTTTATCTGTCAAACGGTTATTAATCGGTAGGTAATACCACCTAATTAGATTCCGATTGTTGAGTATCCCAAAATCGGTAGAGGGGTTTACTTATAACCTACCGATTATTGGAAGCCCCAAATTGAACCTTTGCCAAATTCCATAGTTTCGAAGGTACAGGGCCGACCATAACCACTTGGCTTGAGCTGTGGATGTCGCCATAATCGGAAGATTAATAGATTACTTAACCTTCCGATTATAGGTTGCCCCAAAATGAGTTTTTTTCTAAAATCCTTCATTGCAGGAAATTTGAAATCTACCATAATTGGTAGGAATGTTTACTTTTACCATCCCGATTATGGGAAGCCCTCAATCGTTAGCTTAGACATTTTTTTATTCATCCGATTATATAGGAGCCCCAAATTTCACCATTGCAAAATTCTTAAGATTTCTTATTTCTATACTTTAACAATCGGTAGTCTCGTGAGGTTGTTTTTCCTACCGATTGTTATACAAGCCAGATGCGAGTTTGGCACAAAATCGATATTAATCGGTAATATAATATCGTTGCTAAGCTTCCGATTACTTTATAATAATCGGGCACAAAATAGCTTCCGATTATGTAAGGGCATTAACGTATTCTTCGCGTTTTTGGACATCCCTTAACGGTGTATATGGGTTGGGAATAAAAGTCGCCCCTAATTTGTTTGGGGTCGCCCCTAAAAATGCCAGGTAAATTATGATGCAAAATCATTCTTTTAATTTTCAGATTGTTTGGTACTCTTTCTTCACAAATTACTCTTCCCACCTTTGAATTGTATTTTGATCTCTAATCTTTTTATACATGAAATTCATGTAATCCCTATTTTGTAATGAATGAAACTTTATGAGATTTATCAAGAAAAAAAAAAAAACCCTTAATTATTCCTCTTTGTTTTA